>OX422216.1:50654418-51162866 GCA_949130495.1 Sambucus nigra
AACGTAACACGCAGCAATCGATCGCGCAGTCGTGGGACTACCGATTTGCGGATATGACACAAAATTGAAAACATTCACACTTATGCTTGAAAACGTTCCCCGGGGGGGGTACCCCCAGCGGCCCCTAAAAGGCATCGCGAGTGGCATGAACACCTCGTGTGCATTCAATGTAACACGCAACAACCGACCACACAATCGCGAGACTCTCGATTTATGAATATGACACAAAATTGTAAACAGGCACACTTAAGCTTTAAAACGTGCCGTTATGGGGACCCCAAGTGGCCCCCAAATGGCACTACTAGTGACACGAACATCTCGTGGGCATCCAATGTAACACGCAACAACCTGCCACGTAGTCGTGGAACCCCTGGTTTGAGGATAGGACACGAATTTGAAAACACGCATACTTAGGATTGAAAATGTTCTGGGGGGAGGAGTGGGAACTCCCACCGGCCCCTAAACGGCATCGCGAGTGGAACGAACACCTCATGCGCGTTTAACATAAGCATATAACAACCCGTTATGTAGTCACGAGAATCTCGATTTGCAGATAGGAAACGAATTGAAAAACAAGCACTCTTAGGCTTGAAAACGTGCCGTTGGGGGGGAGAGCACCCCCAGTGGCACCCAAACAGTACCGCGAGTGGCACGAACACCTCCTGCGTATCCAACATAATCTGCAGCAACCGATCGGGATTTAGGGATAGGACACGAATTTGAAAACACATACACTTATGCATGAAAATGGGGGGGGGGGGGGGGGGGGAAAGAGAACCCCAACGACCCCCAAATGGTACCCTGAGTGGAAAAAACGCCTCGATTGCATCCAACGTAAGACGAAACAACCGGTCGTGCAGTCGCGGGACTCCCAATTTGTGGATAGGACACAAATTTGAAAACATGCATACTTAGGCTTAAAAATGTGGCGCAGTGGGCAGGAACCCCCAGTAAACCCAAACATAATCGCGAGTGGCCCAAACACTTCAAGTGAATCCAACGTAACACGCATTAACCGACTGCGCAGTTGCGGGACTCTTTATTTGAGGATAGGACACAAGTTTTAAAACAAGCACATTTAGGCTTGAAAATGTGCCGTGGGGGGAGGGGACCCCAAACGGCACCGCGAGTGGTATGAACACCTTGTGCGCATCCAACGCAACACACATCAATTGGCCACGCAGTTTCTAGACTCATGGTTTACGGATAGAACACGAATTTGAAAACATGCACACTGAGGCTAGAAAATATGCCCAGGGGCACCCCCAGTGGATCCCAAATGGTACTACGAGTGGCACGAACACCTCGTGTGCATCCAATGTAACATGAAGAAACCAACCGCGCATTCACTGGACTCCAGGTTTGCGGATAAGATATGAATTTGAAAACATGCACATTGAGGCTTGCAAACGTGACGCGGGTGGTAGGCATCCCCAACGGCACTGAAACGACACCGCGAATGGCACGCGACAACCAGTCGCGCATTCGCGGGACTCCCGATTTGAGGATATGATACGAATTTGAAAATAGGCGCACTTAGACCTAAGATCGTTTCGCGGTGGGTGGGAGGGAACTCCAGTGGCCCCCAAACGGTACCGCGAGTGGCACGAACAACTCGTACGCGTCCAATGAAACACACAACAAGCGATCGTGCAGTCGCGGGACTCCTGGTATGCAGGCACACTTAGGATTAAAAATGCGATGCAGGGTGGGTGGGTGGGGGAAGTCCCAAAGCCTCAAAACGGCATAATGAATGGAATGAACACCTCGTGCGCATCCAACGCAACACGCAGTAATCGACCGCTCAGTCGTGGGACTCTCGGTTTGAGGATTGGACACAAATTTGAAAATTGGCACACTTAGACTTGAAAATGTGTCGGGGGTTGGTACCCCCAACAGCCCCTAAAAGTAACCACGCGTGACAGGAACACCTTGTGAACGTCCAACGCAACACGCAATAACTGGCCGCATAGTCATGAGACTCCCGATTTGTGGATATGACACGAATTTGAAAACATGCACACTTAGGCTTGAAAACATGCCGAGGGCAACCCTAGAGGCCCCCAAACGACACCACGAGTGACACGAACACCTCGTACACATCCAACGTAACACGTAGTAACCGTGTAATACCTCGTAATTTTATTGATTTTTTTAATGGATTAATTGAATTGAATGAGAATTAACATGGAAATTAATCCGGATGTAAATACTAGCGAGATGTGAGTTGGTATTTGATTATGATGTTAGAATAAACATTTCTGAGAATATGTGGTAATATATGAGTATCAAAAATATTAAAATTATCACGAGGCAGAAATACGACAATTTGAGAAATTTAGTTGGGACGCGCGTGTCAGTCGCGTCAGGAATAAATTTATTTAGATTAAAAAGTAAATTATATTTTTATCAACCGAATGGTCATCTTGAGTGCGCCAACGTGTCCGGAAGGGTCGAAATAGTCATAAAACACTAGCCGGGAGTTTAGTTTGAGTCCCGAGACACTTTTAAGCCAAACCGGCAACCCAGAAGGGTATTTTGGTAATTTTAAAATTTAGGGATTAAAACCCACGAATTTTAGAGTTTAATTAGATATTATTAGAGAGGCCACTAAGGCCATTATCATCCAAAAGCAAGAGAGTGGGCTACGGGGTTTTTTGATAGAAGTTAGAGAGAGGTTAAAAGGGGTTCCAAATCAAACCATCTCCCATCATCATCATTTTGGAAGGAATTGTGACCAGAAAGAGGAGAGAATCAACCTATAATCACCGACAACAAATCTGAAGAACAAACCTAAGGCAAGTGATTTGATGTTATTAGTTTCAATGAATATTTCCTCCATGTTTAGTGTAGAAACTTTATATGCTTTGAAAGTTTTGATGAAAACCCAATATATTTGTCATGGAACTCATAAGTTTGGATAGCGATTGCATGTAGAATGATTATGGACGAAATTGGTACCTAAAACTTAACTTTGATGATTTAAAAACGGATTAATGATGAGTATTTAGGTGTAATAAAATTATGTGTTCATGTTCATAGGGTTTGGGGCAAGATTTGCGAATTTATGGTGATTACATGTTGCTTAATAAGATTTGACCCCAAAAATATGTTAAGAAATTACTTAGGGTGACCTAGAGTAGTTTAAAAACACAAAAACGTAATTAGTATGAACTTAGGATGGATTTGGAGAAAGGAATTTGGTGAAAAACGAAGTTGGGAAAATTCCGGGCATTTTCTGCAATCTCGTTAGAAGACCAACCCAGGTCGTTCGAACGACCTCGTTCAAACGAGCTTCTAAAGAGATTCCAGTGTCCCTTCTAACGAGTTATTAGTTCGTTCGAAGCCATTCGTTCGAACGAACTCATTCGAAGCCATTCGTTCGAACGAACTCGTTCGAACGACCTCGTTCGAACGAGATTTCAGTGACTTCTAACGAGTTCACAAAATGGTCTTTTTAGGCCCGATTTTAGTTTCGAACTTCCCGTAGACTTACTTAATTGAGTGTTATTCTTCCCTTGTTGATTAGTGGGTATAGTTGTGAGATTGGAGTACGTTGAGGATTAAAACTTAGAATTATATAATAGACCGGGTGACTTCTAGGGGTTAGGATATAAGTACTTGAATTTGCGACGTGAGAAGAGTTGATAATCTATGATGTATATTTTTCAGAGACTTGTAAGTGTGCAACATTGAATGACGATATAAGAATGTAAATATACCTCTATTAATATTATAAGATATCTAAGATGTGTAAATGCTTAGTATATGTGGTTATCTGTGCATAACATACCTACCATACTTGCTATCACGGGAGGTCGGCGTTCGATCAGGGCCATCTAATCTTTGTGTGCCTACGGGGGGGATTTAGATTGGTACCTCGAGGACATAGGTCAGAGAATGACTTATTGAGGAGTTAATAAGTCTGCTGACTATGAGAGCGTAGGTATGTGCGTGACCCATGGGATGCGAACTATGTTTGCCTCCATTATGTGTGATTGTTACTTATCGAAACGGTTCCTGAGAGATTCGAAATACGAGGTCCTTATGTACGTGATGTACCGGGATTTGATAGCAGAGTATGTGTGCACCACAGCTTAGTCTAGGGGTGCCATTATTGTATATTTATGATGAGATTGATATACTGAAATATTAAAATGGACTGATTATATAAGTACAAGTGTGAATAAATGCAACATCTTTGTAGAGTTAAAAATGGGAAAACTCTTAGTGATTTTTTGTAACTAATTCCGAGGAATGAAGGTAAAACTCCCAGTTTATATGAAGATGTCGGGAATTAAACCATGAATAGTATAGTATAAATCAGATTATGAATTAGACTAGTTAGATAGTGGAATAACTAGAACGGGTACGGGTACGTAGGAGTGCACAATTAGTTGAGAGGTGAGAAACTCATGTGAGTGCACGCGCTATCATGTATTTTATATTCACTATTTAATGATATTAAACACTTGCTGTATTTTAAACTGTTTTCACAATCGGGCTCTGACCCGTTTGCTTTCAAATCCACTTTTCTTGTAAAAACCTTTTAGATGCCCAGCCACAAGGACACCAAGCTTAGGAGTTCCATTCCGGTGATGTGCTGTAGCTGCTGTGGAAGTTACAGTACCTCGATTAGAGACGCCTCCACTTTCTACCTTGATTCCATTTCAGACTTATGTATCTGTAGGGCATATCGCCCTTTTCTCCTAGAGACAGTTTATTCATTCAGTTTCATTTCAGTTTTGGATGTAATTAATTAGTGATTCAGACTTTGTATTCAATTTTATTCAGTATTTCGAATTATTTCAGAGGAGTGTTCCTCCCGATTCATTTATTCCTTTATTATTGTAATGTGACTGTAATGTGGTTGTGGTATCATTATTTCATAATTTAATACTTGTTGCATGTTAATCTAATTTAATTAAAATTGACAACTCACTTTTTAAATATTAGGTGGCTAGTAATCGTTAAAATGTTTTCGACAGTGATGCTATGAACTGAACCAACTTGACATTTTGTATTAATTGGAATAAAGGAGTATCTACCCGGTATTTAATTAGTCGGGGTGTCACAGGTGGTATCAGAGCATCAGGTTCTAGTGTCCTTTAGGATCTGTGCGGCTTATTATGCTTCCAAGCGTAGCTTTCTTTGATATAGATCCCTATGTTTAGGATTGTTGATTTCTTTGGTGAGATTTCGTTCTCCTGCTATGATATATACGATAGTGAATCTTATTTGCATTCGGGTGTGTTCGGGTGCCGAACAATGCAGTACGTCAAGCGAAGACTGTTGGGCGGACAACAGGTGGCAAAGGTTAGTGGAGGTTATTTAAACTTATTAAAGAAGGATGACCGTAGTTGAAGTCACCCACATTATGGCACGGAAGTCCAGGACGGTATAGACGGCTAATGCGCGATTTGTGACTTCCAGGTACAACTATAGCAGGAGTGGGGTCGAATGAGACTCACCCAACAAGGTAGGAATGGGAGAGAAAGAGTTAGGTGAAACATTAAAGAGAACCAGCAGTGGAAATGCTCGAAATGCAGAGATGGAAGGTGCTAGCCAAACTAATAATATATTCAAAGGCTTGGACATATGTCGGGGTATGGCAATCGGGAGTGAAAATTTGGGGTAAATTTTTCTTCGCTCGTAAGAACGAAATTTCACCGATGAGAGGCAATCACCACATTAAGAAGTGGAATGTGACGTCGAAAGATGGTGTACAAGTATGGTTTGACCATAAGTCCCTTCACCAGATAATCAGGGTGAAAGGCGAATGTTGTTCTGAACTCACACAAGAGGGCCAGACAGAGGTCACTTTGTGAGAAGAAATTTAATTATTTAGCGAACCTTACACCGGGAGAAGTAGGTGAAAAGGAGAAGAGGGTATTAAGGGAGAAATTACATACAAAAATAATTATTAACTCTTTTGGGGAATTCTGTTTGGACGGACAATGCAGATGGTAATAATATCGCGTAGTGTTAATTTGAAGGTAAACGTTTCCTTGGGTGAGGGATATGCAAGAATCGAGGATCTTTATAGAGTAAAACTGGGAAAATGGTGTTGGAGAAGCACCACAAGGGGAAGACTCAACGGGGAACCCGTTAAAATAATTCGAATAGCTGAATTCTTATCGAGAGATGGTGATTTCAGTAAGAGAGGTAGAAATTAGTAGCGTGTTCCTTAGGTTCGTTAAGCTAAGGGAACAATGGAGGTAGTCAATAGAGTCGATACTACCAACGTTCGAGAGAAGGACCACCTTAACAGGGTTAGTGTGACCGAAGATAAGTGGAGTATGTGTAGAGGTATTTTGTGGAAAGTGAAACCCGTGCATTATATATGTTTTACGATTCAAGTGTAAGGATAAAGGTATTGTGCCTGGCAAGGGCATCAGTTATTGAAAGATTCGGTTTGGTACGGATGGGTGTGTTAAGTCCAGGAACCATTTGAACAGTCAGGATGATTGTCAGGATAGAAGTATGTGTTATATCCTCAAATAATGTTGCGTGTTGGTTGGGGCGTGAACGAGTTGCTACATTTGTTATTATGGTTATTTTTGCTTGAGAGTTGAGTTAAGTGGGTATCGACAAAATTTTTATTAATTATGTGAATATTTTCCCAGATAGTGTGGGGTTATCTTTATTGTCATTCGCGGAGGATGAATGGGTATATTGATAGTGGTATATACTATATTTGAACTACTAGTTTAGACTTGTGATATACGAGTATGATTTTATCCTAATTATGGTCTTATAATATGCTCATACCGATAGTGTGCTGGTATTGCAAGTTTATCGGGGCTACTACCTTGGGGTAGAATGTTTTGATCTGGCGAGGCCCCATTTGTGAGAGGGCCGGGCTCATAATTGTATATTTATATATATATATATATATATATATATATATATATATATATTGTTGTGATTTCAAAAAGTATAATGGTCTCCGATATTTAATCCCAGTCTGCGTAGGGATTTACTTGGTATGATTCGTATGAAATGGGTTTACTAGACCGTGAAAAGATTTAGCTGGTTATTATAATTAACGCTCAGGATGTTGTAATAAGAAGAGTGCATCGTTTTATCACCCTTTAGAGAGTTGGGAGTTTATGCTCATAGTTGTGTGTCTGGGAATGGGATTTTGGGAACTCCGATTATATTTGCATGTTGTATACGGAATGTGATTACCATCAATGTCAAGAGAAAGTGTCTTTCGGAAAGAGTTACTTGTTTAAGTGTAATTGAGGAAGGAGATGTAACTTTGTTGTTAAGAGACGGGAATATAGGGGTACATGTTATGGATTGAGGGCTTAACGGATCCCGATGACTAACAATGTTAGGTAGTAGTGTATCGGGGGGGGGTCCTTGTTTGGATTTCGCTTTGCGAGACATCCCACGCATGAAACTTAGCGTAAGGTTGGTAGTAGGGAGATGTTTGGCCATTCGTCCATAAATTGGATACCTCGATCGTTATGTAGGTAAGTAGTTATAACGGGAAGTTAACAAGGTAAATTACGAAGTAAGGTCAGTAGAGCCAGTTGTTAGCAAAGAAGTACTGATAATGTTGGTTTTGTTACGACAGGTTGAAGGATGCATTAAGGTTAAGGATAATTTAGGATTTCAAATTCAGAGGTGATTGGGAACGCCCAAGTGGTATAGCCACGTTGAAAATGCAGTGGCAATAAAGAGTTTGGAATACCTATGAAGCATAGATAATGTTTAAAACCGTATGAGTGGGTTATAAAGGGTGTAGACATCTTGGTTTGCTAATGTAGTAATCGCCAAAAAAAGGGATATAGATGGGATTAAACGTCGCAAGTAAAGGTGTTAATGAATATCATGTGCAACCAGTGTAGCAAGTCCGAATTTGGTGAAAAGGTAGTGGAAAACCACTTAATAAGGGGTATCTCTTGAGAAGGCAAATATTTAATTATTATGGACAATTTGGAGTAGAGTTCCGACCAATCGAATGTTGAGGGTGACTAAAGAGTAAATAGAATGAGGATGTCAATAAGGTATAAAGGGTCCAAATGTGCAACGTTGTGAAAATCGCAAGGTTCGAAACTTTTGGTATACGTCGTGAGGAGAACATTAAGTATCACTTAACGGAAAGTATTATACGTGAAAGTCAGAATTGAAAGGGGTATAGTAAGTAGTAGATCGGTTGGAGGTAAGATGATCAACCAAATAATTTTGTATCAAGCCGACTAATCCAGAAATGGAAGAGTCAAGTTAGTAAAATTTCCTTGAGGGGTAGCCAATTTATTGATAAGTAACGAGTTTCTTCGAATATGTGGGACATGTTGTCCAAAAAGAGAGAAATTGTTATATACTCGAGATAGTGAACACGCCGGTACGTGGTTCGACACAGTATTATTCAGAACCAAGAGGAGTTCCCCGAAATCCACCTTCAATGGGAGGTAGCAAGAAGTATTGGAAATATGTTTCGTTTGGAGAAGATTGTATCACCTATAGCCCGAGGTGTAGGCACAAGGTGATTGACGACTGGTGGATGGTATAAAAGAAATTTTGGATTCATTGCGGTCTTTTCATTTCCAAATCGGGTAAAACTAGTAGGTGTGGTACATTGTGGTAATGGGGAGAGGATATTATCAAATCGTATAGTTGGGTGAACGCACCCGTATCTATTTTATAGTGGATAAGGTGCTTACAATTGTTTTGTGAAGCACCACCCGACTGAAGAAGTTTTCCCTTGTGTAAAGGTCACAACGTCGGGAACAAAGATTCAAAGAAGGGGCAAGAGTAATCAGATGTGTTATTGATTTCTTCCAGGATGGGAGTTTGGTGTGTTGATAAAGACGGGAGTTAATGCGTAGTGAGGTGCGGATGTAACAACCCTCAATTTTAGGAGGCTCATTTTATATTATTTTACTGCATAAGGTAATTATATAAAATGTTGGTACCGGGGTAAATATTTGTAATTCCTCGTGATTTTAATGACTTTTAAAATGAATTATATTTTAAATTAATGGATTAATTGGATTTTATTATTAATTAATTCATTTGGGTTTTATCCGAATTGAGGATATTAAAATGGTTGATTCTGAATATTACTTAAAGATATTTAGGTAATATATGATTGTGATGTCATTGATATGACGGTATGATATAAATTCGGTAATTTGAATTTTTAGTCAGACGCGGTATGGGACGTGTCGGGACTAATTTATTAAATTAAAAAAAGGAAATTTATTTTCTATCGACCTTATAGTCATTTCGACTGCGTCGTTGCGTCTGGAAGGTTTGAAATAGTCAGAAAAGTCTATTTGGATGTTAATTTTGAGTCTCGGGTCATTTGGAAATGAAAAGACAACCCAAAAGGGCATTTTGGTTATTTTTACAAGGGGGACGAATAGTGATTTCGGGTTTTGTCTTATTATAAGTATTTGAAGATTAGTGTATGTAGGTTCATTTCATCTCTTCTACATAAAATTGAAAAGTCATCTTCTTAGAGAGAGTGGAAGGTTGCTTGGAAAGAAAAAGAAGTTTGCTTGGGAAGGAGGAGAACCAAAGGTCAAAGGTAACCACCACCATCACCACCAGTGTTATTCAACTCCAAAGGGTCAGATCTTCATTAGAGGCAAGTGTTTGATAATTGCAATTTAAGTTCGTATATTTTCCATGTTAGGATAGTTATAAAAAGAGATGATTTTCATGCTTGGAAGATGAAAGGATATAGTTGTTAATGGATTTTTGGAATCTAAAAATATATAGGAATTAAAATCATGTTGTAGGTAGTTAGTAATCCAATAAATATTCATCAATCTGTGAAAGAAATTCTGAAAATAATTTAGTGTTCTTGAAGATAATATGTTGATAATTTTCTGGAAAAAGAGGCAAAAACGAGTGGAATGAGAAGAGCCAATTTGGAAGGTTTAGATCTTTTTTTTGAGTGCATTGGGATGAGATTTAAGAAAAACTCAAAACATATACCTGACACAATTTTTCGTGTAGAATCCAAATCTGAAGTCGGATTGATGATTTGAATAATTTTTGGATCTGATTTTTCTGACTATTTAAAATATGAGAATTCATGATGTTGTTTCTTTTTAATGTTGGTTCTTATCCCAAAACTTTTGTAGATCTTCGGTGATTATTAATTGGATATCATGGGACTTAGAGAAGATCAGTAAGCCCTAGTTAAGATTTGAATTAATTTGATTGGGATTTAATTGATTAGAATTATGATAATTAAAGTTAAAGAGATTTCGGTTGCTAGATTCATGTGTTGGATTCTAATCTGTTTTTATGAGGATTAAGGATAGTTCAAGTAGGGGAGATTTAATATAACACCTGGGTAGCCTTAGGGTTACAATTTAAACATCAAGGACTGAGTTTAAGCTCATTATTGATTTCGCAAGGGCTGAGTGTAGTACAAGAGCGTAGTGGTATGGCTCCTGGATAGAGATGGGAGTTTAGAACACATTTGGTTGAAAGAGGGGATGAGGTTATTCCGATCGCATATTTGAAGTTGACGAACCTCCTCGATCGACAAAGTTAAGTAGTAGTGTATTGGAGGGGTTCCTTGTTTGGATTTCACTTTGCGAGACGCTCCACGCATGAACCTTAACGACGTCGGGAGTGGAGAGATGTTATAGGATGCGAGGATAATTAAATTATGAAGTAAAGATATGACATTTTAATACGTGGGATTTAAAGAGATATAATGCTACGTAAGGGAATAATCTAAGGTTAATGTGAGTACCTTGTTGTTAGTATACTATAGGTATGATAATACCTATTTGATTGATTAATGATTATGTGTATGAAATACCTAGCTTACTTGTTATCGGTGGGAGGTTTGCGCGTGAGGGCAGTCATATCCTGATGAATCCATGGGATCTTTGATTTGTCGCTCGCGAATATAGTTCTATGAAAGACTTATCGAGGAGTTGATAAGTCCGCTAACTATGGGTACGTAGGTATGTGCGTAACCCATGGGTATGATAACTATGTTCGCCACCAATGATTGTGTTGTTGTTTGTGGTTCGAGAAATCCTTACCGAACCTTTTGTCCCCTTTTCGGCGACCAGCGATATTGGGACATGATAGCAAAGTAATGCATTGCACCGCAGCTGTGACTCGGGGTGCCGTATGTTATATATATATATATATATATATATATATATATATATATATATATATATATATATATATATAATGGATTAAATGAATGAATGGATATTTATTATGGTTAAATCTATCTACGGTGATAATTGTAGATAACGGTGAATAGAGAAAGATAATTGAATTAAGTTAATGAATGTTTATTGAAAAACTTAATTCATATTAATGAGAAATGATTCATGTTAATGAGAAACGATGAGAAATGTAAATGAATAATAATGTGACGTATGGTATGGGACATATGGGGATTATGATATTGGGATGGAATTATAATATGGAGACTAGAAAAGAGGAACCATTAACTAGGAGGTTAATAGGAAACGTTAAGTGTGCACTCTAGTTGAGAGAGGATAATGGCAAGTGAGAGTTGGGTCTAACATGTACATAATAAAAGATTTATTGCACTTGTTAAATACTTGCTGTTTTAAAAATCATTTTTCACAATAGGGCTCTGACCCGTTTCCTTGCATATTTTCTTTTCTATTGTATCTTCTATATCAGGTGTCCAACAACTGGGACGCCAACCTTAGCGGATTATGACAGGCTATGGATTTATGGAGTTTTGCTTAGACGCCTATCATCATTTGATTCACAGTATTCTCTTAGTAGGGCATGTCGCCCAAAGGATTCAGTTATCTTCTTCTATCGGGGTCAAATACTATGGTATTCGTGTCATTTTAATACATTTGATATTGTTGGGATTACTGTAATGGATTAATATTATCTGGGAATGTTTAGTCCATTTGCATTCAAATTATTTTGTGTTATCTAATTGGTTATCAGTGTTGTAGAATAAAATGTGTTGTGTTATTATTAAACTGGAAATGGATTTTGTTAAATTAAAATTTGAAAAGTTTTTAACACCAGCTTAATTGAGTATTGGGTGAGTTGTAAATGTTTTCGACAGTGATGCTAAGAATGAGGCAACTGTATATTCTGTTTTAATTTGGTATGGGACTGGCCACCCGGTATTTAATTAGGCGGGGTGTTACAGATGGTATCAGAGCATCAGGTTCTAGTGTCCTTTAGGATCTGTACGGCTTACTGTGTTTTCAGCTTAGCGTTCTTTGATATAGAGCCCTATGTTTAGGATTGTTGATCTATTTGATAAGATTCCGTATATATCAGTGAATCTTATTTACGTTCGGGAGTGATTGAACAAAGAAGTATGGCAGATGAGGGCCATTGAATTGATAGCGGAGATCGTACTTAGGAGGTTATGAAGTATGTTTGAGTATGATGACCGTAGTCGAGGTCACCCCTATTATGGAAAATTGAGGAGAGACATCAGTAGAAGTTCTTGAAATGCGGGAATTTTGTGTGTTACCTAACGAAGGCAATATATTCAAAGGCTTGGGCATATAGTGGAGTGTGGTTAACTAGAACTGAAAATTTGGGGTAAAATTTTTCTTGACTTATCGGAGCAAAGTTATAATAGTGGGATTCAACAACCACCATCCACGAATGGGGGTATGTTCTCTATCTAAGGAATTATAAGGCGTATATTGATTTTTGTAGCGATTAATATTATATGGGAAAATGGGTTGCTAAACTTTGACAATAGCACTGTTATTTACGTAGACTCACCGACGGGTGTAGAATACCTATATTTTCATGTCATCACGTGGGTTTGATTTTTATCGCGGAATTACTTACTTTGGGCATCTCCGAGCATGATATGACTATCGACATGCATTGACTTGTGGTATAGGAGAGCGTATGTACTACTACTATAGCTAGCATCTTGTCTTTTATAAGAGAGTAGATGAGTAGACTTCATTCGAATTAATAAAACCTGTAGAGAGGTTATAAACTATTGACTAAAGACCTGAGGAGTTTCGATGACCGACTACTTTAGGTAGTAGTGTATCGGGGGGGTTCCTTGTTTGGATTTCGCTTGCGAGACACCCCACTCATGAAACTAATAACCGTTGGGAGTCGAAATAAGATAGGTCTTTAGGATATGAGTTTATAACCTTTGCTATTATAATGAAAGTTGTACGATAGGGTGTATGGGCGCCCTGGATGATTGGATTGTAGTAGTTTTCATAATTGAAAAAAAAACAGTAAGTAGTTGGAACTTCATAATTTATTTGTTCAATATGTGAGGCTCATTTTCCCCAAAATTAGTCACGAGGATGGTATAGGGAAGGTTGGGTAAAGTTTATATTCGATTCAGTTGGAACTATATGGTGAGGCTTGGCGTATAACATCGATAGGGATTTTCGTTAATGTACTGTATGGGCGGTACGTCTTAGATTTCTTGCAATGTGAGATTTATACTCGGAGTTGACCTTACCGGTATGATTTATATTACTGAATTTCGGGACGAAATTCTGTTATAAGGGGGGAAGTATGTAATACCCTGTGATTTTAATGACTTTTAAAATGAATTATATTTTAAATTAATGGATTAATTGGATTTTATTATTAATTAATTCATTTGGGTTTTATCCGAATTGAGGATATTAAAATGGTTGATTCTGAATATTACTTAAAGATATTTAGGTAATATATGATTGTGATGTCATTGATATGACGGTATGATATAAATTCGGTAATTTGAATTTTTAGTCAGACGCGGTATGGGACGTGTCGGGACTAATTTATTAAATTAAAAAAAGGAAATTTATTTTCTATCGACCTTATAGTCATTTCGACTGCGTCGTTACGTCTGGAAGGTTTGAAATAGTCAGAAAAGTCTATTTGGATGTTAATTTTGAGTCTCGGGTCATTTGGAAATGAAAAGACAACCCAAAAGGGCATTTTGGTTATTTTTACAAGGGGGACGAATAGTGATTTCGGGTTTTGTCTTATTATAAGTATTTGAAGATTAGTGTATGTAGGTTCATTTCATCTCTTCTACATAAAATTGAAAAGTCATCTTCTTAGAGAGAGTGGAAGGTTGCTTGGAAAGAAAAAGAAGTTTGCTTGGGAAGGAGGAGAACCAAAGGTCAAAGGTAACCACCACCATCACCACCAGTGTTATTCAACTCCAAAGGGTCAGATCTTCATTAGAGGCAAGTGTTTGATAATTGCAATTTAAGTTCGTATATTTTCCATGTTAGGATAGTTATAAAAAGAGATGATTTTCATGCTTGGAAGATGAAAGGATATAGTTGTTAATGGATTTTTGGAATCTAAAAATATATAGGAATTAAAATCATGTTGTAGGTAGTTAGTAATCCAATAAATATTCATCAATCTGTGAAAGAAATTCTGAAAATAATTTAGTGTTCTTGAAGATAATATGTTGATAATTTTCTGGAAAAAGAGGCAAAAACGAGTGGAATGAGAAGAGCCAATTTGGAAGGTTTAGATCTTTTTTTTGAGTGCATTGGGATGAGATTTAAGAAAAACTCAAAACACATACCTGACACAATTTTTCGTGTAGAATCCAAATCTGAAGTTGGATTGATGATTTGAATAATTTTTGGATCTGATTTTTCTGACTATTTAAAATATGAGAATTCATGATGTTGTTTCTTTTTAATGTTGGTTCTTATCCCAAAACTTTTGTAGATCTTCGGTGATTATTAATTGGATATCATGGGACTTAGAGAAGATCAGTAAGCCCTAGTTAAGATTTGAATTAATTTGATTGGGATTTAATTGATTAGAATTATGATAATTAAAGTTAAAGAGATTTCGGTTGCTAGATTCATGTGTTGGATTCTAATCTGTTTTTATGAGGATTAAGGATAGTTCAAGTAGGGGAGATTTAATATAACACCTGGGTAGCCTTAGGGTTACAATTTAAACATCAAGGACTGAGTTTAAGCTCATTATTGATTTCGCAAGGGCTGAGTGTAGTACAAGAGCGTAGTGGTATGGCTCCTGGATAGAGATGGGAGTTTAGAACACATTTGGTTGAAAGAGGGGATGAGGTTATTCCGATCGCATATTTGAAGTTGACGAACCTCCTCGATCGACAAAGTTAAGTAGTAGTGTATTGGAGGGGTTCCTTGTTTGGATTTCGCTTTGCGAGACACTCCGCGCATGAACCTTAACGACGTCGGTAGTGGAGAGATGTTATATGATGCGAGGATAATTAAATTATGAAGTAAAGATATGACATTTTAATACGTGGGATTTAAAGAGATATAATGCTACGTAAGGGAATAATCTAAGGTTAATGCGAGTACCTTGTTGTTAGTATACTATAGGTATGATAATACCTATTTGATTGATTAATGATTATGTGTATGACATACCTAGCTTACTTGCTATCGGTGGGAGGTTTACGCGTGAGGGCAGTCATATCCTGATGAATCCATGGGATCTTTGATTTGTCGCTCGAGAACATAGGTCTATGAAAGACTTATCGGGGAGTTGATAAGTACGCTAACTATGGGTACGTAGGTATGTGCGTAACCCATGGGTATGTGAACTATGTTCGCCTCCAATGATTATGTTGTTGTTTGTGGTTCGAGAAATCCTTACCGAACCTTTTGTCCCCTTTTCGGCGACCAACGATATTGGGACATGATAGCAGAGTAATGCATTGCACCGCAGCTGTGACTCGGGGTGCCGTATTATATATATATATATATATATATATATATATATATATATATATATATATATATATGAATGGATATTTATTATGGTTAAATCTATCTACGGTGATAATTGTAGATAACGGTGAATAGAGAAAGATAATTGAATTAAGTTAATGAATGTTTATTGAAAAACTTAATTCATATTAATGAGAAATGATTCATGTTAATGAGAAACGATGAGAAATGTAAATGAATAATAATGTGACGTATGGTATGGGACATATGGGGATTATGATATTGGGATGGAATTATAATATGGAGACTAGAAAAGAGGAACCATTAACTAGGAGGTTAATAGGAAACGTTAAGTGTGCACTCTAGTTGAGAGGGGAGAATGGCAAGTGAGAGTTGGGTCTAACATGTACATAATAAAAGATTTATTGCACTTGTTAAATACTTGCTGTTTTAAAAATCATTTTTCACAATCGGGCTCTGACCCGTTTCCTTGCATATTTTCTTTTCTATTGTATCTTCTATATCAGGTGTCCAGCAACAGGGACGCCAACCTTAGCGGATTATGACAGGCTATGGATTTATGGAGTTTTGCTTAGACGCCTATCATCATTTGATTCACAGTATTCTCTTAGTAGGGCATGTCGCCCAAATGATTCAGTTATCTTCTTCTATCGGGGTCAAATACTATGGTATTCGTGTCATTTTAATACATTTGATATTGTTGGGATTACTGTAATGGATTAATATTATTTGGGAATGTTTATTCCAATTGCATTCAAATTATTTTGTGTTATCTAATTGGTTATCAGTGTTGTAGAATAAAATGTGTTGTGTTATTCTTAAACTGGAAATGGATTTTGTTAACTTAAAATTTGAAAAAGTTTTTAACTCTAGCTTAATTGAGTATTGGGTGAGTTGTAAATGTTTTCGACAGTGATGCTAAGAATGAGCCAACTGTATATTCTGTTTTAATTTGGTATGGGACTGGCCACCCGGTATTTAATTAGACGGGGTGTTACAATATTAATTTTAGAAGTTAATATTTACTGGGATGTTGTATATTTACCGTATATGTAGGTAAATATCCTAATGTGGTGTGATCTATAGTGTCATGTATATAACATGGCATGATAGTTTAAATGAAATTGGAACTCAAAATAATTTATAAAATTTTTGGATGCCAGCTTAGAGGGTGTAGTTAGTCTCGGAAGGTGCGAGACAGTCAGAATAAGTGCCATATCGTATTTTTGTATTTCGGACACTTTTACCTGGTTTTAGCTTATACGCGTATTCGGGAGTCATTTTTATATGGTGTTAACCATTTAAGTGGGAGTTTTAACTTAAGCCACGATTTTAGTTTTCTAAATCCCTTTTTTCCCCATTTTATGTCTTGAACAAATAGAGAGAAAAGAGAGAAAGAGAGAGGAAGAGAAGAATGGAGAAAAAAGAGAGATTGTAGATTAAAGATTTGGGATGGATCCTACCTCAAACAAATCTGAGTTATCAACCCTAAGGCAAGTTTTCTACTTGCTAATATATGATTTAAGATGAATAATTTGTGTGATATTTATGTATTTGCATTTGGGTATCAAAAATGGAAATTTTGGTATTTAAACCTAGATTTTGGTTTTGATGATAATCTTGTGGATTTTAATGGGCATAAACTAGACCTGTCAAAATACACGATAACCCGTTAACACGACACGACCCGACACGAAATTATAAGTTAATGGGTTTACCCTTATTGGGTTTGGGTCATTAACGGGTTGACACGGTAGATCCGTTAACACTAACGGTTCGGGTTTGAAAATTTACCTGTACCCGTTTTAACCCGTTTCTACCCGTTAACACCCGTTAACACTAACGGGTACTATAGGGTCACCCAACCCGTACCCAATAACAATAACCATTAAAACCCATTATTTCTAAATCTTTAAAGACTAACGGGTGCTATAGGGTCACCCAATCTATACCCAATAAAAATTACAATTAAAACCCATTATTTTTAAAGTATTGAAGACTAACGGGTTTTATAGGGTCACCCAACCCGTTACCCATTTCGACCCAAAATGATTCGTTAATATTAACGGGTGTTAACGGTTTGGGTCGTGTACTCGTTAATATTAACGGGTCGTGTTTGGGTATTATTATTAGACCCGTTAGGCTTAACGGGTCGTGTATGGGTTAAGGTGTTTTGACCCGTAACCCGTAACCCGTACAGGACCCAAACCGACCCGTTGACAGGTCTAGCATAAACCATGTAGTATAAATCTTGGGTAGATAAATATTGTTGGTTGTGTGAAAAATAGAAGAGATTTGGGGTTTGGAGAAATTAGGGTTCATAACCCTTCGTAGCCATTTTTGGCAAAATCGCAGGACCGAATCGATTCGGCCCTTAGGCGAATCGATTCTGTAAGGGGTAGCTACCAGGTCTGCATAACCCGCATCGATTCGGGTTAAGGCCGAATCGATTCGGTCAATTGTAAAAATCTGGTTTTGTGGTCCGAACCGATTCACTTTTTGGGCGAATCGATTCGTTTTTCTGCTGTTTTTGAGTTGTTTTATAACTCAATTTTGACCCTTTTTCTATAGGGATAGGACCTAGGAACCTTCTTGAATGAAGTAAACTTAGAGTCCTAGAGTTATACATAAGTTGAGAAGCTACCCTAGAGTAGAATTGGTTTATAAGGGGGTTTTTCGGGGTTATGCCTATTGATGTTAGGGCACTTTTTCTTCTAGTTGATTATTATAAAACTAGGGGATGTATTATTATGTTTGGGAGATTTTAGAAGCTCAATGGAGCTATGTCGGTCTTGATGGTTTATAATACCGATTAATGAATTTTGGGAGAACAAATTGGGAGTTCATTTATCCTTCGAGGATTGTAATGACGACATGAAATATGTATGGCTCCGGATAGTGAGGTGAATTATTTACAAAATGTAAATGATTATGGTTTCGAATAAAAAGAAACATACAACGTAAATTGGAATTGAAATGAAATAGAAATGGTAATGATGATGGTAAATGATAATTTACTTAATCATGAATATGGTAAATGCTAATTTACTTGATACACACCTCTCTAAATGACATCATATGGGAAGTTCGCACGCTTGGTGATGCCCCCTGGCTAATGAATGCAGGGTGGATATAGTCCATAGGCCATATGAGAGATTATGTTATGTTTTCTGCGCTGGTGAGGAGATTCCGGGTGTGGTCTTGACTCTCCCGCAGGCATATGGCCGCTTCCCGACGTATTGCGTTGTAGGTGCCCAGGTTGTCTTGTATAAATAGGCCCTGGAAGATGATGGGCATTTAGGGGCGCGCCCAGTGGGGAAACTCGGAGGGGCGGTCTTAGAATTCGTTATATGTATATAAATATAACAGTTCATGATCAAGTGGGACTTGATGTTTGTGATATGCCATAAAGAGCATAAAGTGTGCCACAAAGAGCACAGTACAATGCCACAAAGAGCATTTAATGTTAATTATATTCCTGCTGTTGATACCAAAATTAATGTGCTGATGTGGACGAATAAGATGAAGACACGTGTCAATCTACATGGCACAATAGCAACGAGGAAGATCATTTCCCGACCAACTGTGCTTCTTTCCCTTCAAATACACCGAGAAGCTACATCATCCCGAGATACTCTAAGTACTCCGAGGAACTCTTGATCAACAAGCAACTAAGGCGGTCCGAACTGCATCTCGGCCGTATCATTAATTACTAGACGGACAACCGTTCAACTATCCATTGTATTCTTGATGCACACGTTGCATTAAATGTATTACCCTTTCATATGTAAATCATTTAATGTATTGGACCTTTCATGTACAGCCTCAAGGCTATAAATACATTGTATCTCCCTCATTCAAAGGGGGCGGAATTTCTTGAGAGAATTTGTAATCAAGAATTCCACAAACACTCAGCAATAACATAACAGTGGACGTAGGCTTTATTCCCAGCCGAACCACTTTAAAAATCTTTGTCTTATTTATTTATCTCTGATTGAATAATTAGAGCAATCTAGTTTTTTACATCAACAGATTGGCGCCGTCTGTGGGAAACGACTGTTATTATCGTTTTTCATAAAAATCATTTATCACCAATGGCTGATAATCCGGAATCCAGTAATCGAAATGTTGGAAATACTGGAAATCTTCCAAATCCATCTGCATCCCCAGATCTGGCTGGGATTATGACGAATCTGGCTCAAGGACAAACCGCCATGCAAGAATCCATGAGGCAACTCATTCAAACTCTTCAGGGCGGTGCACCTACCTATTCAGGGCAAAGAAGTGATCATAGGCAATCGCAATCTAGACGCACTGGGTCATATCGCAATGAGGAGTCTAATGATTTTTCTTATCAACCTGGGCGAACTTCATCAATACGGGCTTCGGATACAGATCAACGTATCACTCTCTCTCCGGAGAGAACTAGCGCTTTGGAGAGGTTAAGTAGAGTATCTCCTTTCAGTCGGTTAGGACCAAGGAGGAATATGAATCCACCTAGGTCCCCATCAAGAAGTTTTCGACCATCACCAGGTTTGAGAGAAGGATCTGCGCAATCGCGACCAACCACTCGTCGAGATAAATCTCAGGAAGCTACGTCAGAGCAATCAGTTGCTCGGACTAAACGGCCCGAGGAAGGGAATGAAGCATGGAAAGGTTCCATTCAACGATTGGAGGATAGACTGGGAGAAATGGCTAAGGCAAGAAATCCCTTACAGAGAACTTTTGTTCAAGGAACACCTTTTGTGCAAGCCATTGTGGATTTCCCTACGCCGTCGAAATTCAAAGCACCCGTAGTAACTCCCAAGTACGATGGAAAGACAGATCCCGTACTTCATATAGAACAATACCAAGCTGCTGCAGATATCTACGCTGTCCCCGACGAGATGAGGTGTAGAGCATTCTCGGGAACTCTTACTGGATCTGCACAGATATGGTACAATAATCTTCCTCGGGGTAAGATTTCAACTTTTGTTCAGTTAGCCGAGTTGTTTATTGGCAATTTTTGTTTTGGAGCAAAGCCGGTAAAGCGAGTAGCACACTTGCTAAGTGTTAGACAAAAATCAGGTGAAAGTACTAGAGATTACATAACTCGTTTCAATAACGAAAAGTTGGAAGTCATAGATTATGAAGAAAAGACAGCAATCACTGCTTTGATGAGTGGTTTGCTGCCTAACAAGCTGTATTACACTTTGGCTAAAGATCCACCTAAAAATATGTCGGAGTTGATGGCAAAGGCGGCCAAAATCATGAATGCCGAGGAGGCTATGGCTGCGAAGAAGAATATGGATAAAGAAGTTAAAGTGGAGGTCGACAATTCTAAGAAGAAAGATCAGAAAAGTAATGGTGGTGACAAATATTCCAAGAATAACAGGATGAAGTTGGAAGCCCTAAAGAAGTATGATAATTATACTCCATTGAAAGTGGGTATTAATCATGTTTTGGAAGAAATCAGGAATAACGAGGAAATCAAATGGCCAGAGAAACTGAAGACAGATCCCGACCTGAGGAATAAGACCAAATATTGCGAATTTCACAAAGATCATGGCCATATGACCAAAAATTGTATAGCCCTTCAGAACGAGATTGAAACACTCATCCGAAGAGGAAAATTATCAAAGTACGTAGATCGCAGGAGTGAGAGGAAGAATGATGATAGAACTAGAGAGAGATCTAGATCTCCTCGTCGTGCAGAGGAGAAAAAGAGGAGGGACCATGAAGAGGATCCAGATGATGACCCCGATCTTCCCAAGAAGCCAAGGAAACCTGAATGAGAGGTATTTTCCATACGTTTTGGGTCATTTGATTGTAATGTTATTACAGGAGGAGATGCAGGAGGAGGAGACCTTACTGCAGAAAGAAAAGCTTATCTCGGAGAGGCTCAAGCTTGTTCATACATTCAGCGAATAAACCTGGCCGAGGATGATCGTCCGAGGAAAGTAAACAAAGAGAAGCTGGTGATTGGTTTTTCAAAAAACGACCTGGCAGGTGTTCTCTACCCTCATGATGATCCGCTGGTGATCAAAATGAGGATGAAGGATGTGGTCATTTCAAGGGTGTTAGTAGACAATGGTAGTTCAGCAGACATCATGTATTATTCATGCTTTGATAGCTTGAATTTAAAATTATCTCAGTTAGAACCTTATCACAGACCCCTTCTGGGTTTTGCTGGCGAGAAAGTTTTTCCACTTGGGACGATCAAGTTGGATATACTCATTGGAACTTGGCCTGCTTGTCGAACGGAAAGAATACGCTTTTTTGTAATGGATAAGAATGTGCAGTCCGCCTACAACATCATCATGGGAAGAGTTGGATTGAAGAAGTTCGAAGCAGTTCCATCTACAGTTCATCAATGTTTGAAATTCCCAACGAATTTTGGAGTAGGAATTATGAAAGGTGATCAAAAAGTAGCTCGGGAATGCTATTATTCGTCGGCCGAGTAAGAGGAACTTGAAGAGTTACAGAAAAAGACTACTACTTACCAAGTGGAGGAAAGCACAGAAATTGAAACTCTTGACCCTAGGGATGAATCTCAACTCGTAAAAGGACAGGTTGTGGAATCTACAGAAATTGTTATCCTGGACGACGAGCATCCTGAACGAATAACTCAGATAGGGTCGTCGTTGGATTTTTCAATAAAACAGGAGTTGATAACTTTCTTGAGAAACAGGAAGAATACTTTTGCTTGGAGTCATGAAGACATGCCAGGAATAGATCCAAACTTCTTATGTCATGAACTCAATGTGAATAAGGAGATCAAACCTGTGAAGCAAAGAAGAAGAGTGTTTAGTCCCGAGAAGAACCAGGCCATACAAGAGGAGGTCGAGAAACTCCAGAAAGCCCAATTCATTGAAGACGTGAAATATCCAGATTGGTTGGCGAATGTGGTGATGGTAAAGAAGAAGAACAACAAGTGGAGAATGTGTGTTGATTTTACTGATCTCAACAAAGCATGTCCAAAAGATCATTTTCCATTGCCCAGAATTGATCAACTAGTAGATGCTACTTCGGGACACGAGCTACTCAGCTTCATGGATGCTTATTCTGGCTACAACCAAATCAAAATGAAACCTGAAGACAGGGAAAGTACTTCTTTTATTACCCCAAGGGGAACTTATTGTTATAATGTTATGCCTTTTGGTTTAAAAAATGCAGGTGCAACATATCAGCGGCTGATGAACAAGGTATTCACCGAACAAATCAGTCGCAATATGGAGGTCTATGTCGACGACATGCTCACCAAAAGCAAGAGAGCTGCAGATCATTTGGTTGACTTGAGTCAAACTTTTGATCAACTGGATAAATACCAGATGAAGCTTAACCCGACGAAATGTACCTTTGGAGTACGAGAAGGAATGTTCCTCGGATACATCGTCAACCAACGAGGTATTGAGGCAAATCCAGAAAAGATCAAAGCTCTTTTAGGGCTGCGATCCCCGACGACGAAGAAAGAAGTGCAAAGTCTTACCGGACGAGTTGCAGCACTCAACAGATTTGTATCCCGAGCAACTGATAAATGCCTCCCATTCTTTAAAATGCTACGAAAAAGTTTTGAGTGGACTGATGAATGTGAGAAAGCCTTTCAAGATCTGAAGAAGAATTTGGGAGCCCCACCATTGTTGTCTAGGCCAATAAATGGAGAGAAGCTGTACTTGTATTTGGCAGTATCAGAAAATGCAGTTAGCTCGGCGTTGATCAGATTGGAGAATGGAGTCCAGAAGCCAATTTATTACACAAGCAAGGCCTTCCGAGGTGCGGAAATCAGATACCCAAAGCTTGAAAAATTGGCACTGGCATTAATTGAAGCAAGTAGAAGAATGAGACCATACTTCCAGGCCCATACCATCATTGTGTATACTGACATGCCGTTAAGACAAGCCCTCCACAAGCCAGAAAAATCAGGAAGATTGATGTATTGGGCAATAGAACTCGGTGAATATGATATTGTGTATGAACCCAGATCATCGTTGAAAGGGCAAGCCGTGGCAGATTTTATAGCAGAGTTCACATACCCTGATACCCCCGAGGAGCAAAAGATGCTTGCTGACCTACCTGTGGACGATACAGGATCGACAGACACAGATCCAAACCAACCAAGGTTGGTAAAAGGACTTGTGGATGTAGAAAAATCATCATATTTAAATCCCGACCAACTCCGGTTGGTGGAGGGGCACGAACAAATGATCGACGAGGAACGAAGGATACCCGGGGATGATGAAAGAAAACAAATGATATTTCACCGAGGAACTCTAACAGATAAGAAATTTGAAGACGAGTTACATACATGGAGATTATATGTAGATGGATCATCTTGCACGGCTGGTTGTGGAGCAGGGATTGTTTTAAATTCTCCAGATGATATTGACATGGAGTACGCCTTGAGATTCCAATTCAAAGCTTCCAATAATGAAGCTGAATATGAGGCTATGATAGCAGGTTTTCATTTGGCGAAAGTTATGGAGGCACGTCAAGTAATTGTTTTCAGTGATTCTCAGTTAATTGTGAATCAAATGATGGGAATATATGCAGTGAAGGGAGAGTTAATGGTGAAGTACCATGCAAAAGTGATGGAATTGTTGAAAGAATTTGATGCTATTCAATTGGTGAGGATACCGAGAATGGAGAATGCCAGAGCAGACGCATTGGCCCGACTAGCGCCAGCTACGCGCACCGAGCTGCGAAGAACAATACCAATTGAAGTATTAGAAAGTCGGAGCATAGAAGAAGATCTGACGATGAAGATTATTACCCTTGATTTAGGACCATCTTGGATGGATCCTATCAGAGCATACATTGAAGAAGGAGTACTACCGGAGGACAAACTAGCTGCCAAGAAATTGAAGTATAAAGTTGCTCGGTATGTGTTAACTAATGGTGTTTTGTATAGACGAGGAATTATGGCAGGTTTGCAGAGATGTGTGCATCCATCAGAAGTCAAAGAATTGATTGAAGAAATCCATGAAGGATCTTGTGGAGCTCATGTAGCAGGTCGGACCCTACTACAAAGGGTGATGACACAGGGATACTATTGGCCGACGATGAGAGCTGATTGTATAGCTTATGCTAAGAAGTGTGACAAGTGCCAACGTTTTTCTTCCATCCGAAGAACTCCACAGGCATTGTTGACACCCATAACATCACCTTGGCCATTTGCCATATGGGGGATTGATCTGGTTGGACCACTGCTGACGACCCGAGGAAGGTTCAAGTATCTCGTCGTGGCAGTAGACTATTTTACTAAGTGGGTGGAAGCTGAACCACTAATTGATATGACGTACGAGAAGGTGTATCAGTTCATATGGAAGAATATCATTTGTCGATATGGTCTCCCCCACGCTTTCATCACAGACCATGGAACACAATTTGATAATGAAGAATTTGCAGCCTATTGTCATCAGTCAAACGTCTTGAAGTTTCATTCAGCACCAGGCCATCCCCAAAGCAATGGGCAGACTGAAGTGACGAACAGAACATTACTAAATGGGTTGAAGAAGAGGTTAAGTGAGGCTAAAGCAAATTGGATTAATGAGCTACAGTCAGTTTTGTGGGCTTACCGAACAACTCCCCGAGCAGCAACAGGAGAATCACCATATATGCTAGCATTTGGAAGTGAGGCTGTGATACCTGCCGAGTTGGGCCTACCAACACATAGGGTGTTAAATTTCAATTCTCCGATCAGTGATTTGATGAGAAGGATGTATTTAGATATGCTCGAGGAAGTCAGAGAAGAGGCAGCCATTAGGAATGCTGCTTATCAACAACGAACAGCTCTGTTTTACAACAAAAGGGTAAAGAAATGTGATTTAAAAGAAGGGGATTATGTGCTAAAGAAGGTCATTCAGAAGCAGAATAAACTGGAAGCAAACTGGCATGGACCTTACCGAGTTACAGAGGTTGTTCGACCGGGAACTTACAGAATAGCAACTCTAGAAGGAGAGGAATTTAAAAATGCACGGAATGCTGAACACCTGCGCAAGTATTATCAATGATGTCCAATGTAAAGCATTTCTCTCATTATGAATAAAACGAAGATGTTTCACCATTTTTTCCTTCTGGATGAAAGTTTTTCGGGGAATACTAGTGTAATACACTATACAACGAAAGTGCTCTAAGGAGCCAACCTCCTTTGGTTAGGAGGACAGCTCTTCGGAGCAAAAGTGCTCTAAGGAGCCAACCTCCTTTGGTTAGGAGGACAGCTCTATTGAGCAAAAAGTGCTATAAGTAGCCAACCTCCTTTGGTTAGGAGGACATGCTCTAAGGAGCCAACAAATGCAGCTCTTCGGAGCAAAAGTGCTCTAAGGAGCCAACCTCCTTTGGTTAGGAGGACAGCTCTTCGGAGCAAAAGTGCTCTAAGGAGCCAACCTCCTTTGGTTAGGACGACAGCTCTATTGAGCAAAAAGTGCTATAAGTAGCCAACCTCCTTTGGTTAGGAGGACATGCTCTACGGAGCCAAAAAAATTCTCTAAGGAGCCAAAAGCTTTAAGGAGCCAAAAAGTGTACATCAGCAGGATCAACCACGGTTGGTAAGATAAAAATATACTCTCATATTACAACTTATGTTGGTCGGGAGGTAATATTGTTACAATGAGTTCTTTGAAGAACAAAATGTTTAAAAAATACACCAAGTATAGTTGGTCGGGGATAAAAACCCAATAACTGTAGTTGGTCGGCGAGGACAACTTATTGATCTTAGTTGGTCGGACGCAATTTTATAATCAAACCAAGTATAATTCGTCGGAGCTGTATTTAGTCGACAAACATTATTCACCCACCTTGGTTGGTTGGAAACAGTTTGAACATTTTTCTCATTACTTTATTATTAAGTGATCGAGAAACATTACTAATACTTGTAACCTTTTATTAAGTTACTTATTGAACAATAATACTGTTAGCTTTTTAATAGATACATAGATACATATGTACAAATATAAATGTGCTTGATAAAACAAAATTGGCAAACAGAAAATGAAAATCTTTTCATTAATCTGGAATAAATTACAAATTACAAAATTGTTACATGGACATTACTATTCTATTGGTTTTTTGCCCTGTGCTTTAGAAACAGGTTCCTCGCCGGCAGGAGGGTCTTCTAGGCAAAGGGGAGAATTGATGAAATTAATATCTCTGAGCATTCTGACGTTCATAACAGAAGGTATATCCAAAAGATGCTCAGGACGAGACAATTCAGCTTGGGAGTGAAGGCTATAATCACCAAGATATTTCGAAATTAGACTGCGAGGAATGGAGCGAGCTGGAATCCATGCCATATCCAATTTGAAGGGTGGTACAGGCAGGTCTAATAACGATGGAGCATGATAGTCCCATAAAAAATGCCCTTGCTCCAACTTTAATACACCCAATGCATTTAACCATCCTTGCTTGTAACCTTCATTATTAGCATGTTCAATACGAGCATCCAGATGAACGAGAGCTTCATTGTATCCTGCCATCCAGAATTCTCTTGGCTGTTTATGGAATTGGAAGATTAATCTATCCAATTGTTCATGAAGGCTTTTGGCAAAGAGATCTTTATTATGCAAGGCAGATTTCGTTGATGCCAGCTGATCTTCCAGAGACAGATTTTTATTGGACATTTCAGTCAGAGCACGGTCTTTTACTTTCAACTGGAATGCTTGAGTTTCCAGAGTAGACTGAGTGCGAGCTTCCTCAACATTTTGGCTGACTCTTCCTCGCCCCCGAGAACCTCTTCCTCGTCCCCGAGCAGTTCCATAAATAGCAGATCTTCTTAAGTCCTCCAGCTCTTGCCTCAGTTTGGCATTTTCGACCTCTAAGAACGAGAAGCCTTCATCAGTGACTGGTATTAATGCAGTAGAGGATGAAGCAGCAGATTCATACTGAGCTAATTTCTTCTGCAAATTATTATTTTCTTGCTCCAGGATCTCAGCGATTTGTCTACAGGCTTCAATTTCACCTTTTAGGGTCCTCTCCCTGACGTCATACCCAGCAATGATCTTCTTGTGGCCTGTTTCTGAAGAGAGCTGCTGGTATCTATTTTCATAATCTTCATGTATCAAAGCCATTGATTCGTTATGCTGATTTTGAAGATCCTTTAAGGAACCATGAAGCTCTTCAATCAACTCATAGTAAGCGACATTGTTGGCCACTGCTCGGTCGAGTAAAGCTTTCAAATATTGATAAGCTTCAATAGCCTGCTCTGAAGCACCGTGACCAAGGATATCAACAATTTCCGATGTACTAAGATCTGTATGACCAGCCTTATAGTATTGATGACATTGCTGCATCAGCTCGGTATCATGAGAAGAGATCAATTCCATTCTAGCAACAAACTAATGACAAGAAAAGGACAACAATCAACAAAAACAAGTTATCAACAACAGAGATGAGCAAAGATATATTTTATTAGATCATCAAAAAGTTACATCGTTCGATTACAAGGAAATACAGAAAGGCTACCGAACAACTTCACACCTTTTCCTTGTCCCCCAAGACTTTCTCGGGAGGCTGGGACGAGGAGCTCGGTTGCTCGGTGATAACTACAGCTTGATCGGTAGGAGTCTTCTCGGGAAGGGGAGGCATGGAGGAAATGTCCTCGGTGGCAGATGGTTGAGAGGCAGAAACTTGATCGCCCATAGCCATGGAAGATTCATCTGAAGCAGGTTCATCTTCTTCTTCTTCCACAATTGGTGGAGGAGGACCAGGGAGATGCCGTTGGAATAGCTCAGAATCATCTTGGACTTTTAGCTCTTGCAGAGCAGCTACCGAACCATCATAGAAGTATTTCAACTCCCCATATTGGACTTGGGACGTCATTGCAGCTATCCCTCTCTCCCATCCTTTTTCCCAACCAACACTGAAATGTTTCTTGATCGCAACTTTTCTCCTCGATTTCTCCGAGGAGAGCTTCACCTCCAGTTCCTCTTTCTTAACCTTAATATCTCGCAGAGTAGATATTTCTTCTTCTGCCTTCTTCAATTTATCATCAGATTCCTGATGTTTAACTTCCAAATCTTTAATTTTCTCCTCCAAATTCTTGGAGGTTTCAGCCATCTTCATCTTATCAGCCTCAGCCACAGCCAATTTTTTCTCCCAAACAGTTTTCTCCTCGATGTACTGTTGGCGAGATTCCTTCACAGATTGGGTTAAACCCAACAGAGCATCGTCAACATCGGACGAGGAAGTGGAAGCTTTAATAACTTGATCTTTCTTCACGATGGTATTGAAGCAGTTCACCAGCTGAAAGATAATAAAAACAATAGAGTCAACACAAATACAAGAATTCAAGAAAAAGAAAGAAAGATCAAAGGTATGAGAAATTTACTGAAGAAAGATGGCGAGCAGCTAGGGACGTCAGTGTATCCCTAGGAATTTTTTCATCAATCCCGAGAACCTCGGGTATAACTGAGTTCGTTGAAGAACTCGGAAGAATAATTTTTGAGACACCACTACCACCAGCGGGTAGAGAAGGTGCAGTTCCAGCAAGATTAACCGAGGATGATTTCCTCAATCTCTTCAAAGGACGGTCAGTAGCATCAACCAAGGAAGAAGTCTTGGTCGGAGAGATGGCAATTACATCAGCAGGAGCATCTTTCTTGCTCGGGGCCACCGGGGGCTTCTCGACAACTTTGGAGGAACCAGCATCTACTTTTTTAGTCCCCACTGGGATATCAATTTTGCCTTTCTGGGCTCCAACAGCAGAAGAAGTGTCACCAAATAGAGCAGGAGGAGCTCTTTTCTTGCCCATTCTCTGAGATAGGGGGATATGAGAATCTGAAGATGAACTTTCTGGTGTTGAAGCTGGTTCAACAGGGCGAGCAGTATAAGAGGTTGTGTAACTCTTATACTGTAGTAAATATGAAGCAGATCTAATATGCTCGTCAGCAATGGTCTTATGCAAATTCCAGATAAGTTTCAAATGCTTGATATTCACTTCTGACTCTTTTGGAGTTTTTCTTTTGCTATCAACTGCAAACAAATACATAATAGAATATCAGTCATACATTTTGTCAAACAGGATGAAAGCATAATTTCATAAGTAAAATAAAATGAAAAATAAACCTATCCCATTGCCGTATGGGGGGCATCTGGGACCGTTGTATACTTCATTCCCAGATAAAGGCGCATGTTGCCAATTTTTTATGACCAACCCATGCTCAAAATAATCCCTATTTGAGTCAGGGAGATTAACTACAAGAGCCCTATTCAAATACCTAGTTTTCAAATAATAAATATTATCTAGAACGGCCCATTTATAAAAAAACATAATTTCAGGGATCCCAATACGAGTCCCATGAGTTAAATTTAATTTGTGCACCCCGTTAATTATTCTCCATGAATTGGGGGCTATTTTTGCAGGAACAAGATCAAAATATTGACAAAACTCAAGACATAATGGGTTTGGTGGAAAGGAAAAACCGCATTCAGCAACAAAAAGACTGGGGAACCAATGTCCCTCAGCCAATCGAAAGTAATCTAAAGGCTCAGAAAGAACCTCTAGAGTTACCCACGAAGGAATGGAAAAATCAGAACGGAATTTCTCAACAGATTCCACAATATAAACCATATTGAATAAAAGAGATACAGAAGAAAGAAAGAAGATCTTACAGAAAGAAAGGAGATGTGTTGACAACGAACGGAAACAAAGATGAACGCACAAGAGAAGAAGAGAAGGGAAAGCTTGAATGCAGAGAATGAAAAACGAAGACGACGGTATGGTTACCAAAGAAGTTTAAATACTTTGCATTGGGAAGCGGCGAAAGAAATGATTACCAAAAAGAAACTACTAAACTTCCGGCGGCTAAAAAGACAAAATTTACACGAATATCAAAGCGCTTATCAAAAAGGCGGAAACTGCGAAATAAGAAGGAAATTTGAAAATAATGTTCCTGAAACCCGGGAAATACATTTAATATTACCATATACCGAGAAAGAATGTTCCATACTCTTCAGAGTTCAAAATATGAAACATTGGGGGCTTCTGTTGATACCAAAATTAATGTGCTGATGTGGACGAATAAGATGAAGACACGTGTCAATCTACATGGCACAATAGCAACGAGGAAGATCATTTCCCGACCAACTGTGCTTCTTTCCCTTCAAATTCACCGAGAAGCTACATCATCCCGAGATACTCTAAGTACTCCGAGGAACTCTTGATCAACAAGCAACTAAGGCGGTCCGAACTGCATCTCGGCCGTATCATTAATTACTAGACGGACAACCGTTCAACTATCCATTGTATTCTTGACGCACACGTTGCATTAAATGTATTACCCTTTCATATGTAAATCATTTAATGTATTGGACCTTTCATGTACAGCCTCAAGGCTATAAATACATTGTATCTCCCTCATTCAAAGGGGGCGGAATTTCTTGAGAGAATTTGTAATCAAGAATTCCACAAACACTCAGCAATAACATAACAGTGGACGTAGGCTTTATTCCCAGCCGAACCACTTTAAAAATCTTTGTCTTATTTATTTATCTGTGATTGAATAATTAGAGCAATCTAGTTTTTTACATCAACACCTGCTAAGGAATGGTAATGCCAGGATGGGGATGTAATTGAAATAAAAGCCATAAAGAGCTTAAAATTTTAATTATATTTTCCTGATAAGGAATGAAATGCTAGTAAAGAGCATAAATGTTGTAATTATGAGTTCCTGATAAGGAACATAATAATGAGATGGAAGCTTTTAATTCATGTTACTCTTTCTTTTTCTTTGCATATTCAAATTAAACTCATGCTTTTCTTCATTGTCTTAGCTTATGTTTTAGAATTGTGTAGATAGATTTTATTCTTCCTAGCATGATTTTATTCATAGCTGTCATACTCTTTATTCATCTGGTAATCATATAGAACCGGGCCCTGACCCTGACCCGTTTCTACTTCTTGTTGTATTTGTATCTTGTTTTTGCCCAGGTACTCCGCCGCAAGGATGCCTGATTTGAATTCTTATTCCGATGTCCTCGGCGAGCCGTGATGCATTGCGGGTATTACGGGATAAATTTGGTATAAACGTTTTCATTTTTGTATTCTAGCTAAGATCGGGTCTTTTTTACTCGGGCGAGAGGCCTAAGCTTTTGTAATTGATTAATGTAATGTATTATATAAATTTATTGAAATTGTTTAACAATGTTGTATGTATCAGCGGACCGATAACATATTTGGTCCTCTTATTTTTCACTTGTTATTATAGTAATATACATACATCCTTGAGGTTTCCCCTATCTTTTCAGGAATTGGGTTGTTTGTTTTTCCTTTATTTACTTTAAATTCAAAATTTTTGGCAACCCGTTTTTTGAAATTTTGGGTGGTTATCCTGGATACTCTATATTTTATTGTGATGCTGAGAATGATTCCATCTATGATTCCTGTTATATTGGAGTATTGGGCTGGCCACCCCTTATTTTGGTGAGCGGGTTGTCACAGCGGACTCATAATAATATTAAAATAATGCGGCTAATGATGTATAGTCTATTTTTATTTGAATGTTGTTTAATAAGAGCACAACGTGAGGTGCATTTATTGAATTGTATTCTGATAAAGTATCAAGTCTGTGAACAAGCTTGTTGTGAAGCGAGAGCTTTAGTGATTGGGCCTTTCTTTATATTTTGTTTTGAGCACTGGAGGATACCTAAAAAATTTTCAGGTATGCCTTACTTTCTGAATTTCCGGATGAAATTCTGTTATTAGGGGGGAAGTATGTAATACCCCGTAAATTTATTGATTTTTTTAATGGATTAATTGAATTAAATGAGAATTAACTTGGAAATTAATCCGGAGGTAAATACTTGCGATATGTGAGTTGGTATTTGATTATGATGTTAGAATAAACATTTCTGAGAATATATGGTAATATATGAGTATTGAAAATATTAAAATTGTCACGAGGCAGAAATACGACAATTTGGGAAATTTAGTTGGGACGTGCGTGTCAGTCGCGTCAGGAATGAATTTATTTAGATTAAAAAGTAAATTATATTTTTATCAATCAAATGGTCATTTTGAGGGCGCCAACGTGTCCGGAAGGGTCGAAATAGTCAGAAAACACTAGCCGGGAGTTTAGTTTGGATCCCGGGACACTTTTAAGCCAAACCGGCAACCCATAAGGGTATTTTGGTAATTTTAAAAATTTAGGAATTAAAACCCACGAATTTTAGAGTTAAATTAGATATTATTAGAGAGGCCACTAAGGCCATTATCAGCCAAAAGCAAGAGAGTGGGCTACGGGGTTTTTTGAGAGAAGTTAGAGAGAGGTAAAAAGAGGTTCCAAACCAAACCATCTCCCATCACCATCATTTTGGAAGGAATTGTGACCAAAAAGAGGAGAGAATCAACCTATAATCACCGACAACAAATCTGAAGAACAAACCTAAGGCAAGTGATTTGATGTTATTAGTTTCAATGAATATTTCCTCCATGTTTAGTGTAGAAACATTATATGCTTTGAAAGTTTTGATGAAAACCCAATGTATTTGTCATGGAACTCATAAGTTTGGATAGGGATTGCATGTAGAATGATTATGGACGAAATTGGTACCCAAAACTTAACTTTGATAATTTAAAAACGGATTAATGATGAGTATTTAGGTGCAATAAAATTCTGTGTTCATGTTCATAGGGTTTGGGGCAAGATTTGAGAATTTATGGTGATTACATGTTGATTAATAAGATTTGACCCCAAAAATACGTTAAGAAATGACTTAGGGTGACCTAGAGTAGTTTAACAACACAAAAACGTAATTAGTATGAACATAGGATGGATTTGGAGAAAGGAATTTGGTGAAAAACGAAGTTGGGAAAATTCTGGACGTTTTCTGCAATCTCGTTAGAAGACCAACCCAGGTCGTTCGAACGAGCTTCTAACGAGATTCCAGTGTCCCTTCTAACGAGTTCTTAGTTCATTCGAAGCTATTCGTTCGAACGACCTCGTTCGAACGAGATTTCAGTGACTTCTAACGAGTTCACAGAATGGTCTTTTTAGGCCCGATTTTAGTTTCGAACTTCCCGTAGACTTATTTAATTGAGTGTTATTCTTCCCTTGTTGATTAGTGGGTATAGTTGTGAGATTGGAGTACGTTGAGGATTAAAACTTAGAATTATATAATAGACCGGGTGACTTCTAGGGGTTAGGATATAAGTACTTGAATTTGCGATGTGAGAAGAGTTGATAATCTATGATGTATATTTTTCGGAGACTTGTAAGTGTGCAACATTGAATGACGGTATAAGAATGTAAATATACCTCTATTAATATTATAAGATATCTAAGATGTGTAAATGCTTAGTATATGTGGTTATCTGTGTATAACATACCTACCGTACTTGCTATCACGGGAGGTCGGCGTTCGATCAGGGCCATCTAATCTTTGTGTGCCTACGGGAGGGGATTTAGATTGGTACCTCGAGGACATAGGTCAGAGAATGACTTATTGAGGAGTTAACAAGTCTGCTGACCATGGGAGCGTAGGTATGTGCGTGACCCATGGGATGTGAACTATGTTCGCCTCCATTATGTGTGATTGTTACTTATCGAAACGGTTCCTGAGAGATTCGAAATACGGGGTCCTTATGTACCCGATGTACCGGGATTTGATAACAGAGTATGTGTGCACCGTAACTTAGTCTAGGGGTGCCATTATTGTATATTTATGATGAGATTGATATACTGAAATATTGAAATGGACTGATTATATAAGTACAAGTGTGAATAAATGCAACATCTTTGTAGAGTTAAAAATGGGAAAACTCTTAGTGATTTTTTGTAACTAATTCTGAGGAATGAAGGTAAAACTCTCAGTTTATATTAAGATGTCGGGAATTAAACCATGAATAGTATAGTAAAAATCATATTATGAATTAGACTAGTTAGATAGTGGAATAACTAGAACGGGTACCGGTACGTAGGAGTGCACAATTAGTTGAGAGGTGAGAAACTCATGTGAGTGCACGAGCTATCATGTATTTTATATTCACTATTTAATGATATTAAACACTTACTGTATTTTAAACTTTTTTCGCAATCGGGCTCTGACCCGTTTGCTTTCAAATCCACTTTTCTTGTAAAAACCTTTTAGGTGCCCAGCCACAAGGACACCAAGCTTTGGAGTTCCATTCCGGTGACGTGCTGTAGCTGCTGTGGAAGTTACAGGACCTCGATTAGATACGCCTCCACTTTCTACCTTGATTCCATTTCAGATTTATGTGTCTGTAGGGCATGTCGCCCTTTTCTCCTAGAGACAGTTTATTCATTCAGTTTCATTTCAGTTTTGGATGTAATTAATTAGTGATTCAGACTTTGTATTCAGTATTTCAGATTATTTCAGAGGAGTGTTCGTCCAGAGTCATTTATTCCTTTATTATTGTAATGTGACTGTAATGTGGTTGTGGTATCATTATTTCATAATTTAATACTTGTTGCATGTTAATCTAATTTAATTAAAATTGACAACTCACTTTTTAAATATTAGGTGGCTAGTAATCGTTAAAATGTTTTCGACAGTGATGCTATGAACTGAACCAACTTGACATTTTGTATTAATTGGAATAAAGGAGTAGCTACCCTGTATTTAATTAGTCGGGGTGTCACATATCGGCCGCGCAGTCGTAGGACTACCGGTTTGCGGAGAGGACACAAATTTGAAAACAAGCACACTTATGCTTGAAAATGTTCCTGGGGGGGGGGGGGGGGGGGAAGCTACCCCCAACGCTCCCCGAACGACATCTCGAGTGTCACGAATGTGCATCCAACTTAACACACAACAACTCACTGCACAATCGCGGGACTCCCGGTTTGCGAATAGGACACAAATTTGAAAACATGACCACTTAAGCTTCAAAACGTGCCGCCGAGGGGACCCCGAGCGGCCCTCGAATGGTACCGAGAGTGGCACGAACACCTCGTGCGCATCCAACATAACACGAAACAACTTTTCGTAAAGTGGCGGGACTTCTGGTTTGAGGATAGGACCTGAATTTGAAAACACGTGTTGTCAATTTTAAAAAATACCGCAAGTGCACGCGCTATTATAGAATAGCGAGTGTAAGTACGGGTTGAACCATAGAGATTTGTCAATTTTTCATTTAAATTAATTGTGACTGTCCAACTAGACTAAATGGTATCGAGAATGATTATGCACTACACTAAATAAAAACAACTACGATAAATGAGGGTAACACATGATATTTGTAAACAATTAGGAAATAATTAGGATTCGAGGTCCATTTATCACGTAACTAATATTGCACACTAATTTAATGATGCCATTCCATTTTTATAACTCAAATTAAACCGACTCTCGCCTAGTTAAATTCGGAAAATATGACGGTTATGATCAAAATATTTTTAACGTCTCTAATAGACGGCTAATATCCCTATTCCCTTAGAAAATACAAGTTTTAAAATTCGCAAATGTATTTAAGCATGGACTATTAAAACAATCAAAGTGCAAGCATAATCCAACAAAAAAATACTATTTTAAATCTCAAAACATAATTTGACAAAACAATCTTGAAGGTTCTAAAATACACTCTCGTGTCGTTTCAAAATGAATACCGAATCTTTAATAACAATTAAAACAAGTAGGGAATAAACAACGATAAAATTAACGTGACAATATTAGCTAAATATGATAAACTTCACCCTACTCCTAATATAAGAATCAAGCTACCATAATGATAGAAAAATTGCAAGAATGAGTAGAGATCTTCATTAATAAATCAAACTTACAAATAGTTCTCTCATAGCAATCTTCAATCTTCTAAAAAATGATAAAAACTTGGCCCTCAAATTGATTACAATCACTCAAAGTTGCTCCCCAAAATCCTCCACGAAATTTCTCTCTAATTGTCTCCGAAATTATGAGCCCAAGGGTCCTTTTTATAGGACAAGTGGTGAGGTATTTGAGTTGTGGTGGGACTCTTTCTGATTGGCCGAATGGTGTTGGTAGCTATCTTTCCATCTCTTTAATCTTTGGATCGTGATAAGGGACGAAATTTCCCCCCACTCGAAAACTCTTATCTTTTCTTGCTGAACATGCATGCCGAGTTTCGTCCAAATCAGAGAATAAATTTTTTTAACTTTTTTATGATTTCACGGGTAAAAATAGCCTTTTTTTCGAATGACCGTAAAAATTAGCTTTTTCGTGACTTTTTTGAATTGATCATCAATTTGCACCAAATTCCATCATTACCTGCAAAAATTTCACTAGGCAACTTTTTTCACAAATTAGCACAAGAATATTATAAAATTATTAAAGCGCCCATTTTTGACTTAAAATTGCTGTTTTCAATATGAATTCAATCATTTTCACATTTTTTCCTCTTTTTATTAAAATAGTCCTAAGAACTTATTAAATAAACTAAAATGGGACTAACAAGATATAAATTCGGGTATAAAATATACAAGATAAGGCACTCATCAACACGCATACTTAGGATTGAAAATGTGTCGCGAGGGGGAGGAGTGGGAACTCCCAGCGACCCCTAAATGACACCGCGAATGGCACAAACACCTCGTTCATGTCAACATAACACGCAGTAGCTGGCCACGCAGTCGTGGGACTCCCGATTTATGGATAGGGCATAAATTTGAAAACATGCACACTTAGTCTAAAAATGTGTCGCGGGGGACAGCCCCCCAACGGGCACCAATTGGCACCCCTAGTGGAAGAAACACCTTATGCGCATCCAACGTAACACGCAAAAAAACAACCGCACAGTCTTGAGACTCTTGGTTTATGGATAGGACATGAATTTTAAAATACGCACACTTAGGCTTGAAAACGTGCCGTAGGGGGCGGGCACCCCCAGCGGCCCCCAAACGGCACCACAAGTGGCACGAACACCTCTTGCGTGTTCACCTAACACACAACAACCAGGCACACAGTCACGGGACTCCAAATTTATGGATCAAACATGAATTTGAAGACAAGTACACTTAGGCTTAAAAACGTATCATGGGGGCGGGAACCCCCAGCGGCCCCAAATGGCACCGTAAGTGGTACAAACACATCGTGCGCGTCCAATGTAGCACATAATAACCGGTCGCACAGTCGTGGGAATCCCTATTTACGGATAGGACATGAATTTAAAATAGGCACATTTCGTCTTGAAAACCCGCCTCCAAAGGCAGGCACCCCCAAATGGCACCGCGATTTGCATGAACACCTCGTCTGCGTCCAACGTAACATGCAGCAAGCAGTCACGCAGTCGTGGGACTCTTGGTTTGAGGATAGGATATGTATTTGAAAAAATGCACACTTAGACTTGAAAATGTGCCGCGGGGAGGCGGGAACCCCAACAGATCCCAAATAGCACCGTGGGTGGCATGAACACTCATGTGCGTTCAACGTAACCAGTAGCAATCGGTCGCATGGCCGTGGGACTCCAGATTTGCGGATATTACACAAATTTGAAGCACAAGCACACTTAGGCTTGAAAATGTTTCGCGGGGGGACGATCACCCCTAAACACCTCCAAACAGCACAGCGAGTTTCACAAACACCTTGTGCGTATTCAACGTAACACACAACAACCGATCGCGCTGTCGTAGGACTTCCGATTTGAGTATAAGACACAAATATGAAAATAGGCACACTTAGGATTGAAAACGTGTCGAGGGGAGGCTAGCACGCCTAATGGACCCCAAACAGCATCGCGAGTGGCACGAACACCTCGTGTGTGTTCAACGTTACATGCAACAACCGACCGCAGAGTCGCAGAACTCCTTATTTGCAGATAGGACACGAATTTTAAAACATGTACACTTAGGCTTGAAAATGTTTCGCGGGGGGTGGGCCCCTCACCGGCCCCCAAATGGCACTGCGAGTTGCAGGAACTTCTCATGCGCGTCCAATATAACATGCAATAAATGGTCACGCTGTCGTGGGACTCCTGGTTTGTAAATAGGACACGAATTTGAAAATAGGCACACTTAGGCTTGAAAATAAGCCGCGGGGGTTGGCACCCCCAACGGCCCCCAAACGGCACCGCGAGTGTCACAAACACATCTACACATCTAACATAACACGCAGAAACCAGCTGCACAGTCGTGGGACTCCCGCTTTGCGAATAGGATATAAATTTGAAAATAGGCACACTTAAGCTTTAAAATGTGCCGCCGAGGGGGACCCCAAGCAGTCCCCAAACGGGACCACAAGTGGCACGAACACCTCATGCGCATCCAACATAACACGCAATAACTTGCCGCGCAGTCGTGAGACTCTTGGTTTGAGGGTAGGACACGAATTTGAAAACACGCATACTTAGGATTGAAAATGTGTCGGGGGGAGGAGTGGGAACTCCTAGTGGCCCCCAAACAGCACCGCAAGTGGAACGAATTTTAACAAATGTCCAACGTAACATGCCATAACTGGCCATGTAGTCGTGGGACTCCTGGTTTGAAAATAGGACACGAATTTGAAAATAGGTACACTTAGGATTGAAAACAAGCCGCGGGGGGGTTGACACCCCTAGCGGCCCCCAAAAGGCACAGCGAGTGGCACAAACACATCGTGCACATCCAACATAACACGCAACAACTAGATGAGTAGTCGCGGGGATATCGATTTGAGGGTAGGACACCAATTTAAAAACATGCCCACTTAGACTTGAAAGCGTGCCGCAAGGGGGGAACCCCCAGTTCCCTAAATACCATCGCAAGTGGCGCGATCACCTTATGCGTGTCCAATGTTACACGCAACAATCGGCCATATAGTCACGAAACTCCCAGTTTGAGGATATGACACGAATTGGAAAACGAACATACTAAGGCTTGAAAACATGTCACGAGCCCATCGACTCCCAAACGGCACCACGAGTGGCACGAACACCCCGTGCGCTTCCAATGTACTCATTGGGACTGTCCATGCAGTCGCGGGACTCCCGATTTGCAGATAGGACACAAATTTGAAAACAAGCACATTAAGACTTGAAAATGTGCCACGGACCCCCAGCGGCCCCAAAATGGCACGAACACCTCGTGCCCGTCCAACGTAACATGCAACAATCGTCCGCGCAATCATGGGACTTCCGATTTTCCTATAGGAAACGAATTTAAACATGCACACTTAGGCTATAAAATATGCTGCGAGGGGGCCACCACCCCCAGCAGTCCCCAAATAGCACCGCGAGTAACACGAACACCTCGTGCGCGTCCAACATAACACGCAACAATCGGTCGCGCAGTCGCGGGACACTTGACTTGTGGGTATGACACGGATATGAAAATAGGCACACTTAGGCTTGAAACGTGGCAGGGAGGTGGGGGCACCCCCAACGGCCCCTAAACCGCACCGCGAGTGGCACGAACACCTCGTGCGTGTCCAACGTAACATGAAACAACTGATCGCGTAGTCGCAGGAATCCTGATTTGAGGATAGGGAGCGAATTTGAAAATGTGCACACTTATGCTTAAAAACGTGCCGCGGGGTGGCCGACACCCCCAGCGAGGCCCAAATGGCATCGCGAGTGGCACAAACACCTCATGCGCATCCAACATAACACATAGCAACCATTCACATAGTCCTGGGACTCTCTTTTTGCAGATAGGACACAAATTTTAATACAGGCACACTTAGGCTTGAAAACGTGCCATGGGAGCAGGCATTCCCAGCGGCCCCCAAATGGCAACATGAGTGACATGAACACCTTGTGTACGTCCAACGTATCACGTAGTAATCGTTCGCACAGTCACGGGACTCTCAATTTGTGGGTAGGACACAAATTTGAAAATAGGCACACTTGGGTTTGAAAACGTGGCGCGAGGGGTGGGGGGTGGGCACCCCCAGCGGAAAACAAACGACACCGCGAGTGGCACTAACACCCCGTGCATGTGCAACGTAACACACAACAATCGGCCTTCATAGTCGCGGGACTCCCAGTTTGCGAATAGGATACGAATTTATAAATAGGCACACTTAGTCTTGAAAACGTGCCGGGGAGGGGGCACTCCTAGTGGCCCTGAAATGACACTGCAAGGAGCACAAACACCTCATGCACATCCAACGTAACACATAACAACCGGTCATACTGTCCTGGGACTCCCGACTTGCGGATAGGACACGAATTTTAAAACATGCACACTTAGGCTTGAAAAAGTGTCACGAGGGGCGGGTACTCTCAGCAGCCTCCAAACGACAATGCGTGTGGCACGTGTGCATCCAACGTAACATGCAGCAATCGGCCGTGCAGTCGCGAAACTCCCGGTTTGTGCATAGGACACGAATTTTTAAACACACACACTTAGTCTTAAAAACGTGATGCGGGGGTGTGGGCCCCCAGAGAGTCCCCTAAATGACTTCGTGAGTGGAACAAACACCTCGTGTGCGTCCAACATAACACGAAACAACCATCCACATAGTTACAGCACTCCCGATTCATGGATAGGACATGAATTTGAAACCGACACACTTAGGCTTGAAAATATTCCGCGGGGGGACAGGCACCCCCAGTTACCCCCAAACGACACCGCGAGTGTCACGAAAACCTCGTGCGCATCCAATATAACACGTAGCAACTAGTCGCGCAGTCCCAAGACTCCCGATTTGTGGATAGATCATGAATTTTAAAATAGTCAGACTTTGGCTTAAAAACGTGCCGCAGGGGGTGGGCACCCCCTGTGGCCCCTAAACGGCACCGCGAATGGCACGAACACCCCCTGCTCGTCCACGTAACATGCAGTAATCGATCGCGCAAGCTCGACACTCCTAGTTTGCGAATAGGACATGAATTTGAAAACAGACACACTTAGGATTGAAACGTATCGCCCGGGGGAGGGGGTGCACCACCAGCGGCCCCAAACGGCACCGCGAATGGAACAAACACCTCATGAGCATCCAACATAACATGCAACAACCGGTCACATAGTCACGAGAATTACGATTTGCGACTATGACACAAATTTGAAAAAAGTCACACTTAGGCTTGAAAACATGCCGTAAGGGGGGGGGGGGGGGGGGAAGGGAGGCACCCCAAATGGCATTGCAAGTTACACGAACACCTCATGTGCGTCCAACGTAGCACACATCAACCGGCTACACAGTCATGGGACTCCCGATTTGAGGATAGAACACGAATTTGAAATCACGCACACTTAGGCTTGAAAACATGCCGTGGTGAGCGAGCTCCCCAGCGGACCCCAAATGGCAATGCGGAAGGCATCAACACCTCGTGTACGCCCAATATAACATCCAACAATTGGTCTCATAGTCGCGGGACTCCCAGTTTGTGAATAGGACAAGAATTTGAAAACAGGCACACATAGGCTTAAAAACTTGCCGCGGGGGGCGGGCACCAATAGCATCCCCCAAATGGCACCGTGAGTGGCACGAACACCTTGCGCATCTACCGTAACACACATCAACTGACCACGCTATCGCATGACTCACGATTTGAGGATAGACACAAATTTGAAACACAGTCACAGTTAGGCTTATAAAGGTGCCACGGGGGGCGGGCACCTCCAGCAACCCCTAAATGGCACCGCAAGTGGCACAAACACCTTGTGTGCATCCAACGTAATACGCAGCAACCGGTCGCGCAATCGGGGGAATCCTAGTTTGAGGATCTGACAAGAATTTGAAAATGGGCACACTTAGGCTTGAAAACGTGCCGCGAGGGACGAACACCCCTAGTGGTCACCGCGAGTGACACGAACACCTCATACGCATCCAACGTAATACGCTACAACCGACCACGTAGTCGTGGGACTCCCAATTTGCAGATTGGGCATGAATTTGAAAATAGGCCCACTTAGGTTTGAAAACATGCCGGGGACACCCCCAACGACCCCTAAATGACATTGGGAGTGTCATGAACACCCCGTGCACGTCCAAAGTAACACGCAACAACCGTCCTTCGCAATCGCGGGATTCTTGGTTTGCGAATAAGACATTAATTAAAAATAGGCACACTTAGGCTTGAAAATGTATCGGGAAGGGGGAACCCCCAGCGACCCGAAACGAAACTGCAAGTGGCACGAACACCTCGTGTGCATCCAACGTAACACACAACAACTGCTCATACTATCATGGGACTCCCAGTTTGTGGATAGAACAAAAATTTTAAAACATGCACACTTAGGTTTGAAAATGTGCCATGGGGACGGGCACCCCCAACGGCCTCTAAATGAAAATGTGTGTGGCACGTGCGCATCCAAGGTGTCACGCAACAATCGACCGTGGAATTGAGGGATTTTCGGTTTAAGCATAGGACACGAATTTGGAAACAGGCACACTTAGGCTTGAAAACGTGCCGCGGGGGTACGACCCCCCTAAGCGGCCCCCAAATGGCACCGCGAGAGGCACGAACTCCTCATGTGCATCCAACATAACACGCAGCAATCGGCGCTACGCATTCGTGGGACTCTTGGTTTATGGATAAGATACGAATTTGAAAAAAGTACACTTAGACTTGAAAATGTGCCGCGGGGGACGGGCACCCCCAAAGGCCTCAAAAGGGCAGCACAAATGGCACAGACACCTTGTGCACGTCCAACAAAACATGCAGCAATCGGTCGCGTAGTCTTGGCACTCTCGGTTTGTGGATAGGTCACAAATTTTAAAATAAGCACATTTCGGCTTGAAAATGTTTCGCTGGGGGCGGGCACCACCTGTGGCCCGCAAACAGCACCACGAGTGGCACAAACACCTACAGCGCATCCATGTAACATGCATCAACCGATCGCGCAGTCGTGGGACTCGTGGATAGGACACGCATTTAAAATCAACCACACTTAGGCTTGAAAACGTGCCGTGGGGGCGGGCACCACCAGCGGTCCCAAATGGCACTGCGAGTGTCACAAATACCTCATGCGCATCCAACGTAACACGCAACAACCTGTCTCATAGTTGCGAGAATCCCGATTTGCGGATAGGACACGAATTTGAAAATAGGCACACTTAGGCTTGAAAACGTGCTGGGGGGGACGTCACCGCGAGTTGCATGAACACCTCATTGCGTCCAACGTAGCATACAACAACAGGCCATGCAGTCGTGGGACTTTTGGTTTGAGGATATAACACGAATTTAAAAACATGCACACTTAGGCTTGAAAACATGCCGTGGCGACGGGCTCCTCAAGTGGCTCCCAGACGGCAATGCGGGTGGGATGAACACCTCGTGCACGTCTAATGTAACATGCAATAATCGGCCACGAACAGGCACAAATAGGCTTATAAACGTGCTGGGGGCACCCCCCAGCGGTCCCAAATTGCACTGCGAGTGGCACTCACACCTCGTACGCATCTACCATAACACACAACAACCAACCGCACTATCACGGGACTCTCGGTTAGAGGATAAGACACGAATTTAAAAGTAGGTACACTTAGGCTTGAAAACGTGTCGCGGGAGGCGAACACCTACAACGGCCCCCAAATGGTCCTGCGAGTGGCACAAACACCTTGTGCACATCCAACATAATACACAGCAACCGATATAGTCGCGGGACTCTCGGTTTGAGGATAGGACAAGAATTTGAAAATAGGTAAACATAGGCTTGAAAACGTACCGTGAGGGGCGACCACCCCCAGTGGCCCCCCAAATGGCACTAGGAGTGGCACGAAGACCTCGTGCGCGTCCATGGTAACACATATCAACCGACTGTGCAATCGCAGAATTCTCGATTTGAAGATAGGACACGAATTTAAAAATAGGCACACTTAGGCTCGAAAATGTACCGCGGGGGGCGGTCACCCCCAACGGCTCCTAAATGAAATCGTTTGTGGCATAGTCACCCCATGTGCATCCAATGTTACACACAACAACCAACCACGCAGTCGCGGGACTCCTAATTTGTGGATAGGACATGAACTTTTAAATAGGCACACTTAGGCTTGAAAACGTATGACGGGTGGCGAGCACTCACTGCGATCCCCAAATGGCACCACGAGTGGCACAAATACCCCGTGAGCATCCATCGTAACAAGCAACTACTGGTTGCGCAGTTGTGGGACTCCCAATTTGCGAATAGGAAATAAATTTGAAAACAAGCACATTTAGGCTTGAAAAAGTGCCACAGACCCCCCAGTGGACCCCAAACGGCACCTCGAGTAGCACGAACACCTCGTGCGTGTCCAACGTAACATGCAATAACTGGTCGCATAGTCGCGGGAATCCCAATTTTTGGATAAGACACGAATTTGAAAACATGCACACTTAGGCTTGAAAACATGCGACGGGGGGGCGACACCCCCAGTTGTGCCCAAAAGGCACTATGAGTGGCACGAAAACCTCGTGCGCGTCCAACGTAACATGCAACAATCGATCGCACAGTTGAGGGACTCCTGATTTGAGGATAGGACAGGAATTTGAAAATAGGCACCCTTAGGCTTGAAAACGTGCCACGGGGGTACGATCACCCCCAAAGCCCCCAAAACGGCATCATGAGTGGCACGAACACCTCGTGACCATCTAATGCAACACCCTATCCATGAGTCTGGAAACAAGTCAAACCATGTATTGCATCGTGTACCTAATCTTTTCCAAGAACCTAGTCTTATTCGTCATTTTTCTTACACCCCTGGAGGAACATAATAAAAGTGAAACCTAATAATAACAACTACACTTGGAGATTTTCCTTCCTTTTCTTTTCAAAAATAGCAAAAAAATATTTCATTCTCTTTTAAAAAATACCAAAAATATTTTTTCATTTTCTCAAATACACCCAAAAATAAATATCCATTTCCCACAAAAATATTTCTTTCCCTCTCAGGTGTGATCGCATACCCTAGTTTTTCCTGGCTCCCTATTGTTTCATATCTTCTATCAAGCTACCTCAGAGCTTCACACCCTTAGCATCTTTCATGAAAACCAAGAGATCTTCTAAAAGATTCCTTATAGAGAACCCATATCCGAACAATAATGTCCAAGCTGACCTGATGGAAGTGCTTACTTAGCTTATAGACAAGATCGAAAGTATACATGCATATATCCAAGATATGCGGCAAAACAGGGTTCAGACTCTCGAGGTTCCCGAACTTAATATTATATTCCATTATGCCATGGGTTTGAAAGCACCAGAATAGATATAGGCCCCATATGAGTTTCCAAAAGTTCCTCATGACCAGTACATCGCAGCTGTTAATGTATTGTCGCCAAATCAGTTGCCAATGCCGCCTTGCCCAGTGAGAGGATAACTTATCGATGCCTATTCCTACTTATTCCAAAGAATAAGAATTGAAAAGAGTTAAGGAAGACCTCAGATTTCCATCCAAAAAATTTCACCAAGTCAATATTTTAAGAAACTATGTGGATTATACCCTCATGCCCCCAACCCCAAGGCCCGATTTCAAAAAATTCAAAATATCAAATATTGAAAAGTTTAGAGGTAGCGAACCTCCCATAGTGAATCTTTATAGCTATAATTGTTCCATGAACTTATTATGGGGCACTGAGGAGATAATGGATCAGATGTTTCAACACACTCTTAAGGAAAATGCTCTTCGTTGGTTCTTGTCTCATGACGAATCTCGAATCCGCAGTTAGGAGTATGTGGCACGAGAATTCGTTGCCAAATTTAAATATAATATGTAGTTGGAAATCACTCTATGAGACCTCAAGATACTTAAGCAAAACCCTGACGAGTCTGTTAAAAAATTATCAGCAGGTGGAGGGAAAAATTATTATCATGTAAATTAACCTTCTGAAGAGGAACAAGTGAGTGTCGTAAAGAACAATTTTTTGTCGCATGTCAGAACCTCAATGGGAAGCCAATATTACTTACACTCTAGATACATGTGAGAGGCAAGGGTTAAAGTCGAAGAAAGTGTTAATAAATAGAAAGTCGAGTCCGAGACGAAGAATCCAACAGGGTAGTTAACTTCTCATAAACTAGTTAATACCATTCTTTTAACCATTAATAACATTTCTCATCCTTCTAAATTATGGGAACCAGAAGGTCATCCCATTATTTCTAGAAAGGAATACACTGAGATCCATGATCCCCTCTCGAAAGTATACTAAGACTTTTTGTCAAGAAACCTCATCAAGCCTTTGGACCCTCATCCATTGCCAAACCCAATTCTAAGGAACTAAGCACAACTCTCATTGTGATTTCCATCAGATTGTCGAGCATACCACGAATAGTGTTTCTATATGAAGAATGCCATTTAAAACCTTATCGATAAGAGGCCCACCTCTCCTCCAGCCAGTCCTAAAGACAATACCACCCAAAACCCTTTATCAACATGCCAGACTGGTGTAAATGCTTTTCTTCTAAAAAAAACCTCAAATTTTGATCCTTCCAAAAGAATTCAATCCATCAATACACCCGCTCCATCTTCCAGTTACCCTTTAAAATTTTATCATTCTTTCATTCTGACCATGAAAATTCTCCAGACCAAGCCCTATCCCTCATGATAAGGGACTGTATCGCCATTTGAACCCGCTCAGAAATGGGGAGCATGGAGCTACCATTTTTTTGGGATCAACTCAAATATTTTGGGATGAAGTTACCACCTAGGATGACCATCGAGAAAAATAGTTGTGAAAGAATTAACAATGTATACAAGGAATCTCGAGAGTGGGACCGAAAATTAGATGATTGGTTTACATCATTATAAGAATTCAGCTTAGACAGTATTATGCAAGTCATGTCAAATGAGTTCATTAAATAGAAATGTACAGCTTCCAAACTGTTTACCATCCTAAGACTGAATCAATAAAAACCTAACAGTTTCATCTTCTTCATTTAACTATTACGATTTCTTCCATTGTTAACCATTTAACTCCATTAAACCTTCCTAAACTCCCATACGAGATTCCCAAATATCAAGAAATTTCTTACTAACATAATAATAACATCAAATCTCTAAGGAATCAAACCATAAACATATTAAATCTTGAAAAATTATAAAAACCTAGTTTATGAGTTTCTTTATGCAAGTCCAACCAAAGTTCCATATTTCTTCCACATTATTCATCATAACTCTCAGGTTTCATTATACAAATCTTATGGGATTAACCCTACATGAATTCCCTACACTAAATTATGCATTATACCCTCTAAATCTCATGAATTTATCAATTAAATCATGAAATTCAAACCCTACACTACATGGGTATTATAACATGCTTTAAAAATTGCAAGATATACATTTTCCTTTACAATATCGGGCCTGATTTCATTTTTGTGTGATGATACGATGCAAATATTGCGTATTTCATCCGTTAACCTACGCATTATTATCCCCCTCGGGTATCTTAATCCTCATATTTATGCTCGTTAACCAGACAACCTCGTATTTGTATAGATATATGTTTTACAGGGGTTAATTGAGCTTTTATAGGTATTTGGATGCTTAGTATGAAGTTCAGACGCATTTCGGTGAAGTTTTGTACAATTTCGCACCGCAAGGCCAATTCTGTCATTTCATAGTTTAGGAACCTGGCCCAATGTCTTCACGGAAGTTGTAGCCCTCTGAGCGATCTTCGCATGGCCGTAAATGGTGCAAGAATCCGATCTCTAACGAAGAAGTTACAAGACTTTGAGCGGAAGAGAATTATAAAGGAATCAAAACAGGGGAGAATGCAGCTTGGCTGAAACCTGATGGATCGATCGATCGATCGACTCCTAAATTTTTATCTTACTTCGAATACAGTGGGCTCATCTCTTCTCGATTGATCAATCGACTATCAAGGTCGATCGATAGATCCCCTAATATTTTGACAGCTTTCTTCCTTTTCATTTCTTTCTTCTTTATTTATTTTTCAAGTTACTATATAAGAGATTTTTGTTGTAATAAGGGATATACTTAGTTTTAAGAGATATTTTAGTTTAGGGTTTGATTTTTGAGAGCTCATCTTCATTTCTCTTTGGGGTGACATCCATTTGGGTTTGTAAGTTGCACTATTCATCATCATTTCCATTAATATAGTCACGTTCTTCCTTATTCTTGTCTAGATAATTAGTTTAATTTAGTTATTTATTATTTTAATCTAGTTATTTAGTTTAATTCATGATTAGCCATTAGATAAATATGGCCGGGGTTGCGTTCCTCCATTAACGGGCCTCGAGCTCTAAAAACTAGATTTCGTGTAAAATTGCGTTTAATTGAAACTGCGTGTATTAAAGTTGGATTGTTATGCGTTTAACTTTATTTGTCACGCAACTTTAGTGTTTATAGAGACAATCCAAATTTAATCCGCGTGTGTCCATTTTTGATTAAATGATTATTCTAGCAACTTTGGGTTAAATTCCTTATTGCGTGAAGTTTATACTTAATTAAAATTCTCGAATAAATTGCTTTCAAGTCGGAATTTTGATTAGTAGTCATTTCGATCCGTGTGGTAAAATGCAATCCCGATCCTCGCTTTACTTTTGTGTAGCGTAACTCACTATTTCCTTTTGTCACCATTCCCAACCATCACCTTTTACAATTTTATTCTTGAAATAATAAATAATTAAAATCTAGAATTTAATCATTCCCTGTGGATTTCTTACGATACCCGAATTACCGCTGTGCTTGCCTTGCAAGTGTATTAGTAACTTAGGTTTTTGCATGTAGAGCGAGAGCTGAAATCAAAGACAGTGTCCCTACATGAACACTTGGTTTCCCTCGCATCACGTGATGAAGACGATCTTCCCTTGCTCCGATCACAGTTCTGTTAACTTTGGTGATGGGAAAAGGTGTGACAAAGCCTAGGTTCTTCTCTTCTTTCTCTCCTATGGCCTCTTGTCCCTCAAGATTGTATTAACCCTAGACTCTAACTCAAAAGGGCTAATATAATCTTTTAATATTCAGATTTCTCTCTACCCTAGTCCATCAAATGATCGAAACGCCCTCATATGGTGCCGGGTTGGTCTAAAATCGCCCGGATCCAAACAATACACCCGGATGTACTATTCTGACTATTTCGACCCATTCGGAATCAATCGTGACCTCAAAATCACCATTTGAGTCACTCCACAATAATTTCCTATCTCGACCTCAAATAGTCTACACACGATAACCGATTGAGATATAACACTATCACATCACTATCACTCGCTATGACGTAAAATAATTATTTACTATTTACTTAGTAATTTTATTTAATAAATGTTAATCATTTTCGTTCTCGATTAATATTTTAATCAAAATGTAATATTTAATTCAATTAAGTTACAACACACGTGTAATTTAAATATGACCGTATTAAATAAATCTTAAATACTCATAAATATAAGGTGTTTCGCCCTCAAAATTAGGACATACCTGTGGTGAATAATTCTGGATACTTCTTGCGCATGTCATCCTCTCGCTCCCATGTCAACTCATCCACATTATCGTGCCCTCACTGAACTTGAACTAAGGGTATTACCTTAGACCACAACTTATGCTCACTAAGATCAAGTATAGCCACTGGTATCCCCTCATACGAGATGTCTGGCTGCAAGTCGATCTCCTCTAACGGAACGTGCTAAAAATATCTTTTGCTCCTCGGGTATCTCTTCAGCGATGACACGTGGAACACATTGAGAATTTGCTGTAAGTGCTCTGGTAATCCCAACCTATATGCTAGTGGTCCTACCCTCTCGACAATCGAAAATGACACCACATATCTCGGTGCCAGCTTCCCTTTCTTTTCGATCCTCATGACTCCCTTTATTAGAGACACCTGCCCCAAAACCTGGTCACCAATATCCAACTCTATGTGCCTGCTGTCTGCATCAGCGTAACTCTTCTGCCTATTGGGATATATACAAATATGTCCCTGAATCAGCTCAATCTTGGCAGTGGTGTCCTGAATCATCTCTTACCCTAATAGCTTATTGTTCCCCACCTTTAACCAATAAGTGGGTGAATGACAAGGCCATCCATACAGTGCTTCAAATGGTGCCATACCGATAGTGAACCGGTAGGAGTTGTTATATGCAAACTCCACCAATGGATGGTACTGCTCCCATCCACCCCGAAGTTATGTATGCACATCTTCAGCGTATCCTCTAGCATCTATTTAACTCTCTCCGTTTGCCCATCCGTCTCTGGATGATACTCTGTACTCAATCGTAAATTCATGCCCATGGCCTCCTGAAAGCTGTGCCAGAAGTTAAATAATTTTTTTTCTCGATCCGACATAATACTAATCAGAACATAGTATAATCGCACTATCTCAGTAATAAACAACTGCGCATACTGTCTCATCTCAAAATCCATACGAACCAATAGAAAATGGGCCACCTTAGTTAATCGATCCACTATCACCCATATGGAATCGTGACCTCACTGTGATGTAGGTACTCCGGTAATGAAATCCATGGAGATAATCTCTCACTTCCATATTGGAATTTCGAGTGGCTATAACATCCCTGTCGATCTTTGGTGGTCTACCTTCGCTAGCTGGAAGGTAGCACACTTCAAGATGACTCCGTTATGTCCCGCTTCATCCTCGACCACCAGTACTGCCTACACATATCCTGGTACTTCTTATCCCCATCGAAATGTACCATAAACCTTGACCCGTGAGACTCTGTCACCACTGCATGTATCAAATCCTCATTCTTTGGAACCAAGAGTCTCCCATTTAAGCGCAAGCCTCCATAAGAACTAATTTTATATGAGTCCGCCCCATTCGCTTGCAACTGGCGTACTCTGTCTTGGTAAAACTAATTCCTAGCCTAAGCTTTCACTACCCGCATTAAAATCTCGAGAGTGATAACTAAAATGGACATACAAGCTCTGGTGACCTCGTCGTCATGTCGAAGCTACTTTCATTTCGCCTTCCAAACCTTGCTATTTCTCTAGCTCACCGTCGGCTCAATGCGTCTGCCACCACGTTAGCCTTCCCAAGATGATACTGAATATTAAACTGGTAATCTGTCACGAACTCTAACCATCTTCGCTGTCTCATGTTCAGATCCTTCTGGGTGAGTAGATACTAAAGTGATTTATGGTCCGTGAATAAGGTAAACTGCTCTCCCAAAAGGTAATGCAAATCCTCAAGGCAAATATAACCTCTGTTAACTCCAAGTCATGTATGTGGTAATTCCTCTCATGAGGCTTAAGCTTGTGAGATGCATAAGCAATAGCCTTCTCCTCCTACTGTAGTACACTCCTAAGTTTATTTAAGGATGTATCTATATAAACACAGTATTCCACTCCTCCCTTAGGCAGTGAAAGCACAGGTGTTGAGGTCAATTTATCCTTTAGCTCATCTAAAGCTAACTGACACTGGTTGTCCCAAATAAGTGACACCCCCTTGCGAGTCAAATTCGTCAATGAACCCGTAATCTTTGAGAAACTCTTAATGAAACAACGATAGTAATCGGCCAACCCCAAAAAGCTACAAACCTCGGTCGGTGTCATAGGTTATCCCCACCCCCATACTGCCGATACTTTACTTGGATCGACTGCAATACCCCTGTTAGACACAATGTGGCCCAAAATTTGCAACTCTCGATGCCAAAACCCACACTTCTCAAATTTGGCTTACAACCGGTGCTCCAGCAGTGTTCGTATAATCATCCGCAAATGCTAGGCATGCTCCTCCTCCAAAAGAGTCTAAACTAGAATTTCGTCGATGAACATGATCACAAACTAGTAAAAAAACTCCCTAAAAACCTGTTTCATCAGATCCATGACCACTGCTGGCGCATTGGTGAGCCCAAATGGCATCACCCTAAACTCGTATGACCCATACAGTGTCCGAAAAGCAGTCTTAGAAACATCCTCCTTTTTGATGCGCAACTAATGATAACTCGACCTCAAATCTATATTATAAAAGTAATTTGCTCCCCTCAGATGGTCGAACAGATCATCGATCCGAGGTAGCGGGTAATTATTTCGGATCGTGACCTTGTTCAACTCCCTATAATAGATACACAACCGAAGTGATCAATCCCTCTTCTTAACGAACAACACCGGAGCACCCCATGGTCATGTACTCCGTCTAATTAAACCTTGCTCCAGAAGCTACTGAATTTGCTCCCTTAACTCCCGCATCTTAGATGGGGCCATACGATGAGGCACTCGAGCGATAGGCCTCGTACCCGGTGCTAGGTCAACAATGAACTCAATCTCCCAACTAGGCGGTACCCCTATTATCTCCTGAAACACGTCCTCAAACTCCCTCACCACTGGAATCGAGTCTAATGAGATAACCACCTCCTGTGAGGTCTCCTCCTCAATGTAATACAAACTCGACCCTCGCTCAGGAAGAGGCATTGCCACTAGTAACATCTTCTGCCCTGGGATAGAGAGCATAATAGTCCTCCCGAAATAATCCACCACAAAATGACGTCATACCCCTCCATGTATAACACTAAAAGGTTGGTGACTAAGAATAATCTCCCCAAATTAATATTCGTACCCCTACAAATTGAGTGTATAAGAGAACCACTACCAACGGTGAGACTACACACATAAAGAGACTACCAGCTGTCTCTAATAGACAGGAAGCTCGTGCAAATCTAGCCACTATAAAAGAGTGTGATGCCCCTGAATCAAATAATATCCAACTCTCAAGCCCATGAATAGGAAACGTACCCTTTACTGCCAGTGGTGCCTATAGTAGAACTGCATCTCTAACATTTTACACATGCACATACTGTATTTTCTCCTGTTGCGGTGGGCCTGGTGGAACTGGTGCTGCAGGTGGTACCTGCGCCTGTTTCCCCTACTGGGCGCCCTGATACTGTGATGCTCTGCCCTGCTGTGGGCAGTCTCTCCTCTTGTGTCCCATCTATTTATAAATAAAACACTGGCCTAAGAAGTCTCTCTACCTCTGACCGTAATGGCCCTATTGAGGCTGCCCCTACTACTGGCCCTGTTGGCCTCCCCCATTGTTCCCTTGGCCTTGATAGCCCTGAGGAACCTGCTACTACTGAGGACCTTGCTAGGCCTGATTGAAACCTCCATTGGTTCGATAACCCCCAAATCTACACCTCTTGGTCGAATCCCCTTGCCGGGAATCCTGCCCCAGCTGTTTGCCTACCTGTTGCTACTACTGTCGTGCTTAGCTAGAACCCTTCCCACCTGCCTTGCCTGGCTGTCTAGGCTCACCTCCTCTCTTGCTTCCTTGCTTCCCTTCAAATGGAATCGATGGTCTTAGTAATGTAGAAGTGCGACATTGATGATATTTGTATACGTCCTCAATGCGGGGTTGCCAATCAAGTGTTGCTGATCCTCCAGGCTAGTCCATTAATAAATTTTAGTTTCTTTTTCTCTTCATTGCTCACCTCGTCTGGTACAAAATTAACCAAACGTGTGAACTCCTCCTCGCACTCAGCCACAAAGCGATCTCCATGAACCACCTCAATGAACCTCTTTTGCATCTCTGTCTCAATGGCTGGCAAAAAATAATTGCGATAACTCAGTAATGGACATAGTGTCCCTCTCTTCGACAGTGGTAATAGACACCCACCACTCTAAAGCTTTACCAACTACTCTAAAAGTGTCCAACATCTTATTCTGCACGTCGTTACAGTCAACCATACGCAGGTGGCACTAGATATCTTTCTTCCAGTAGAACTCCAAAATCACGTTCGAGCTACCCTGAAACTCAGGTGGATGGCCCTTCTTAAACACCTACCTCACTCTTTCCCAAACCTAACGGCCCAGGGTAGGCCTGAACAACCGGAACCACTGGCTGTAGTGGCTACTGGGCTTGAGTAAAGTGGAGAGCCATGGAAGTCATAGCGTCATTAACTGCCTGTGCTATAATCACTGCCACCTCTGCTGCTGACACTGATCCCGATGGTGGATGTGGCTGGCGTGTCTGTGGCTCCTGCTGAGCCTCCCTCACATTGGCTCTATCGATGCCTTCTATATGGGTGGCATCTGAAACCAGATCAAATTGTATGAGTTCACAGTCAATATAAATATAATAGCAGAAGAACGTAATCTTACATATGTAATCATTAAAGCAACAGTCCTAATAATTAGGCTCTATGTTAAGAAACGCTACACTGAAATCGTAGTAAGTCGTACAGATCCTATGGATACTAGAACCTGATGCTCTAATACCATTTGTGACACCCCGCCTATTTTAACCATGGGTGATCAGTCCTTTATCAAAATTACCAAGAATATAATTTGGTCCATTCTTAGCATCATTGCCGAAAACTTTTTAATTTACTAACCACCAATGTTCAATTAAATCGGTGCCAAATTTTATCTTTTATTATAACAACACATGGAATAAAATAAAATAAACAAACCATCAATGCAATACAATAGTCTGAACCAATCACTTAATAAATAACTGAATAGATAATACCGAACACACCATCGGTTCCCAAAATAGAATCCAACTACAAGTCTAAGGTAAATGAAATTGAATCTGAACAAAGTCCGATAAATGCGGAATAACTGAAATAAAAAATCTTTTAAAGGGGAAATATACCCACATGAAATACTGAAGGAAAAATCCTAATCTATTAATGAATAAATGAAGCGTCTATATCAATCCTGCAAGCCTCCATAAATGCTGTAGCTACGCATCCCAAGAATGAATCATCAAACTTGGTGTCCTTATGGTTGAGAACCTAAAATATTTTGAAAAAACTATTTGACAAGGGTCAGAGCCCAAACCCTTCTGAAAATATTTTGCAAGCATTTAAATCAGAGGTTAAAAGCAATTATTAGATACACATGTCTGTTCCATGTACACTCCCTTGAGTTCCTCACCTCTCAAATAAAGTGAACGCCTAACGTGTCATACCTAGCTATGCTACCCATACTAACTAGACAAACATATCTACTAACCACAAAAGGTTTGGCTCCCCAGTACTGCCCATACTATACATTACTCTACTCCCAATAATTAATATTAATCGCATATTATTATTGAATCATTATTTAAGTTCCTCTACTTAAATTACTTTTGGATATACACAATCTATAGTTCTACCAACACATATAAGTAGATTTATCACACTTATATATATTTATCACACTATAATATATACAACAATAGCATCTTTGGAATGACCATCATGATTCTTCCGTACTCTGCTATCATGTCCATGTACTTCTCGTATCGAATCAAGGACTATCAGTTTGGAATGTCTCCTCGAACCCTTAGTCAAACAACACATAATGGGGGCAAACATAGTTATAAGCCTTTAGGATACACGCATGCCTAACAAAACCAAATGACACACATGTCCCACTAATACACAACACATAGTGAGCCGCCTTAAGTTCTATATGTTGGAAACATCCAGACCTCACTAGAATCGTTAAGGTGGGATCGCCCTCTACACGGAACCTCCCATGATAGCAGGCAACGTAGGTATGCTCACAGACATAATCAAATCACAACAATAGGTATTCAATCAACTTATATATACATATTATTCAATAGGAATACACACAACCCATTATATAAACCCGTACGTAATATATATCTCGAATACTCAACGTACTCATTCTAACCTCTTTTTATATATTCCCGAGTATCAGTCGTTACCCAAAGGGTCCTAGTTACCCCTTAATTAATATTAATAGTTAATATATCTCTATCCTAATGGTTCACAACTTGGGTTTACTCACACTCTCCGTATTATGCCCAAAAGGTCCTAACCTTATTTCTCTCATTTTGGCTAAACCAAATTCTTACGATAGTCTACTAGAGTTTAATAGGTCCCTCTCTATAGTTTAAGAATGATACAAAAGTCCCCCTGTTGATTATTCGTTAAATTTAGGGCATAAAATAAAAAAATTCCAAAATCTGGGCAGCCGAATCGATTTGGTGAAGAACCCAAATCAATTCACCTACCGAATCAATTCGGTCATAAAGCCGAATCGATTTGCACCTGACAGTTTCGTCTTCTTCATTTAACTGTTACGATTTCTTCCATTATTAACCATTTAATTCTCCATTAAACCTTCCCAAACTCCCATACGAGGTTCCCAAAAATCAAGTATACGTATAGGAACAAATTTATCTGTGTTTGTGTTGTCCACTTAGGGATTCCTCCGGACTTGCCGATAAAGCACGAATTAGACACCAACGGTAGATGTCTTTGTATGTCAAATATATGGACGGACATATATATATATATAGGTAAAGGATCAACTATGGTCCCAGTTTGAGATTCCTGAATGAGGTCCATTTCCTTAAAATAGTAAAAAAAATATTTTTGGGCTGATTTTTTTTATGGTTTTTAAATATTTCAGTAGGTCCATAAAAAAATAATGAGCTCAAAATTATTTTTTTTGCTATTTTAAAAAAATCGGTCAAACTGTGTCAGTTTTTAAGTTGGTTTTAAGCTGTTAAAAACTGACAAAGTTTGAGCGGTTTTTTTAAAATAGTAAAAAAATTCATTTTGAGTTGATTTTTTTATATGACCCCGCTGAAATATTTAAAAACTAAAAAAAATCAACCAAAAAATATTTTTTTTACTATTTTAAAAAAATGGACCTTATTCAGGGACCTCAAATTGGGGGACCTCATGAGATCCTCTCTCTCTCTCTCTCTCTCTCTCTCTATATATATATATATATATATCCGGACTTTTTATGAGATAAACTGAAATGCCTAAGAATATGGACATAAATGACAATTGTAATTATTTAATGCATAATAGATGTTTATGCCATTTATGTAAAAATTATGAGACTGGGATATCACAAGTATTGGTAATTAGATGTAGTGAGTACACTTAAATCATTTAGCCATTATTATTAATCTGAGACGTTGTCATAATTATTATTTGGAATTTATTGGGATGCGAATAATATCACACTTAGATGAGGGGTGAGGTGTTAAATGCATGTGAGTGACGAAGAGAGAATAATTATTTTGCATCGACTATACTATTGCATCATAAATTAAATGAGTTAATTCTTTCACACCTTGGGCTTTGACCCAAATTTAAATGTTCCTCCCCCCCAGGTTATTTCTAGGCAAGGATTGTAGGACTATTGTTATACCTGCCTTGTGGTCTCTCGTACTTCGCAGCTGTTCAGATTTATTGACTCTAACCTAGGTGTTTTTCTGACAGAGTTCGGTTATTTTATTTGGGAACATTTGTAAGGGCATAAGCTCGAGATTTATTTATTTATTTACATTATGCTGGAGTTGTAATTTTTACTTGCAGTTGGATTTATTATTTAATTGGTGTTGATTTGAGTTTAATTATTGTTAGTCAGAAATTCATAAAATTTAAAGTACTGGCCTTTATACAACAATAATTATATTAATTGATAGACTAAGCCCATCTTCGGCGTATCGTGCCTGGCCAGCCTTTATGTGAGAAAATGAAGGTTGTTACATAATCCGTATAATCACACCTCTTTTTTCAAATCTGGGTCGTTCAATATATAGTTTTATATCTAAGGACAGTGATAAAATGACCTTTGGATAAGTCTTTGTTCATGAACAAACACCACAAGACGCTATATATATATGAAGCTAAATTCCATCATAAAAAAATTCTAAAATTTTCTTTGTAACATAAGAGTGTTCTGGAGGTATTCTTCAAGTTTGCTACTCGAAGAAGCTCGTGCATTTGTTGTATCTTGGAGGCAATTTTCTATACCCGTTATCAAACTCTGTACGAGTGTGGAAAAATATTTTTTACATAATATGAACAAAATATATAACCCACACAAATCGTGTGACAATTAGTGCACAAAATACACGGTTAGCCCAATCCACTTATTACACAACCTTACCCAACAACAAACATAAGTTATAACCCACTTTAACGCGTATTTTTTAATATTTGACGCTCTATTTTTTATTAAATGAAAAACATTTTTTTATTAAATAAAAAAATTTGTTTTTTTTTATAAAAAAACGCTCTGTTTTTTATAAAAATGGCCTTTTTAATAAAAAAATGCGTTGTTTTCTTTTTATTAAATAACGTGCTATTTTTTATAATAAAAAATAGAGCTGTTTTTTATAAAAAAAATAAAAAATAAAACTATATGCTAACAATTTATCCATTTTCCCCTAACACATGGAAATTTAAAAAAACAATACTCCTAGAGGTTATGAATCATATCACAAAACGAATTGCTCATACAATGTTTACATAAAATCTTTAATAAGCTAGTACTCGATGACCTAAATCCAAAAATAATTAATCACTATAATAGTTACAAAACTAAATGGATAAATCAACAAACTAATTTCTAAGTGCCAATTAATATTACTTTAAAACATTGAGGGTGCGTTTAGTTGTGGAAAATAATTTTTTATTTCAATTTTTCATGTTTTGTGTTATAAATTGGCAAAGTATGCCCTCTAAATGGGAATAAGAATGTGATTTTCTATTTTCATTTTTCATATTTTGTGTTATAATGGAAAATGAAAAATAGTTTTTCACAACAAAACGAGCCTAAAACTTCTCAAGGTTTTAAACAAAATACCCCAAATAAGAAATCAAAGGCTAGTTTGATAGCACAAATATATGTATACATCATAAAAGAGACATATATGAAATATGAGAAGAAAATGGTTGGCAAAAAGAAGCTAAAAAAGAGACAGAGACATCGGGCGCTTTGGGAGAAGAAATGGCAGGTGACAGAGAGAAAATGGTCGGTGAGAAAAAAAAGGGAAATGGGTCCTGAGCTCTGTTTTTTTTGACATGGGAAGTCTTGGTTTTAATAAGTTGTTTGTGTCAGTTGGGCAAGGGAAATGGGTTCTGAGCTCTACACTTTTTTTGACAAATAAGTTGCTTGTGTCAGTTAGGCAAATCGATTTTTTTAAAAAAAATGTATGGTCAAATCAAATATATTAGGCTCTTTAATAACCTTTTAATTCTGAGGTGGGTTGTTTGATAATTTGTCATGGAAATTGTTTTGCGAGTATAACTAGACTTACCCACTTTTCTACACACTAAATATTAACTCCGTGCGATGCGCAAACGTTTTATAAATCACGTAAAAAATGACTAAAAGAAACATGTTATTCAAATATTATATAAATACGTATCTAAATATTTTTTATGAGCAAAATTTTCTATTAGTTAACAATTACACAAAAACTCAAGTTAAATTTGCATAAAAAAACAATTGACATAAAATCCACTCATATTAAGTAAATAGTATCAAATCTTTTATGATATAATACTCCTTTCATTAGGATTGTGCTAAAATTTTCTATTAGTTAACAATTACACAAAAACTCAAGTTAAATTTGCATAAAAAAACAATTGACATAAAATCCACTCATATTAAGTAAATAGTATCAAATCTTTTATGATATAATACTCCTTTCATTAGGATTGTGCTAAAAATAAATTTGACACAATTCTAAACGAATAGCTCCTCTGCGCACAATGCTGCTACTTAATGTTGAAAGCTATCTAATGATAAATATTTTGTAATTTGAACATATCCTCAACCTCGCATGTACGCATCATCGCGAGGAGAAGTTGTAGCCTTCGATTTTTGACAAACTCAAAAGATCAAATGGTCCAGATTACATACACGATAAATGACACATAATTATGGCACGAGTGAATCTGAACCGTCGGATTTTAGCGTCGATTTGCTAATAGTTAATCCGTACAGTCACACCTTTTTTGTTCAAATCTGGACCATTAAATTTATAGTTCTATATCTAAGGGTCATGATTAAATAACCTTCAGATAAATGTCTTTTCATAAACAAACACCACAAGAGGCTATATATATCATGCCAAATCCTGTCATAAAAAAATTCGAAATTTTCTTTCTCTCTTATTTCTTCTTATCAATTTCATAGGAGTGTTCTCGGGGTATTCTTCAAGTTTTCTACTTGAAGAAACTCGTGAATTTGTCGTATCTTGGAGGTAATTTGCCTATACCTGTTAGCAAACTCTCTAAGAGTGGGGGCAAATATTTCTTACATAATACAAAGAAAAAAGATATTTGTCCCACACAATTAGTTAACAAAATACACGGCCAGCCCAACACACTTATTACCAAACCTTACCCAACAACAAACATAAGTAATAACCCAATTTAACATGTTGTTTTTTAATATTTGATGCGCCGTTTTTTAATAAAAAAAATGCTCTGTTTTTATATTAAAAAAAGGATTTTTTTTAATAAAAAAATTCTTTGTTTTCATTTTATTAAAAAATGCACTGTCTTTTATAATAATAAAAAAAACATAACAGTTTTTTTTATAAAAAAAAACTACACACTAGCCAATTTATCCATTTTTTCCCTAACACATGAAAATTTTAAAAAGCAATACTGCAAGAGTTCATGAATCATATCAAAAAACAAGTAACTCATACAATGTTCACCTCAAATCTTTAATAAGCTAGTACTGGATGACCTAAATCCAACAACAATTAATCACTACAGTAGTTACAACACTAAATGGAAAAAATCATCAAACGAATTTCCAAGTGCCTATTAATATTATTTTAAAACTTTAAGGGTGCGTTAGTTGTGAAAAATAGTTTTCTATTTCCATTTTTCATATTTTGTGTTATAATTTGGCAAAGTATGCCCTCTAAATAGGAATAAGAATATGATTTTCTATTACCTTTTTTCAAATTTTGTGTTATAATGGAAAATGAAAAACAGTTTCCCACAACTAAACGGACCCTGAACTTCCACTATACCAAAAACAGGAAACTGGCATGGTTATAAATCGTGCCATAATAAGGGGTGCCAGATTTTATGGCACGGTTTAAAACCGTGCTAGATTTCCTAAACTGGCACGCTTTTGACACATTTTTAAATTGTGCCAGTTTTTTATCTGGCACGCTTTTAAACCGTGCTAGATGTTAAATCTGACACGCTTTTGGCACATGTTGAAACCCTGCCAAATTGTCTATTTTTTGGCACGCTTTTGGTATGGTTATAAAGCATGCCAAATTGTTTTATAAGCGTGCTCAATTTTATAAATTGTTACGGTTTTGGCACGGTTTTAAACCGTGCCATATTTTTCAATTAATAAATTTTTTTTATAGGAAACAAATCTGGAAAATCTGCAAATTCCAAATCTGGTAGGAAAAATATTTATTATTTACAAAAAAAAATCAAGAAAATTCACAAACTATGAATATCACAAGTTGTTGATAAACTAATGTGCATACAAACTTCAAAAAAATACAGGAGTTAATAGTTTCCATATAAAAAAAAATTGGGTAGAGTTTCTTCTATTTTTTTAACATTCTAAAACCTGCTAATATAAAATCTGCCAATATAAAGTCCGCACGACCATAAAAGCGACAATAAAACTACTATAGTCAGCACGGCCATAAAAGTAAACAATAAAACTACTAAAGCCTGCACCACCATAACACAAAAAATAGAATCCTGAATATTAATGACACTAAATAAATAATCCCCCTGTTGTAAAGCATTGACTTCTTCGTGTGTTTCAAGTGGATAAAAACTAGCGATTGAATGTCATCCTGCAAAAAAAAAATAGGAAATAAAAAAGATATGACATTAGTAACCAAGTCATTTAAAAAAAAATCGTATTCAAGTTGAAAAATTGCATATACAAGTTACAATTATTATTATAATCTCAAACTGAAAGTCTCGTGAGTACATGGTTAGTTCATACGAGTTATATTAGTCTTATACAATGTGTTAGTACCTCTTACGGGGCCGTTTGGGGGCTGGTTTGGGTTTTCACCCTGTAACGACTTGTTTGTAAGCCTAATCTAGATATTTTCAAATTATCATCATATTCTCAAACCGGGAGACCCACGACTACATGGTCAGTTCCTACGAGTTACATTGGTCCCGTGCGAGGTCTTAGTGCCTCTTACGGGTCCGTTTGGGGGTTGGTTTGGGTTTTCAACCTTTAACGACTTGTTTTTAAGCCTAATCTAAATATTTTCAAACTATCATCATATTCATAAACTAGGAGACCCGTGACTACGAGGTTATTTCGTATAAGTTACATTAGTCCTGTGCGAGGTGTTCATTCCTGCCGTTTGGGGGCTGAATTGGGTTTTTACCCTTTAACGACTTGTTTTTAAGCCTAGTCTAGATATTTTCAAATTATCATCATATTCATAAACTGGTAGACCCATGACTACGCGATCAGTTCCTACGAGTTACATTGGTTTCGTACGAGGTGTTCGTGCCTCTTATGGGGCCGTTTGGGGATTGGTTTAGGTTTTCACCCTTTAACGTCTTGTTAAGCCTAATGTAGATATTTTCAATTATCGTCATATGCTCAAATCGGGAGACCCATTACTATGGATCAGTTTCTACGAGTTACATTGGTCCCGTGAGAGGTGTTAATGCCTCTTACGGGGCCGTTTGGAAGTTGGTTTGGGTTTTCACCCTTTAACGACTTGTTTTTGAGCCTAATCTAGATATTTTCAAATTATCGTCATATTCTCAAATTGGGAGACCCGTGACTACGCGATTATTTCGTATAAGTTACATTGGTCCCGTGCGAAGTGTTCATTCCTCTTACGGGGCCGTTTGGGGGCTGAATTGGATTTTCACCCTTTAACGGCTTGTTTTTAAGCGTAATCTAGATATTTTTAAATTATCATCATATTCATAAACTGGTAGACCCGTGACTACACGATCAGTTCCTACGAGTTACATTGGTCCCGTGCGAGGTGTTAGTGCCTCTTACGGGGATGTTTGGGGGTTGGTTTGGGGTTTCACCCTTTCACGACTTATTTTTAAGCCTAATCTAGATATTTTCAAATTATCATCATATTCATAAACTGGTAGACCCGTGACTATGCGGTCACTTTGTACGAGTTACATTGGTTCCGTGCGAGGTGTTAGTGCCACTTACGAGGCCGTTTGGGGGATGAATTGGGTTTTCACCCTTTAACAACTTATTTTTAAGCCTAATCTATATATTTTTAAATTATCATCATATTCATAAACCAGTAGACCCGTGACTATGAGGTCAGTTCCTACGAGTTACATTAGTCTTGTGCGAGGTGTTAGGGGCAAAAACTAACCTGAAAAGTGGTAAGTTTGAAGTTGTCGGAAAATCAGCAGCATCGATGATGAGTAGAGCCGACGGGAGGCAACAGTGGTGATGAGTATTGCTGATGGGAGGCAGTAGGGATGATGAGTAGTGTCGATGGGAGGAGCAGCGGTGATGAGTAGCGCTGACGTAACCAATAATTTTGAGGCACGAGTTGCGTGGAGAGAGGGAGAGAGTTAGGTTATAATGCCTCTTAAAATTTTGACCCCCGCTTGAAATTTTGGGATGTTATTATTTTAATGAAACGTACTCACATTTGGCACGCTTTAAAACCGTGCCAGATTTTGGCACTGTTTTAAACCGTGCCAGATTATGATAAAACTGTTCCAAATTCTGGCACGATTTTAAACCGTGCCAGAATCTCCTTCCCTTAGCGTGCCAGATTAGCAATTTTGGTGTAGTGTTCTCAAGATTTTGAAGAAAATACCCAAAATAATAAATCAAAGGCTAGTTTGTTAGATCAAAAATATGTATACATCATCAAAGATACATACATGAAAGATGAGAAGAAAATAGTCGGCGAAAAGAAGCTAAAATGGCGACGACGATGGAGAGAAAATGGTCGGTGAGAAAAAAAAGGAAATGGGTTCTGAACTCAGCGTTTTTTTGACGTGGCAAGTCTTAGTTTTAATAAGTTGCCCGTGTTAGGTGGGCACGGGAAATGGGTTCTGAACTCTGCGTTTCTTTTTTACAAATAAGTTGTTTGTGTCAGTTAGGCAAATCGAAAACTTTTTAAAAAAGACATATGGTCAAATAACATATATTAGGCTCTTTAATAACCTTTCAATTCTGAGGTGGGTTGTTTGATTCGAAATTGTTTTGCGAGTATAACTAGACTTACCCACTTTTCTACCCACTAAATTTTAATGTGAACATTTTTTAAATCTTGTACAAAATGACTAAAAGAAACATCTTATTCAAATATTATAGAAATATGTTTCTACATAATTTTTATGAGAAAAATTTTCTATTAGTTCAATTACATAAAAACTCGAGTTAAATTTGCAAGAAAGACTAATTGACATGAAATCCACTTATATCAAGTAAATAGTAACCAATCTTTTATGATATACTACTATTTTCATGGGAATTGGTCTAAAAATAAATTTGACATGATTCTAATCGAATAGCTTCTCCGCACACAATGCTGACACTTAATGCTGAAAACTATCTAATGATCAATATTTTATAATTTGACTATACATATACGTACTCATCGTCGCGAGTAGTAGTAGGAGCCTTTGATTTTTGACAAAGTCAAAAGATCAAACGGTCCACATTAAATGCACAATAAATGACACATAATTATTGCACGAGTAAATCTGAACTGTCGGATTTTAGTGCCACTTCGTTAATAGTGAATCCGTACAGTCACACATTTTTTTTTCAAATCTGGACCGTTCAATATATAGTTATATATCCAAGGGTCGTGATTAAATGACCTTTGGATAAGTCTCTGTTCACGAACAGACACCAAAAGAGGCTATATATATCAGGGCAAATCCTCTCATAAAAAAATTCCGAAAATTTCTTTCTCTCTCTTAGTTCTTCTTATCAATTTCATAAGAGTGTTCGGAGAATATTCTTCAAGTTTTCTACTTGAAGAAACTTGTGAATTTGTTGTATCTTGGAGGTAATTTACTTATACCCGTTAGCAAACTCAGTACGAGTTAGGGCAAATATTTTTTAAATAATATAAATAAAAAAATATTTAACCCACATGAATCGTGAGTTACAATTAGTCCAAAAAATACACTGTCAACCCAACCTACTTATTACCCAACCTTACCCAATTATAACCCACTTTAATTTGTTATTTTTTAATATTTGACGCCCTGTTTTTTTATTAAATAATAAACTTTGATTTTTATTAAATAAAAAAATTGTTTTTTTAATAAAAAGCGCTCGATTTTACATATAAAAGGCTTTTTAAAAAAAAATGTGTTGTTTTCTTTTTAATAAAAACGCCCTATTTTTTATAATAAAAAACAGAGCTGTTTTTTTACAAAAAAAAGGACTGTAGATTAACAATTTATCCGACTTTTTCCTTAACACGTGAAAATTTGAAAAAGCAATGCTCCGAGAGTTCATGAATCATATCAAAAAATAAATTGCTCATACAGTGTTGACATAAAATCCTTAATAAGCTAGTACTCGATGACCTAAATCCAACAACTATTAATCACTATAATAGTTACAATACTAAATGGATGAAATCAACAAACTAATTTTCAAGTGCCTATAAATATTACTCTAAAACTTTGAGGGTGCATTTAGTTACGGAAAATAGTTTTCTATTTCCATTTTTCATATTTTGTGTTATAATTTGGCAAAGTATGCCCTCTAAATGGGAATAAGAATGTGGTTTTCTATTTCCATTTTTCATATTTTGTGTTATAATAGAAAATGAAAAATAGTTTTCCACAACTAAACGGGCGCTGAGATTTTCAAAGTTTTCAAGAAAATACCCCAAATAAGTAATCAATGGCTAGTTAGTTAGCACAAATATATGTATACATCATAAAAGAGACATACATGAAAGATGAGAAGAAAATGGTCGACGAAAAGAAGCTCAAAGGGCGACGACGATGGAGACGTTGAATGACGACGGCGAAGAAATGGCGGGCGACATAGATAAAATGGTCGGCGAGAGAGAAAAAAGGGAAATAGGTGCCGAGCTCTTTTTTTTTGCATGGTTAGTCTTGGTTTTAATAAGTTGTTTGTGTTACTTGGGCAAGGGAAATGGGTTCTGAGCTCAGCATTTTTTAATTATAAATTAGTTGCTTCTATCAGCTAGGCAAATCGAAAACTTTGCAAAAAAGGCATATGGTCAAATGAAATATATTAGGCTCTTTAATAGCATTTCAATTATGAGGTGGTTTGTTTCATAATTTGTCTTGGAAATTGTTTTGCGAGTATAACTACACTTGCCCACTAAATTTTAACTCCGTGCAATGCGCGAACATTTTATAAATCTCGTATAAAATGACTAAAAGAAACATGTTATTCAAATATTATAGAAATATGTATCTAAATATTTTTTATAAGCAAAATTTTCTATTAGTTAACAATTACATAAAAACTCGAGTTAAATTTGCATAAAAAACTAATTGACATGAAATCCACATATATAAAGTAAATAATATCCAATCTTTATGATGTACTACTATTTTCATGAGATTGTGCTAAAAACAAATTTGACATAATTATAATCGAATAGTTCCTCTGCACACAATGCTGAAACTTAATGTTGAAAGCTATCTAATGATGAATATTTTATAATTTGACCATAGCCTTAGTCATGCACGTAAGCATCATCGCGAGGAGCAGTAGGAGCCTTCTATTTTTGACAAAGTCAAAAAATCAAACGGTCCAGATTAAATGCATAATAAATGACACACAATTATGGCGCGAGTGAATCTGAACCGTCGGATTTTAGTGCCACATAGTCAAATGTTAATCCGTTTAGTCACACCTTTTTTGTTCAAATCTATACCACTTAATATATAGTTATATATCCAATGGTCGTGATTAAATGTGTGACACCCCGCCTAATTAAATGTCAGGTGATCAGTCATTTTTTAAATTGAATCAGATTATCCAGTTGGTTCAGAATATGCATCACTGTCGAAAACTTATTATTAACACTAACCACCTAATATTTAAAAAAATTGATGTCAAAATTAACTTATTATCTTTTAATTAACATAAAATCAAATTAACCAATTATTAAACATACGCCATTCAAACTAATCTCATATGAAATAAAATGAGTGAAATAATAAATGTGACTGGAATAAACACTTCCAGTCCAAATACCAAATACAATCATCCAACAAAATAAATGTAATAACCCGCACTTTTATGGCAAATTAAATTTAATAATTAAGTGCAAATTGGGAAATTAAGAAATTATTGTGAATAGTAATTTTTGAGGTTTTCAAGGATTTAATGATTTTCGATGGGTGTTACATTCACTTTTGGGATTAAGTAAATGAACTGGAGTATTTTAATAATATGTCGCAGCTGGGTAAAGTGACAGAGGATAATGTTTTAATGGAAAAACCCGCATTGAGATGTAGTGGGTTAAATTAGTGAGTTGCGGTCAAGTGCCTCAGATGGAGATTCTGATTGTGCGATGAGTCTCGGAATGACCGAGATAGTCAGAATTGAGTATCCGGGTGTCGAAATTGAGTTTCGGGAATTTTTGGATTAAAAGGAACTCGTAATTGAGTAAACGAGTCATTTTTGGGTTTAAAGGGATAAACCCTCATTTCTCCCTATATAAGGAATGGGAGGGGGAAAGAAAAGAAAGAGAAGAGAGAAAATAAAGAGGAGAATAGAGAGAGGAAGAAAGGGAGAAGAAAAAGGGAGATTCCGGCCAACCTCCGCGGGATTCGACTCGAGATCGTCAGATTTTATTCACGAGGCAAGTGTTTACTTGCTTTATTTAATTTTGAGCATAAATCTTATATCATAGTTGGTAATAACAAACCCTAAAGATTTTAGGTTCGGTTTTCGTGGGTTAAACGGGTTTTTTCTCGAAAGTTTAACGGTTGAAAACCGAAAAATGTCAAATTGGAGTAACTTAGAATTTAATCGAAATTAATGGTTGATTCTTGGTTCTAGGATGATTAGAACCAATTTAATTTGTGTATATATAGTTAGGTGTAGTTATATGTTGGTGGGATAAGATATAAAAAGCTTGGTGGGGTATTAATGGAGGTTTGGGATTTTTGGAGATGATGATGAATAGTGAGGCAACGGCCTTTCCGAATCGATTCGAACCTGATGCGAATCGATTCGGCCCTTGGTCAAAAAAATGAAATTTGTATATCTTTTCGATGCGATCGCGTGGGCGCCGACCACGTATTTTTTTGATTTTTTTTGGATTTATAGTGATTTTTCTACGAAAAGCTGTCCGAGATTGAAATCGTTAGTAAGAATTTAAGGTTAGAATTTATGGAGATAAATATTAGGGGTTCTCAAATGGAGTGTTAGGACCTCTAAAGAACTTGAGGAGATATGAAAACTTTGGGTTTGTATGAATAAATCCAAGTTATGATTTAAATGGAGATTGTATTGAGTTTTGGGTATTTTAGAGATTGAAAAATCGTCCAAACAGTGCCCCTTGAACAGGCTGAATCGATTCGGGCCTAGGCCGAATCGATTCACCTAAGGGGATCTGTAAGGCTGCGTTGGGATAAATCAATTTGGATTTAGACGGAATCGATTCGCCATTAAGGACCTGCTTGCAGAACACTTTCCGAATCGATTCGCAATTGGGGCGAATCGATTCGCTTTGGTCAGATTTGCCAGTTTTCTCCCCTTAAGAGTATGGGGAGTTAAATTACAATTTGGGGGATCCTAGTTATGATATCAGGACTCCTAAATTATGGTTTTGAGGATTAGTAAACCTGTATATGAAAGAGAAGGCCTTGGATTGGTGTAGGGCATAATCCGGGGAACGAACGTAGTTAACGTTCGGGACGAACAAAATTTGAGAGAGAGACTTCGGCTACCATCGAGCATAGGTATTTATGTATTTGAATGTATGTGAGTTGAATACATCTTGGTGAATTCTAGGAAGTGAGTTCTAGGGATTTATATCTTTGGGATTAGATGTGTGTAAATCCTTAAATGCAAATAACGTACAAGTTAATTATCAAGTGAGGGAATACCTTTGGGTTTAGTATCGTGAGTGGGCGATTAATTAAACGCTATTATTAGTATGAATTGGTACATTTGGGTTTATTTACAAGTCCTTAAATAGTGATTAAGGTGTGCGTAATATTCAAGAGAGAGAATACTTAAATATTATTATGTGATTGGCAATTATGGCCATTTATATATATTCGAGGAACAATATATAATATATGTATACTATGTGATTAAAGTATATATATATTATATAATACAAATACATATGTATCTGTATGTCATTGGTATATGTGTATTTAGAGGCTGGTTTCCATGGGCTTTCCTTTGGTATAGGGTTGGAACAGCCAGAGTATATATTTTCTCTAGTGCGATCCAGGGAGATTGCGCGATGTGGGTGAATCCCCTGGCTCGAGGAGCAGGGAGAGTATAGTCCCCATGTCATTATCGTCCCGCGTTCGAGTGAGATGTGTGTAACTCCACTTGCAGGGCGAACATGACCGCCTCTACAGTTGTGTGTTTATTTACCATGTCCATTGATGGAGTCTGGCTTGGTACCCAGGTTTAGTGTGAAAACCCGGATTTTAGATCGGCACTATGAGACCGCATCCTCGAGTTATAGCTCGCTGGGATGGTTATTGTACTTGTGCTATAGTATATTACTTGTTGTGAGAACAAAATATTATATCTTTATGAGAGTAAAGAGATAAAATGAATATGAAATAAAAAAAGAATGAATTCTCATTCCGGGATATATATCCGGAAGTGTAACATGATACGTATATAAAAGATGAGTATGAAAATGGATATAATTATATGAGTATATATGTATAAATTGAGTACCGAGGGTTTAATGGATCTCGACGATCGACCTTGCCAAGTAGTAGTGTATCAGGGGGGTTCCTTGTTTGGATTTCGCTTTGCGAGACACCCCACGCACGAACATGGCCTAGTGTTAAGACTGGGGAGAAGTTTAACCCTTTGTGATATAGTGTTGGGTTCTTATTATATGGGTGTATATATATGTCTTTCGTGTACTGAGGGTCTAATTGATCTCGACGATCAACCTTGCCAGGTAGTAGTGTATCGGGGGGGTTCTTTGTTTGGATTTCGCTTTGCGAGACACCCTACGCACGAATATGGCATAGTGTTGAGACTAGGGAGAAGTTGAGCCCTTAGTACTTGGGTTGTTTAGGATTTCTATAGTTTGGGGGTGATGGATTAGTTAGGCAGTTGGGCTTGACTAGGATGTCTAGAGGGATGCGTTAGGTGTGCATTATTAGAAGAGAGGTGAGGGGTATCTCATGGGAGTACGATACTAATTTAAATATGAGATAAAACACATTTTCTAAAATATTGCATTTATGCACTTGCTAAATATTTTCACAACTCGGGCTCTGACCCGTTTCCATATTTTTCCTCTCTTGCTATATTATATATATATATATATATATATATATATATATATATATAGGTGTCTAGACACAAGGATGCCTGAATGATAATCCTTTCGAGTCAGACATCAGCTGCAGCAGCTGTGGATGCATGCAAGTTTGATTTAGACAATTCTATTCTTGCGATCTAGATAGGAAGCATTGTAGTTACCCTCAAGCCGAAAGCTAAATTTTATTTATTTACTCTTTCACCTCCTTTTAGTGCGACGTTCAATTTGGTTGTATCATATTTGAACCGAGTGTTCGGTTATTTTATCTCTTTCCAGTTTAATTGATATAAACTGTGTGGATGTTTTAATCGTGTAGTTGTTTAAAAAGAGTAGTTAAGTAAAATTTTAACGCCAGCATAATAGGTTATTAGTAATTAAATTGGTTTTTTGACAGTGATGCTGAGAATAATCCATATGCGACTCCTGTTTTAATTTAATATAGGAGTGATCGCCCGGTATTTTATTAGGTGGGTTGTCACATATGGTATCAGAGCATCAGGTTCTAGTTTCCTTAGGAATCTGTGCGAACGTATTGCGCTTTCAGCGTTGCTCTTGATTGTTGTAGAGCCTTATGATTAGGATTATTGAATTCCTCTTGTGAGATTTCGTTCTCTTGCCATATTATAAAATTATAGTAAATCTTTTGCGCTCTCGTTCGAGGTTCGTGTGTTGATCGAGGATGAGCGACCAAGGAAGGCCGTGATGAGGGCAATAGGAGGCAGGGAGTGGTGGATTTTCCTTTTCATGAAGAAGTTAAGGGGAACTAGGAAAGTGATTGTCAGGATCGCGGCTATGGAGTCCACGATACTAATAACCCTAAAAAGGCCAAGGTGACTCGAGATGGGGAATGATGCAATGTGCGGTGTAGAACCATACGATTAGTCATTGCCCAGCGAGAGTTAAAGGGCAAGAGTAGGGTGCCCAGATGGGGCGTTGATTAAAGTAATTTTTGGTTCAGTTACGACAAGTGTACCAAGTCCGAGAACCTTTTTGGAGTAACTAGGGTGATAGGCGAAGTTGTTTTTATGAGTTGCACCTCATTTAAAGGAGGCTTGTTCTATGTGACGAGATCGAGTCACAGTGTTTTATTAACCGTAGATTCGTGTGTGTAATTCGAGTTTATAAGCAGCATCGATAACGTAATGTAGTATATGTTTATGTGCTTTTTCGTGATAGCGAGAATATATTTTCTTTCATTCGTGTTATACGAGTTTTGTGTTATTTTGATTAGAATATGATATCCGTTGTTCGGAGCGATAGCAGGCTAATGAGAGCAAGACTATCATGTCCGCGGTTCTAGGGTGTAATGGGTGGTTATTGCGATATCTCACCTGGATATAGGCTGAGTTCGCCTTTATTATGTGCATAGATGGAACGTCGGTGAGCAGAGGTTTCATTATCATTATTTGGGTGCGTGGCGACCTTATAGATGTGATTTAAGGTATGCAGGGCTACTTATTGAGCTGTGAGTTTAAGCTCATTATTGATTGTGCAAGGACTGAGTGTAGTGAGAGCGCTTAGTGGTGTGGCTCCTGGTTAGAGATGGGAGTTCAGACCACATTTTGTTAAGAGAGGGGATAGGGTTATCCCGGTTGCATATTTGAAGTTAACGGACCTCCACGACCGATAAAGTTAAGTAGTAGTGTATTGGAGGGGTTCCTTATTTGGATTTTGCTTGCGAGACGCTCCACTCATGAACCTTAACGACGTCGGGAGTGGAGAGATGTTATAGGATGCAAGGATGTTGGTTTTGTGGATAAGTCATATAGTGTGGAGGAAACACTATAGACTATGAGCCGTATGATACTGGTATGCTTATGGAAATATTGTGCTATGGAAAAGCACTAAAGTGGCCCTCTCACCACAAGTGGGTGGGTGAAGTAGGACTTAGAGAAATTGATTTGAGTATTATAGCCAGGCCTTAATGAAAAGGAAAATTTTGAGGAAGTATGCTTTGGGTCTGATGTTTGTAACGCTTTTGCAGAGAGTGGGCGCCTCGATTAGTTAGACTTTCCTGTTCACCTAGGTGGAAGGATAGAATAGTAGAAATGCGTTAATAGGTTAGTGAGGTAAGATTTAGGACGTCCCGCTGGTGTGCTTTAGACAGTTATATCTTGGTGACTGACGACGCGAAGGAGTAGTGTAATAGGAGGGTTCCTTGTTTGGATTTCGCTCTGCGAGACGTCCCACGCATGAAACCGAGCAAATGTCGGGAGTTGAGAAAGGTCTTGGGCACCGGGGCACAATTTAGGATAGTACTATTTTACATAGTTTAGAACGTTTTGATCTTAGAATTTTTGGGCAGTGAAACCAGTGGAGTTTGTGGCACCGATATAGAAAGATTGGTTGGTTAAAAAGGTGTATGGGCACCTTAGTAAATTAGTTTTATATACCGCCTGAGATGGAAGGAATGTAGTATATAGAGTTGAAGAGTATGCCGAGATGGTAGTATAGTATAGTATAAACCTCGTTAGAGGTGAGTGCGGTTTGAGTATACGGTCAAGAGATATTGGGTAGTACCATTCCACTTTGAGGTATTAGGATGTGGATTGATTCACGATCCTAGGTTAGTTTTGGTAGTATTGGTTATATCTGAATTTCGAGGACAAAATTCCGTTGTAAGAGGGGGAGTATGTAATAACCCGCACTTTTATGGCAAATTAAATTTAATAATTAAGTGCAAATTGGGAATTTAAGAAATTATTCCGAATAGTAATTTTTGAGGTTTTCAAGGATTTAATGATTTTTGATGGGTCTTATATTCACTTTCGGGATTAAGTAAATGAACTGGAGTATTTTAATAATATGTCACAGCTGGGTAAAGCGACAGAGGATAATGTTTTAATGGGAAAACCCGCATTGAGATGTAGTGGATTAAATTAGTGAGTTGCGGTCAAGTTCTCGGATGGAGATTCTGATTGCGCGATGAGTCTCAAAATGGCCGAGATAGTCAGAATTGAGTATCCGGGTGTCGAAATTGAGTTTCGGGAATTTTTGGATTAAAAGGAACTCGTAATTGAGTAAACGAGTCAATTTTGGGTTTAAAGGGATAAACCCTCATTTCTCCCTATATAAGGCATGGGAGCGGGAAAGAAGAGAAAGAGAAGAGAGAAAATAAAGAGGAGAATAGAGAGAGGAAGAAAGGGAGAAGAAAAAGGGAGATTCCGTCCAACCTCCGCGGGATTCGACTCGGGATCGTCGAATTTTATCCACGAGACAAGTGTTTACTTGCTTTATTTAATTTTGAGCATAAATATCATATCATAGTTGGTAATAACAAACCCTAAATATTTTGGGTTCGGTTTTCGTGGGTTAAACGGGTTTTTTCTCAAAAGTTTAACGGTTGAAAACCGAAAAATGTCAAATTGAAGTAACTTAGAATTTAATCGAATTAATAGTTAATTCTTGGTTCTAGGATGATTAGAACCTATTTCCTTTGTGTATATACAGTTAGGTGTAGTTATATGTTGGTGGGAGAAGAGATAAAAAGCTTGGTGGTGTATTAATGGAGGTTTGGGATTTTTGGAGATGATGATGAATAGTGAGGCAGCGGCTTTTCCGAATCGATTCGGCCCTTATGCGAATCGATTCGTCACTTGGTCAAAAAAAATAAAATTTGTAGATCTTTTCGATGCGGTCGCGTGGGCGCTTTCCGCGTATTTTTCTGATTTTTTTGGGATTTATAGTGATTTTTCTACAAAAAGCTGCCTGAGATCGAAATCGTTAGTAAGAAATTAAGGTTAGAATTTATTGGAGATAAATATTATGGGTTCTCAAATGGAGTGTTGGTAACTCTAAAGAACTTGAGGAGATATGAAACTTTGGGTTTGTAGGAATAAATCCAAGTTATGATTTAAATGGAGATTGGATTGAGTTTTGGGTATTTTGGAGATTGAAAAATCGCCCAAACAGTGCCCCTCGAACAGGCCGAATCGATTTGGGTCTAGGCCGAATCGATTCGCCTAAGGGGATCTATAAGGCTGCCTTGGGCCGAATCGATTCGGATTTAGACTGAATCGATTCTCCATTAAGGACCTACTTGCAGAACATTTTTCGAATCGATTCGGATTGGAGGCCGAATCGATTCGCCCACCCGAATCGATTCGCAATTGGGGTGAATCGATTCGCTTTGGTCAGATTTGCCAGTTTTCTCCCCTTAAGAGTATGGGGAGTTAAATTACAATTTGGGGGATCCTAGTTATGATATCGGGACTCCTAAATGATGGTTTTGAGGGTTAGTAAACCTGTAGATGAAAGAGAAGGCCTTAGATTGGTGTAGGGCATAATCCGGGGAACGAACATAGTTAACGTTCGGGACGAACAAAATTTGAGAGAGAGAGTTCGGATACCATAGAGCATAGGTATTTATGTATTTGGATGTATGTGAGTTGAATACATCTTGGTGAATCCTAGGAAGTGAGTTCTAGGGATTTATATCTTTGGGATTAGATGTGTGTAAATCCTTAAACGCTAATGACGTACAAGTTAATTATCAAGTGAGGGAATACCTTTGGGTTTAGTAACGTGAGTGGGAGATTACTTAAACGCTATTATTAGTATGAATTGGTACATTCGGGTTTATGTACAATTCCTTAAATAGTGATTAAGGTCTGAGTAATATTTAAGAGAGAGAATACTTAAATATTATTATGTGATTGGCAATTATGGCCATTTATACATATTCGAGGAGCAGTATATATATATATATATATATATATATATATATATATATATATATATACTATGTGATTAAAGTATATATATTATATGATACAAATACATATGTATCTGTATGTGATTGGTATATGTGTATTTAGAGGCTGGTTTCCACGGGCTTTCCTTTGGTATAGGGTTGGAACAACCAGAGTATATATTTTCTCTAGTGCGATCCAGGGAGGTTGCGCGATGTGGGTGAATCCCCTGGCTCGAGGAGTAGGGAGAGTATAGTCCCCAGGTCATTATCGTCCTGCGTTCGAGAGATATGTGTGTAACTCCACTTGCAGGGGAAACATGACCGCCTCCACCGTTGTGTATTTGTCTACCATGTCCATTGATGGAGTCTAGCTTGGTACCGAGGTTTAGTGTGAAAACTTGGATTTTGGATCGGCACTATGAGACCGCATCCTCGAGTTATATCTCGCTGGGATGGTTATTGTACTTGTGTGATAGTACATTACTTGTGTATGAGAACAAGATATTATATCTCTATGAGAGTAAAGAGATAAAATGAATATGAAATAAAAAAAAGAATGAATTCTCATTCCGGGAGATATATCCGGAAGTGTAACATGATACGTGAGAACGTGTGTGCTCGCGTTCAAATGATCAAATTATATTTTAAACACCTTTTAACCCAAACAAACCCTAAACATGCAACTAGGTGTGATTGAAACAATATGAAATCATGCAAGAGTTATTCAAACACACATAATTGAGGAAAAATCCCCCACAGGGGCAAAACCATTTATTTTCACTATAATTTGTAAGAAAACGGCTTACAATCGGATTACAATGAAAATACAAGTGACTAAGAATTACCCTCAGGTATCGGATTCTGTAGTCGGCGGCTGGAACTATCCCTGTCCAGTAGGGATGCAATGGAGAAGAAGAACGGTCTCCTCCACAAGGGTTGAACAGCAAAAGTGCGTTCCTGAGTTGCAAAGTGATTCACAAAGGTATGGAATTTGTGTGAATAAAAAACCTAGAGTATTGGAACTCAATAGGTGAAGACTTAGGGCTTTCTTTACTCTAGAAATCGTGTAAATAAGTCTTGGAAAACCACTTCCCGTAGTGGGATTAAATAAGAGAACTTGAGACATAAATTTCGGAACACGATCTGAACATGATCTGATTGAAGTTATCCTCGGCGGACCGGTCCGGGTCTGAGGCGGATCGGTCCGGTTGACATCGGATCGATTCAGGTTTCAGCTTCATCGGTTTGCCATCGGTCCGGGGTGTACTGGCCTTCAGCATATCGGATCGGTCCGTTTGAGATTGGATCGGTCCGGTTTCCTGGATCGGTTCTTTTATTCAGGCGGACCGGTCCGGTTGTCAGACTAGATTCCTCTTCTTCTTTTGATATTCGGATCCGTTGATGAGCGTATGAATCTTGAATTTCTTCAACGGTGTAACGGCGTACGACATATAAATTGATAATGGACAAAAATGTCCTTACAAATCTCCCCCTATGTCTATGCCGGTACATACATAAAAATAAACTTCCGAATTATCACAATAACTAAAAATGCCTATACAAATCTACCCTTCCATGAACCCAAAACTGGAAAGATACAATTGAATAAGACTACAGCGTTTGCTCTTCAATTCTGCAGGAATCTCAATGTTTTTCTCATCAGGGTGTGCAATTCAATGATAAATGATAATCCATGTAGTACCTACACACATGAGACAAAGCAAAATACCAAGTGATATATCGAGTTTGAAATGAGAACATATATACCAATTTATGAGCAAAATTTCAAACTTTCAAAACTCCCCCATAATAAGATAATTCTTTCTCCCCCTTTTTATGATGTCCCCAAATAGACAAATGAGAGAAATATATCAAATAAGCAAGTACGTGGTGTCACTCGGATAAAATCACACCATGAATTAACACAAAGCAACCAAGTCGATGATAGCGTGAATGAAGTGGTGTGATCAAATTCGATAGGGAAATCAAGGCATACAAACATGACATATGTGCACGATGAATATTGGATATTCCTAGCGAATGAACTCAAATGCTTCCTTTGGTGTAACAGAATGACAGTATAAGATATTGACTCAATCAAATCAACAAATCAAAGCTCAAAATGATTTTCACACCAATAACGTCCAAAATGATTTTATGCTTTTTCAGGACTTTCAAGGAAGTGCAAACCCGTTTAAAGATTCTCCAACCAAACTCCCTCAGATATAATTTTGAATAGAGGCATTTCTAAATTCTCAAACTTTGGAGAATTGATGGTGAAACCTAAGTGGCCCATATTTGGCATGAATTGCTTTTTATTGCCTTAAAATTTTTTTCGGGCTCTTTTAACCTCTTTGGACCTCGGATATAAAAATTCCTCCATTTTTTAGGTCCTTTTTAAACGGTGGCTTTTGCGCAAAGGATAGATGATTACCTTTCGCAGCCCCTCCCCGTTATAAAAAAACACACAGTCTCACCAAAACGGTTTTTACATGCATTCCAATATTGTCAAGTTTTATCGCATATTGTACATTGTATAGACAGAATTGAGATGGAAACACTCAAGCCAATATGAGATAGACAAGTGCAATAATCAAATATAGCCGTGCATGTGTGCAATAAAGGATATAGGAGTCAAACATGTAGGAAGATATCACTAATTACGTCTCAAAGACTCCATACTAAGTAAAGCACATGGATGAAATGATGTAGCGTCTCAAATCTCTATCAAACAGTCACATGGATAAATGAAGAGAAGTTGTGACTTGGCTACCTTAAATGCTCATCCATAAAAGAAGCAAAAAAATAAAAATCTTTTTGGTCTTTTTCAAAATTTTTATCAAAATAAAATATTTTTGTGCTTTTCTAAAAATTTTCTTAAAGGAAAATCTTTTTGTATTTTGTTTTAAAAGAAATATAAACAGCAAAAAGAATAAATACAAGCTGTACAACTAAGCAATGGTACATATAAACAGACTAGCAATAGGAAGCATATGATATGAACATGAAGAAGCATCCTATTCTAGACATAGACCAACCCTTCAGTCAACTGTGCAAATCCCCAAAGACTTCTTAAGACTCTCAAATCTAAGGGCATCTAAAGGTTTCGTGAAAATGTCGGCTAACTGACGGTCGGTGGGAACAAAACTCAGGGATACAGTGTTCTCCTCAACTAACTGACGAATAAAGTGCTCACGTATCCTGATGTGTTTTGTGCGCAAATGCTGGACGGGATTAAGGGATATATGTATCGCGCTCGTATTATCACAAGAAATGATCACGGTGTCTTGTGAAATCCCATAATCCTCCAACATTTGCTTCATCCACAAGAGTTGTGTGCAACAACTTCCGGCGGCTATGTACTCAGCCTCTGCAGTGGACAAAGAGATGGAATTTTGCTTCTTACTCAGCCAGAAGACAAGAGCAGAACCAAAATAGAAACACCCACCAGAAGTGCTCCTACAACCATCTACATCCCCAGCCCAATCAGCATCCGAATAGGCGGACAAACGGTCATCGGTATAAAATGAATACCAAATCCCATATGAGAGAGTCCCACTCACGTATTTAATAATACGTTTTAGAGCAAGTAAATGTGACTCTTTCGGGGACGCCTGATATCGCGCACAGACTCCAACACTAAAGGCGATGTCGGGACGACTGGCAGTCAAATAGAGAAGACTACCTGTCATACTCCGATATAAGGTTTGCTCTACGTCCTTGCCTGAAGTGTCCTTACTAAGCTTGGTAGTGGTACTCATAGGTGTACGTGCATGCTTAGCGGAGTCTAAACCAAATTTCTTCACTAGGTCTCTAGCATACTTGGATTGGGAGATGAACATCCCATCCTCTAGCTGACGAACCTGGAGACCAAGGAAGAATGTAAGCTCACCAACCATGCTCATCTCAAACTCACTTTTCATCTCCTCCTCAAAGTGGTGAGCATGCTGGGAGCATGTGGATCCAAAGAATATGTCATCCACATAGACCTGGGCAACCAAAATAGCACCGTCATCTCTCCTGACGAACAACGTCATATCTACTCCCCCTCTCTTGAAGCCACGAGCTAAGAGATAGGAAGTAAGCCTCTCGTACCAAGCACGGGGTGCTTGCTTCAAACCATACAAGGCTTTTCTAAGATAGTAGACGTGCTCTGGGTGCTGAGGGTCTTCAAACCCTTTTGGTTGTTCCACATACACCTCCTCCTGTAGAATGACATTCAGAAAGGCACTCTTGACATCCATCTGATATACCTTGAAGCGCAGATGACATGCGATGGCGAGCAGAAGACGGACGGACTCAAGCCTCGCAACAGGAGCAAATGTCTCCCCAAAGTCTACACCCTCTATCTGTGTGTAGCCTTGAGCGACCAACCTAGCCTTATTTCTGATTATGGTACCATTTTCATCCATTTTGTTCTTGAAAATCCACCGGGTACCTATGACATTTGTCTCGCTAGGTCGGGGGACTAATTCCCAGACATTATTCTTTTTAAACTGAAGCAACTCATCCTGCATAGCAGATATCCAGTGTTCATCCTTGAGTGCTTCTTTATGGTTCTTGGGCTCGACTTTGGACGTGTAGCAAAGATGGCTAACAACGTTCTCTAGCTGAGCACGAGTCTTGACCCCTAAAGTGGGATCGCCAACAATGGCAGGCGGGTCATGACTCTTGCGAACCCAAGCAGGTGTGTCCCCTAACACAGGAGTAGGGTCCACAGAGTGTAAGAGAGGAATAGGTAAATCACTGTCAGAACAATCCTCATCCTCACACTGAAGGTTAGGGTCAATAACCGTCGAAGGTTCGTCATCTTGCACGGTGACGTTTATTGATTCCATAACCTTAGAGCTCTTCAAGTTAAAAACCCGGTACGCTCTGCTAGTCGATGAATATCCTAGAAATATTCCCTCTTCGCTCCGCGAGTCGAACTTTCCTAATTGCTCTCTATCCCGTAGGATGTAGCATTTACTCCCAAAAACACGGAAATATGCCAGGTTGGGCTTCTTGCCAGTCCATAACTCATAAGGAGTCTGAAGTGTGTGTGGACGCAAATACACCCTATTCACCGTGTGGCATGCAGTAGACACTGCCTCTGCCCAAAATCTCCTAGAAGTTTTACGACCTAGAAGCATAGATCTAGCCATCTCTTGGATCGTTCTATTCTTTCTCTCAACAATCCCATTTTGTTGAGGAGTTCTCACAGTCGAAAACTCATGTTTGATCCCGAGGCTATCACAGTAATGATATACCTTTGCTTCTGTGAATTCAGTGCCATTGTCACTACGCATCCTGTTAATAGTGACACCGTGTTGATTTTGCAGGACACGGCACTTGGTCGTTAAAAATTCTACAGCATCGGATTTCTCTCTCAGAAAACCTACAATGGAGTACCTGGAGAAATCATCTACCATCACGAGGATGTACCTCTTACCACCTAGACTCTCAGTACGAGTGGGACCCATAAGATCCATGTGAATCAACTCAAGAACACGCGAGGTGGTAATGGAATGCAACTTCCTATGAGGACTATGAATTTGTTTTCCCAACTGACAGGGTCCACAAACGGTCGAAGTTGACTTTCCAAGAGATGGTAAGCCACGTACTAGGTCCTTTTTAGCTAATCGATTAAGATCTCTAACGTTCACGTGACCTAGACGTTGGTGCCACAGATCCATAGGAGTGATCGTGGCGCTGTTGCAGACAAGTGAGGATGTGGGCTCAGTCCCATAGCAATTATCCTTGGTCCTCACCCCTTGCATCAAATGTTTACCGGCTTGATTATAGACTTTACACGCGTCCCGATCAAACTTTACTGCAAAGTCAGTGTCGCACAACTGGCTAATGCTGAGAAGGTTTGCTTTCAAACCTTTGACGTACAAAACATTTTCTAGCTTAGGAAATCCAGGTAACTCGACAGTACCACGTCCTATAATGCTAGACTTGCTCCCATTTCCAAAGGTGACTCTGCCATCCTGATAGTCCTCAAGAGTCATAAAAAATGAGGCATCACCTGTCATGTGTCTGGAGCACCCACTATCAAAATACCACTGAGAGGTATTATTTGCTTTGAGAGAAACATGAACAACGAAGGCCTTTTTATCTTTCTTAAGTACCCAAACAGGTACGAACTTTTGTTTGCCTTTGTTGTTGTTGGTTTTAGCTAGAATGTGAGAAGCGTTCACTAACGGCAAAGACATCCGTCGGAATTCTTCCATTAAACTCTGAGTCGTGGCAGCTAAGAACTCAACTCGCTCTCTCAGACTAGAAAACTCATCAGTATGTCGTGGTGGAGCAATAGTAAGTCGTGTCCAACCCATGCTATAGAAAGACTCCCTAAGGTAGCCTTTTCTTTTGTAATAAGTACAAAAGAGTACAGTCAAAGACGGACCTTGGTTTGCCTTTCTTGGTCGAACTCTCCTTCGAGATTTTTGTCGGTGACCATAAGGAGTGGTAGTAAACTCAGGAACTGGTCCAGGTGCAATTTGGGACGTGGAGGCACCATCATATCCAATTCCTTGCCGATCACCAAAACCTAAAGCGGGGCCGAGGAGCATCTTTCCCATCTTCCCAGATCTGTCCTCGATTTGTACCTTGACTTCCCGTGCTTTCTCAAGATCATGAGTCAGATGGGCAACAAGGGCTTCAAGTTTCTTTCGAGTCTCCACGGAGGAATGGAGCTGACTCGTAAGACTAGCCACTTGTTTAGTCAAGTCCCCCTTCTCTTTCTCAGAAACACTCTCTCTCTCTTTAAACATAATCTCTTTCTCGACACAAGCAGATTCTCTCTCTCTCAGAGCGGTGACGATGGAGGACTCTCTTTCTCTTGCCTTTCTTAAATCTTCCTCTAAGCCGGTGATCTTAAGAACTAGCTCTTTATTACTTTTTTTTATTTTAAACGACTCAGAATATAACTCAGCGTAGGCGCGTTGAATATCACTCTCGCTCTCACTTGAGTCATCCTCTACCTCACTCTCATCGATCTCACTGTCGAGGTGTCCCTGTGAAGCATCATCTTCATCGTCGTGAAGAGAACTAGGGGTGCTTATTTGACTGGTCATGAATGCGATGAAGTTACACCCATGCGGTGACTCATCTACTGAATCCACCGTCTCGACCTCACTGTCGTCACTAATGGTAGCATTAAGGACAGCTTTCCCTTTCTCTCTATTCAGACGATTGGCACACTCAAAGGCTCTATGACCCCTACCATCGCACTCAAAACATCTCTCACTTTCTTTCTTAGGAGGATTTTTGGAGTCTTTTTCATTTTTCTTTTCAAACTTATTTTTCTCAAATTTCTTTTTTCTTTAAAATTGCCATTTTTCTTAAATTTGAGAATCCTTTTGAAATTTTTTGCAAAAAGAGCCAAATCATCTAGGTCAAAATCACACTCAGAATCTGACGTGTCAGTCTCTCTCTTTCTAGATGACTCTACCCTTTTTCTAACCGACCCCTCACTCCTTCTCTCTTGGGCTTTAAGTTCAATTCCTTTATCTTTAGATTTAGCAGTTTTAGGGAACATATCAATTTCATAAGTTTGCAAATCTCCTACAAGTTCTTCCAATTTTAGCGTATTTAAATTACCCATAGAATTTAGCACAGTGACTTTAGGGATAAAACGTTTAGGTAAAGAACGAAGAATATTTTTAACAACTCTAGCATTAGGAATATGTTCACCAAGATTAAAGCTAGTATTCACAATGTCAGAAAGTCTAGCATAAAATTCATCAAAGCATTCAGATTCATGCATGGTGATGGTTTCAAATTGAGTTGTCAAATTTTGCAACTTAGATTCTTTCACAGCATTAGTTCCTTCATGGGTGAGTTGTAAAACATCCCATGCCTCTTTTGACGTGGTGCACGTCATTATGCGTTTGAACTCATCAGGTGTGACAGACCCAGAAATAGCACTTAGACCCTTAGAATTAAAAGATGACCATTTAAATTCTTCATCAGTCCAAGAAGTGTCAGGTTTCAAACTAATCACATTATCAACAGTCACGGAGGGGGGAGTCCACCCTCTTTCTACTAAAATCCAGACACGTTCATCAATGGCTTTTAAAGCCGACTTCATTCGGGCTTTCCAATAAGCATAATTTGTCCCGTCAAAAACAGGCATTTTATTATATAATTTCTCCATTTGAACACGCACTTTTTCAAAAATCAATTTTATCAGAAAATTGATATCTTAGAAAAATTTTGCGGAAAATAGGAATACGCGATAGATTAGCGTAACCTGCTCTGATACCAATTTGAGAACCTGTGTGCTCGCGTTCAAATGATCAAATTATATTTTAAGCACCTTTTAATCCAAACAAACCCTAAACATGCAACTAGGTGTGATTGAAACAATATGAAATCATGCAAGAGTTATTCAAACACACATAATTGAGGAAAAATCCCCCACAGGGGTAAAACCATTTATTTTCACTATAATTTGTAAGAAAGCGGCTTACAATCGGATTACAATGAAAATACAAGTGACTAAGAATTACCCTCAGGTATCGGATTCTGTAGTTAGCGGCTGGAACTATCCCTGTCCAGTAGGGCTGCAATGGAGAAGAAGAACGGTCTCCTCCACAAGGGTTGAACAGCAAAAGTGCGTTCCTGGGTTGCAAAGTGATTCACAAAGGTATGGAATTTGTGTGAATAAAAAACCTAGAGTATTGGAACTCAATAGGTGAAGACTTAGGGCTTTCTTTACTCTGGAAATCGTGTAAATAAGTCTTTGAAAACCACTTCCCGTAGTGGGATTAAATAAGAGAACTTGAGACATAAATTTCTGAACACGATCTGAACACGATATGATTGAAGTTATCCTCGGCGGACCGGTCCGGGTCTGAGGCGGATCGGTCCGATTGACATCAGATTGGTTCTTTTATTGAAGGCGGATCGATCCGATTGACATCGGATCAGTTCGGCTTTCAGCTTCATCGGTTTGCCATCGGTCCGGGGTGTACTGGCCTTCACCATATCGGATCGGTACGTTTGAGACCGGATCGGTCCGGTTTATCGGATCGGTTCTTTTATTCAGGCGGACCGGTCCGGTTGTCAAACTATATTCCTCTTCTTCTTTTGATATTCGGATCCGTTGATGAGCGTATGAATCTTGAATTTCTTCAACGGTGTAACGGCGTACGACATAAAAATTGATAATGGACAAAAATGTCCTTACAATACGTATATAAAAGATGAGTATGAAAATGGATATAATTATATGAGTATATATGTATAAATTGAGTACCGAGGGTTTAATGGATCTCGACGATCGACCTTGCCAAGTAGTAGTGTATCGGGGGGGTTCCTTGTTTGGATTTCGCTTTGCGAGACACCCCACGCACGAACATGGCCTAGTGTTGAGACTGGGGAGAAGTTTCACCCTTAGTGCTCTAGTGTTGGGTTCTTATTATATGGGTGTATATATATATATATCTTTCGTGTACTGAGGGTCTAATTGATCTCGACGATCAACCTTGCCAGGTAGTAGTGTATCGGGGGGGGGGGGTCTTTGTTTGGATTTCGCTTTGCGAGACACCCCACGCACGAATATGGCATAGTGTTGAGACTAGGGAGAAGTTGAGCCCTTAGTACTTGGGTTGTTTAGGATTTCTATAGTTTGGGGGTGATGGATTAGTTAGACAGTGTGGCTTGACTAGGATGTCTAGAGGTATGCGCTAGGTGTGCACTATTAGAAGAGAGGTGAGGGGCATCTCATGGGAGTGCGATACCAATTTAAATATGAGATAAAACACATTTTCTAAAATATTGCATTTATTCACTTGCTAAATATTTTCACAACTCGGGCTCTGACCCGTTTCTATATTTTTCCTCTCTTGCTATATTATATATATATATATATATATATATAGGTGTCCAGACACAGGGACGTCTGGATGATGATCCTTTCGAGTCAGACGTCAGCTGCCGCAGCTGTGGATGCATGCAGGTTTGATTTAGACGCTTCTATTCTTGCGATCTAGATAGGAAGCAATGTAGTTACCCTCGGGCCGAAAGCCCAATTTTATTTATTTACTCTTTCACCGCCTTTTAGTGCGGCATTCGATTTGGTTGTATCATATTTGAATCGAGTGTTCGATTATTTTATCTCTTTCCAGTTTCATTTATATAAACTGTGTGGATGTTTTAATAGTGTAGTTGTTTAAAAAGAGTTGTTAGGTAAAATTTTGACGCCAGCTTAATAGGTTATTAGTAATTAAATTGGTTTTTCGACAGTGATGCTGAGAATGATCTATATGCGACTCCTGTTTTAAATTGATATAGGAGTGATCTCCCGGTATTTTATTAGGCGGGTTGTCACAATAAACAAATGACTGAAAGGAGTAAATAAATAAATCCTCAATGTCTGAATGTCCGAATAAGTAAAAGGGGTGACATGCCCTAACTGAAGTAAATAACTCAAGATGAAGAAACGAAAGTCATGGAGGCATCTACTACCAAGTTCTCTAACTTCCACAACAGCTACATCTCGTCAAATGAATGGAACTCCTATACTTGGTGTCCCTGTGGCCGGGCACCTAAAATAATTTAATAAAAGAAAAGATATTTGAAATAAACAGGTCAGAGCCCGAGTTGAAAGCAGTTTAAAAATCAGCAAGTGCTTAAATGAAAATAATAGCACATATGATATGCATGTTAGATTTTCGTACTCTCACTTGGGATACTCAACTCTCATCTAATGTGCACATCTAACGCGTATATTTAACCCATCATAGTCATTCTACCCCGGCTAACTAGCCTGAAGATGACTATTATCACACCAATAATCTCATGCGTTTACCCATATAACCCGTATCCCGTATTACCATATGTTTAAGAAGAGTTATTCACATACACAACCGTTATTCTCATAGGTATTCTTTTTCTCACTAAGAATATTTTTAAATATAGTTATTTCCATATCTACTAAACATGCACAATAGAATAAGTAATAGGTATACATACATTTCTCTCTCTCTCTCTCTCTCTCTTTATATATATATATACAAATTTTTCACCCTTGGGTTAGGTCCCCCTTGGTGCAATGCATACTCTGTTATCATGTCCCGGTGCAACGCTCATTGCATGAAGGACTGTAGGTTCAATCTCTCGCGAACCATCAAAACAAACACACATATTGGAGGAAAACATAGTTCCAAGCCTATGGCTATGCACATAATTACGCACCCATATGACCGCCAACACTATATATCTCACTGGTAGCCTGTACCTAGGTTCTATATTCTAGTGATACGAATTAAAATCCCCACAAAGTCTCCTCAAGATATGATTGTCCACAACGCGTAGCCTCCACCCGATAGCAAGCAACGTAGGTATGTTATACACACAATAATTCAATCAATAGGTATATACATAACCAATAATAATCATTAGGTATTTACGCAACCCAAATCCCCAAATTTATGCTCAGTATTACTATCTCTAATACTCACGTTACTCTATGCGTACGATTAATCTCTCTATCGTATATATTTCATAAGACCCTCTTATTCCAACACATCCCCTTTGTAGTTACACAATTTTCTCACCACTAGACAATGTAATCAAGTCACTCAAGCATAGCTTTGGTCATTCTCTCTCACTCGAATCAACCTTGTAAGGTTTTAACTTGTCCGGGCAAAAATTTGAACTTCTACAATCTCGTTAGGAGCTGGGAATTTCTTGTTCGAATAAAACTTCGAACTAACTAAGGCCTGAATTTTTGTTAGAAGCTCGTTCGAACAACTTCAAACGAACCTACTTTCTAAATTCTCGTTAGATAGGTTGTTGGAATTCTCAATCGAACGAGATTATCGAACTTCGTCCCTGACCTCCGAGAGCTGCATTTTTCCAACTTTTTCATCACCCAAATCATACAAAACTTTATCGAACTCAAATCCAACGAATTTAAATTACAACCACCAGTAATTGAAGGCTTTCTAACACATTTTAAACATCACATCCCTACAATTTCACCATAGATTCAGATTAATTTCTTATATCCTCAAAAAGCCCTAAGTTCCCCCAGATTTCTTATCCCCAAAATATGGTTATTCTACTTCATGCAAATATTAGGTGATTTTTATTATTCTACTACATGCAATAATAATGTAATTTTATTATTCTAGTGTTAGTTTACTGTAACTGCCGTATTTTTCACACACGACAATTATATTATATTCTCATTATTGTTATTACCCGTTCACTAAGTAATATTCAACATAAATCCTCATCTCGCTAATTAATATATATTTTTAACCCGGATAAATTTCTCAGATAATTCCATTTAATTAAATTAATCCCACATTTTAAATATCAGAAAATTATGGGGTATTACATCCCCCCTAATAACGGAATTTCGTCCGAAAATTCAGAAAAGAGTAAAAATAACGGTATACCTAGTAAGAACAACTCTGGATACTTGTTGTGCATCTCATCCTCGCGCTCCCAGGTAGACTCCTCGACATTATGATGTCGCCACTGAACACGTACTAACGACACTACCTTTTATCTCAATTTCCTCTCGCTACGATCTAGGATAACAATTGGTCCCTCCTTGTAAGAACTATAGGGATGTAGGTCAATATACTCTAAAGTAATATGAGTGTGGGCCATGACACCCCGAAGATATCTCCTCAGCGAAGATATATGAACACGTCACAAATCCTATGCAAGTGCTCCGATAACCCAAGTCTGTAGGTTACTAGGCCAATCTGCTCATTAATAGGGAATGGACCTACATACCTCGACGCCAACTTCCCTTTCTTCCCAAATCGCATTACCCCCTTCATAGGAGATACTCGTAACAATACTTGGTCCCCCACATTAAACTCCCTGAAGAATCTCTTGGCATCGGCGTAACTCTTATGTCTATCTTGAGTAACCCGAATATGACTCCGAATTATCTCAATCGTGGCTAAGGTATCCTGAATCACCTCTGGCCCAAGTAGTTTGTTATCCCCCACCTCTAACCAACACGCTGGAGAATGACACGTCCTACCACATAACACCTCAAATGGAGCCATACCAATAGTAAACTGGTAAGAGTTATTATAAGCAAACTCCACAAGTGGAAGATATTGCTCCCAGCCCCCGCCAAAAACAAGGATACACATCCGCAATATATCTTCTAACATCTGATTCGTTCGTTCGATCTTCCCATCAGTTTGTGGGTGATAGGCCGAACTCAATCATAACTCCGTACCCATGGTCGCTTGGAAGCTCTCCCAAAATTTGGACATAAAAATCTTGTCCGGGTCGGACACAATATCAAGGGGCACCCTGTGGAGTCTCACTACCTCTGCAATAAAGATCTGAGGGTACTGCCCCGTAGTATAATCGATCCGAACTGGTAAAAAATGATCTACCTTGGTCTACCCATCCACAATCACCTATATGGAATCATGACACCTCTGCGATGTAGGCAACCCTATGATGAAATCCATGGAAATACTTTCCCATTTCCACATAGGGATCTTTAATGGCCGTAGGAGCCCTGGCGGTCTTTGCTGGTCAACTTTTACTAGGTGACAAGTCACATATTTTGAAATAAACTCGGCGATGTTCTTCTTCATTCCACTCCGCCAGTATTGTCGCCTCATATCCTTGCACATCTTATCCCCTCCGGGATGTACCGCATATCGTGAATCATGCGACTCCTGAAGAAAAGCTTTAATGCCAAAAGCTTGTTTATAAGGTTAATAACAAAATGTTATAAATTGTGTAAACTCCGAATAAACTTTTTGGGCAAAACTCTTTTCGAAAAAAACACAAGATGTGTTGTAAAAACTTTCTGAATGTATGGTTTAGATTTGATAGTTGATTTCCTTCTTTTTAAATTTTAAGGAACATCTACTAAAGTTACTATGTAGTCCCAATCACAACAACAGTTAAGATCATTTAAAGAAATAGACACAGGAATTTTTAACGTGGTAAAACCCTTAATCAAGGGAAACATCCACGGTGCCCTCTATGACACAAAACAAAAATGCATTAAAATAAAGAATCAAGTTACATCACTCAAGCAAACACACAAGGATCCTAAATCTAAGTTCAGAATTATACCTACATGAGTTACTCCACTCCAAAGGTTTCTGACTAGAACTGATCTCTTCTTTCTTTCTCCTTTGCATTTTCCTTGACCTTCTCTTTGAATTCATATTCCAGCAACTCTTTCAACTTTTAAGTCTCAAACAAACCACTGTGTCTAAGTGTTCATGTGAGAAGTGTTTGTGAAGTGAAGTATATGCAAATATGCAACTCACCCTCTCAGATTTATTTACATAGACAATCCTATCAAATTACAAACAGATCTAAGATGAATAGTATATTTCCAAGTCTGTATATTACAAATCAATACTTCTTAATCTTTCTATTAATCCACAGATCTCAAGGATACCTTGCTCAGAAGACGGCTAAGGTCTTACACAATTTCAGTATTTTGAAAAGATTTTTGAAATTGTAAACCTCTAATTGAGATCCAAACTAGACTAGAAGTCTACATCGTAAAAATAGAATCAGAAATAACATGCATAAATTGATTCAAATTATTTTGTAAAAGAAACTTCTAACTCAAGAACAGATCTAAAAGAACAACCTTGCTTTCAAAAATAGCCAAGGTCCTATGTGTCTCTTTTTATTTTTGAACATGTTTATTTCACAAAATGTGAAATAAAACCAAGAAACACAAACACTCTTAAGGATCTCTTTTTTCTTAAAAGCCTAGAAGTTTATTTTTCAAAAACTTTGGAATCAAGTGGATCTGAAGACAGAGATCCAAAAAGGGAACTAAAAATAGGCGTGAGATGTTAGCTTTAGAAAATCTCAAGTTTCAATATATGAAACTTGCTATTTTCTCAGAGAGGTGTTTTGAGAAAGGCTTAAAACAAAAGAGGTCTTCTACAAGACGTCAACCCAACTACCAAACCCACAGAAACCCTAGATTGGTTCTATTTCTCGTGGTTTTTGGTCTCTGGTAAAAGTGTTTGAGGTTTTAAAGTGTTTGGGTTGAAGGGATTCACTCAAAGGTGATGAAGGATGAAGATGGATTGATCTTCTTCCTTTCTCTCTGGTTTCTTCCCTTTCTCTCTTCTCTGTTTTAATTTCTATCTGGGACGATTTGAACAAAAGTCTCAAAATGCCGAGGGTAAGTATGATTTTATAGTATGTGAAGGAAGGATCTAGAACATCGATAGCAATCAAGGGCAGAGATTAAGTCATACAGTTTGACTAAAGATCCAATGGTTTATATCTAAGCGATGAAAAGAAATAATCTTATTGGATGAGAGTTAAGCACTGGGATTAACACACAACACATGCAGGCCGTTGATGAAACTAATCCAAGGGTTGAGATTGGTGATTGAGATTGAGTCTATAAGAAAACATAAATCCACCCTTCTCGCTACCAACACGTGTATGGATATGATGAAAGTAAAACGCGTGTTTACAAAATAATTACACAGACACCTTATATCTCTAGCGCTTTTACATTCTACCCACGCTAACTTTCAGCGAATAAAATAACTTCCAGAAATTCAAATTTCAACCACAACACTTTTAAAAACAAGTTTTAATTAATTCAAAAATTATTTTAACATTTTATAAATGTTTTGAACCGAATTAATTTGATTTTGAAAGGTCTTAAAGTGTTGTAAAACCATTATTGCAAATATGAGATATTTAAGATGCAGTGAAAGTGTCCTATTAGTGGTTTTAAGGTTAAAAATAACTTCCCTTTTAGGATTGCATTGAATTTGAATGCTTCTTATTCTTCCTTCTTCTTGAACCTTTGGGAATGGAGCAACTCCCAAAGATTAATACTACTTTGTCTCAATATACAAACTAGTCGGAACTCCTATATAACGTAAACTCAAGTGAGTCAATTATATAGTGTGTTCTCAATTACCCCCTTTGGATATTAGAGACAAAATTCCCTTGAGTATTCTGAATTCGTGGGTGAAAATTGAAAAATCGTAGTTATCTATACAAAGGTTCTAACTACCCATTCCCATCCTAGAACCGAAAATAAGGTAAAAAAGTTCATTACTTAACTATATACAGACCAATACCTTATTAAAGAGTAGGAAGCTATACAACGGGTCTGAAATGCCTGTGAAAAAATAAACACTGAATGGCATATTAGTTGAGTTAGAATTAGGAATATATATAAATTAGTTTATGTATACTCAAGATTTTCTCCCCCAATTTTCTCAAATATACAAGGGGTATACATCACAAAAAAAATAGAGTCGATCGTAGAATATATCAGGAACATGGCAGAATCACAAAATATAAGGAAGATACTACCAATGTGATGATAACAATTTAATTGAAAGTTATCATGCCTATAGATGTTCGTAATTACTCAAAACGTATGTTGTCTAATGGTTTGGTAAAGAGATATGCGAGATGCTTTTGAGTGCTTAGATATTCAATGATAAGATCTTTGGATTCGACAAGGTCACGGATAAAATGATGTCTAATCTTAATATGCTTAGTTCGGGAGTGCATTACCGAATTTTTGGATATATTAATAGCACTTTGGTTATCACAAAACATGGCTAATTATTTTTCGGTGAGACCATAGTCACTAAGCATTTGTCTAATCCATAGTAATTGTGAACAATAACTACCAGCTGCTATATATTCAGATTCGACGCTAGTGAAATACAATTATGTTTCTTACACGACCAACCTACGAGATTATTTCCTACGTAGTAGCAAGCACCAGAAGTGCTTTTACTATCGTCAGAACAACCGACCCAATCGGCATCGGTGTACCCTATAATAGAACTAGTCGTATCGTTTGTGTACCAAATATCAAATTTTAGAGTACCCTTAATATATTTAATAATTCTTTTCACACTTAATAAGTTGGATTCTTTAGGGTTACTTTGATATCTAGAACAAATACAAACGACGAAAGATATGTCGGGTCGAGATACGGTAAGATACAGCAAGCTCCCTATCATACTTCTATACAGAGTGGGATGAACACTTTTCCCATTATCATCCTTAGAGAGTTTAGTTGAAGTACTCATGGGGGTTCTAGAAGGTTTAGCATTTTCTAAGCCAAATTTTATAACTAAATCTGCAGCATACTTGGATTGAGAAATAAAAAGTCCATCACTACATTGTTTAACTTGTAAACCCCAAAAATATTATAGTTCACCCATAAGTGACATCTGAAATTCGGTATGCATGATATCAGAAAAATTCTCAACTTGTTTAGGACAGGTGGAACCAAAAATAATGTCACCCACATATACTTGTGTGATTTAGAAATGTTGATTTTACTTTCTAACAAACAACATTCGATCGTTTTTGCCACGGATGAATTTGCGAGACACTATAAAGGTAGACAGTCGCTCATACCAAGCTCTAGGGGCTTGTTTCAAACCATATAAGGATTTATTAAGGCTAAAGACGTAGTCTGGGTGTACGGGATCAATAAATCCTTTGGGTTGTTCTACGTATATTTCTTCAGATAAAATTTCATTTAAAAAATCGGATTTAACATCCATTTGGAATAATTTGAATTGCATATGACAAGAGCTGGCAAGAAGGAGATGAACTGATTCTAGACGAGTAACAGGTGCAAAGGTTTCATCAAAATCAATTCCCTCAATCTAGGAGTATCCCTGTGAAACCAACCTAGCTTTATTTCTAATGAACTCCCCATTTTCATCAGTTTTGTTTTTAAAAATCCATCTAGTGCCAATAAACTTTGAATCTTTTGGTCTAGGAACAAGATTCCATACATCGTGGCTCTTAAATTGGACTAGCTCTTCTTGCATAGCATTTATCCAAAATGAGTCAGAAATGGCATCATTAATATTTTTAGGTTCCTTAAGAGAAACAAAACAAGAAAATTGTGCCACTTGTCGAAGTTGGGATGTAGTTCGAACTGGTTCCGAAAGATTACCGACAATGGTTTCAGTGGGATGATCTTTAGAGGTGGTAGTGAATCAGTATCATCTTGAGGAAGAATGGATAAATCAGGATCATCCTCATCAAATGCTACTGGATGACTGTCACTTTTCCTTACACTAGTGTCATCTACAATTACATTAATTGATTCCATAATATTTTTGGTTCTATAGTTAAAAACACGCAAAGCCCTACTATTTTGGGAATAACCTAGAAAAATTCCCTTTTCTCCTCTAGTATCAAATTTTGAAAGTTGTTCTCTATCTTTGCAGATGTAGCAAATACTCCCGAAGGTTTTAAAATATTTTAAGTTTGGCTTTTTATGGAACCATAACTCATAATAGGTTTCTTTGGAATTTTTTCTGAGGTAGATACGATTGATAATGTGACCCGTGGTTTGGATAGCTTTTACCCAAAAATATCTAGGGAGATTCTTAGCATGTAACATAACCCTAGCCATTTCTTGTAAAGTCCTATTCTTACGTTCAGTTATACCATTTTGGTGCGGAGTTTTAGGTGCGCAAAACTCATGTTTATAGCCATTAGCTACACAATACTCAGAAATACCAGAGTCCTTGACCTCTCCACCTCTATCACTCCTAATTCGACACACCTTGGTATCCTTCTCATTCTCAATTTTCAAAAGGATTCTTAAGAATTCGTTGAAGGTATCTGATTTTTGCTTCATAAAAGCTACCCATGTATATCTCGTACAGTCGTCCACTATAAATAGGATGTAATAGTTTCCACAGAAACTAGAAGTTCTTGAGGGACCCATAAGGTCCATATGGATAAGTTCTAGAGGCTTAGTGGTCAAGAAATCTTTAACTTTCTTGTGTGGAGATTTACTTATTTTGCCTTCCTGACAAGGTCCACAGATAGGATTAAAAGAATTTTAATTTTAGGTAAACCTCTAACTAGCTCATGGGAACTCAATCTTCTAAGATTATCCTAATTTGTGTATCCCAATCTATTATGCCATAAATCATAATCCTCTAATCTGGCAATATGACAAGATTCAGAATTGGGGATTACTGTGTAACCATTCTCCGGGGTTCTGTTTCCTGTTAAAATATAATTATCTTTTTTATCCATAATTTTGCAATCATTTTTTGAAAAGGTAACTGAGTGACTGGAGTCACAAAATTGTGATATACTTAAGAGATTAGCTTTAAGGCCTTTAACTAAGAGAACATCATTTAGTTCAGTAAGACCATGCTCACTCAATGTTCCCTTACCTATGATCTGAGATGAAACACCATCTCCAAACATGACACTACTTCCATAGAAGTCTGTCTTGTTTTTCAATTTGGTTTCATCCCCGGTCATATGTTTATAACATCCGGAGTTTAAGTGCCATCCAGTTGAAGTGCTTTGTGCCTTTAAAGAAGAAATGATAATGTAGCACTTGAGCTGGGGTAATAGATCATCTTTTCTAATCCAAATAGGCATTGTTTTAAAAGTTTTGTGGCCTTTTGATTTAGAAAAGGTTTGAGGTCTTTCTAAATGATTTTTTCTTAGTCTTGGACCCTCCCTTTTTCTTTTTAGATTTAGAGTTATTTGTGGTCTGTCTAAGGAGTACATAAGTATTTCTTGATTTCCTTCAATAGTTAAAGTTTAGATAGATCGGGGTGTATAGCCTTTTCTGGAAACATTCATCAAGAGTATGGATGAAAATATCACAGTAGGAACAGTACTGATGGGTATAGGACTTGACTTTCTTGTTAAAGTCTTTAAAAATTAGCTTGGACCTATTGGGTATAGTAGTCCAATTGTCATTAGGTTTAGGTTTCTGTCTTTGGTCTCTGTCAGAAGGACAAACATATTTAGTTTGACTATTTGGATTCATCTGTTAATTGTACTAATTATGTGTTTTTTGAGGGACATTGAGACTAGGTTCACCTTTTTGAACATTTTGACAAGTTCAGCCTTGTTTCACAAAATTAACATTTTCAGGAGAAACTTTAGTCTTACTTGTGTGCACTATTTCTCCAAAGCCTAGGCTAGACTTATCTTCAGAGTCAAATTTGCTTCCAGTAACAATTATTTCATAAGACTTGGTTTATGTTTCAAAGTGTTGGCATTTTTTAAACACATTTGAAACCATTTGCTTTGACTTTTCTAGTTCAACAAGGGTTGCCTTGTATTTTTGTTCAAATTCATGGTTCTTTTGAATCAAATCTTTTATTTTCAAGGCATAGTCTTCAATTTCAGTCTCGTGAGCAACACATTGGGAAGAATAATCTTCAGTGTTCTTCCTAATTGTCTGGTTAAGCAAATCGATACGCTCACTTAAGGTTTTTATCATTTTTTCTAGGTGAGCACTCTTCTTAACCGTTTTAGTGTATAACTCATGTAAACCAGGAAGATCATCATCAGACTCGCTAAGTGCATCATGTGAAGTGTTCCCTATGTTTTTAATAGGTTCTTTACTCATGCAAATGTTCAATTCGTCATCAACATTATCATTTTGATTCACACACAGTCTTTCAGCAGTAATAGGAATAAAATTATCATCAATATCATTAACAACATCAATAGGCATAGAAGGTTCATGAGCAGGTAAGCATGGATCATCATTGTATATTATCTTAGCAAAGAAAGACATGCAGTACTCATTTATCTGGGTTGACTCAATTTCATCCTCATCAGAATCACTAGAGTCGTCCCAAGTCTTACACATATTGGCCTTATTATTGTTATTAAGACTAGTTGGACATTTACTAGCATAGTGAACTAGTTTACCACAACGGTGACATTTAACATCTTTTATGTCAGGTTTATGTCTGTTGGGGTCATAATTCTTTCTATTGTCATAAGTGTGTTTGGTATTGTCTCTGTCACGAGGTCTGTGAAATTTATTACCTTGATAATTTGATTTGCCTTGTTTAGAGGCTACAACATTTCTAAATTTCAAAATCTTTTTTAAATGCTTACTCATGAGAGCTATTTCATTGTCAAGGTTTTCCAAATCACAGTTTTCAAGACAATCAATGTCAAAATCTAGAGTGTTCAACTTAACCACTGGCAATTTAGAAGAAAACATAATATTTGAACTAGAGGCTTTATTAGTCTGTCTGGTTAATTGCTTTTTGAAGTCTAGTTACAATTCTATAGTCCTCAGTTTACTGCTAAGTAATTCAGGAGTCATATTAGGGTCATTCATTTGTTCAATGGAATCTCTCTTGTTGTCAAATTTAGATGACAATGACCTAAGAATCTTTGAAACAATTTCCTTTCTACTGTAGGTTATACCATTAGCATGACGTTTTGTAAAGATATCAGTTAACCTTATGTAGAAGTCGCCAAAGGATTCACTATCATTCATAATCAGGGTGTTATATTACCGGATGAGCATTTGAGTTTTTTCAGCTTTGACACATTCATCACCCTCATGAGCAATGACTAACGTGTCCCATGCCTCTTTTGAAGTAGAACATATGGATATTCTTTTGAATTCATGTTCATTAATGGACATAAAAATGAAATTCTTTCCTTTGTTATTATCTAGAGATGCTTTTTTATCTTCCTTAGTAAATTCACTGAGAAGTTTCTTAATTCTTGTTGAATCAGTGACAGAAGTGGGTTTAGTAGCATGTTCAAACCCTGTTTCAATCATTTCCCAGACTTCATCACCAAGGGTTCCTTGAATGAAAGCATTCATTCGTACTTTCCAGTATGAAAATTATTTCCATTAAAGAGTGGTGGTCCGGATAGGTTACCTAACTTCTCAAATTTTTCTTCCATATTCAAAAATTTTTCACAAAGAAGTTTCGAAAATAATTTCTCAAGTTTTAGGATCACAAAAGGTGTTCCTGCTCTGATACCAGTTGAAGAAAAGATTTAATGTTAAAAGATTGTTTACAAGGTTAATAACAAAATGTTATAAATTGTGTAAACTCCGAATAAACTTTTTGGGCAAAACTCTTTTTGAAAAAAACACAAGATGTGTTGTAAAAACTTTCTGAATGTATGGTTTAGATTTGATAGTTGATTACCTTCTTTTTAAATTTTAAGGAACATCTACTAAAGTTACTATGCAGTCCAAATCACAAAAATAGTCAAGAACTTTCAAAGAAATAGACATAGGAATTTTTAATGTTTAATCAAGGGAAACATCCACGGTGCCCTCTACGACACAAATAAAAAATTCACTAGAATAAAGAATCAAGTTACAGCACTCAAGCAAACATACAAGGATCCTAAATCTAAGTTCATAATTATACCTACATGAGAAACTCCACTCCAAAGGTTTCTGACTAGAACTGATCTCTTCTTTGTTGCTCCTTTACCTTTTCCTTGACCTCCTTATCTTTGAATTCAGATTCCAGCAACTCTTTTAACTTTTAAGTCTCAAACAAACCACTATGTCTAAGTGTTCGTGTGAGAAGAGTTTATGATGTGTAGTAAATGCAAATATGCAACTCACTCTCTCAGATTTATTTATATATACAATCCTATCAAATTACAAACAGATCTAAGATGTATAGTATATTTCCAAGTCTATATATTACAAATCAAGACTTCTTGATCTTTCTATTAATACACATATCTTAAGGATACCTTGCTCAGAAGACGACGAAGGTCTTAAACAATTTCAGTATTTTGAAAAGATTTTTGAAATTGTAAACCTCCAATTGAGATCCAAACTAGACTAGAAGTCTATATCGTAAAAACAGAATCAGAAATAACATGTAGAAATTGATTCAAACAATTTTATAAAAGAAACTTTTAACTCAAGAACAGATCTAGAAGAACAACCTTTCTTTAAAAAATAGCTAAGGTTCTATGTGTCTCCTTTTATTTTTGAACACGTTTATTTCACAAAATGTGAAATAAAACCAAGAAACACAAACGCTCTTAAGGATCTGGTTTTTCTTGAAACCCTAGAAGTTTATTTTCCAAAAACTTTGGAATCAAGTGGATATGAAGACAGAGATCCAAAAAGAGAACTAAAAATAGGCGTGAGATGTTTTCTTTAGAAAATCTCAAGTTTCAATATATGAAACTTGATATTTTCTCGGAGAGGTGTTTTGAGAAAGACTTAAAACAAAAGAGGTCCTCTACAAGACGTCAACCCAACTACCAAACCCACAGAAACCCTAGATTGGTTCTACCTCTCGTGGTTTTTGTTTTCTGGTAAAAGTGTTTGAGGTTTTAAAGTGTTTGGGTGGAAGGGATTCACTCAGAGGTGATGAAGGACGAAGATGGATTGATCTTCTTCCTTTATCTATCTATTTTCTCTCTGGTTTCTTCCCCTTGTCTCTATTCTCTCTCTAGGGCGATTTGAACAAAAGTCTCAAAATACTGAGGGTAAGTATGGTTTTATAGTATGTGAAGGAGGGATTAGGAACATCGATAACAATCAAGGGTTGAGATTAAGTCATATAGTTTGACTAAAGATCCAATGGTTTATATTTAAGCGGTGAAAAGAACCAATCTCATTGGATGAGAGTTAAGAACTGGGATTAACACACAACACATGCAGGTCGTTGATGGAACTAATCCAAGGTTTTGATTGTTGATTGAGATTGAGTCTATGCGAAAACACAAATCCACCCGTCTGGCTACCAACACGTGTATGTCTATGATGAAAGTAAAATGCGTGTTTTCAAAATAATTACACAGACACCTTATAGTCTTTAGCGCTTTTACATTCTACCCAGGCTAACTTTCAACGAATAAAATAACTTCCAGAAATTCAAATTTCAACCACAACACTTTTAACAAACAAGTTTTAATTAATTCAAAAATTATTTTTAACATTTTATAAAATGTTTTGAACCGAATTAATTTGATTTTGAAAGGGCTTAAAGTGTTGTAAAACCATTATTGAAAATAGGAGATATGTAAGATGCAGTGAAAGTGTCCTATTATTGGTTTTAAGGTAAGAAATAACTTCCCTTTTAGGATTGCATTGAATTTGACTGCTTCTTCTTGAACCTTTGGGAATGGAGCAACTCATAAAGATTAATCCTACTTTGTCTCAATATCCAAACTAGCTGGAACTCCTATATAATGTAGACTCAAGTGAGTCAATTATATAGTGTGTTATCAACTCCTTAATCACCTCGTGTTGTAAATCCTCCCCCTCTGGAACTACTAGTCTGCCATTGAAGCGTAAGCCCTCATATGAGCTCACAGAATATGACTTTGTCCCCTCGACTAGAAGATGTATAATTCGATCCTGATAGAACGAGTCTCCTGCCTGAGCCTATATCACCCTAGTAATGATCTTGAGTGTAACTGTCATCACTGACATGAATGAGAGGGAAATCTCATCATGATGTCCCAGTTCTATCTATTTTTCCTTCCACACCTCGATAACCTCACCAGCTAGCCTATGGCTCAACGCTTCTGCTACCACGTTAGCCTTCCCCGGGTGCACTGGATGTCAAACTGATAATCCTTCACAAATTCAAGCCAACTCCGTTGACGCATATTCAATTCCCGCTGCATGAATAGGTACTATAGTGACTTTTGATCTGTGAATAGGCAAAATTTCTCCCCCAAGAGATAATGTCTCCATACCCGAAGTGAAAACACGACTACCGTTAACTCCAAGTCATGGGTAGGGTAACTCCTCTCGTAAGGCTTAAGCTTACGGGAATCATAAGCTATAGCCTTATACTCATGCTGAAGCACACCCCCAAGTCCTAGTAAGGATGCATCAGTATGAACCAGGTATTCCACCCCCAGCCTGGGTAGTGCTAGAACTAGTGCTAAAGTCAGCTCGTCCTTCAGTTCATCAAAAGCCAACTGGCAAGCATCATCCCATATAAATGGCACCCCTTTGCGAGTCAAATTTGTCAACGGACCCGCTATCTTCGAGAATCCCCGAATAAATCGCTTGTAGTATCCGACCAACCCCAAGAAACTACGTATCTCTATCGGCGTTGTGGGCTGTCCCCACTCCCTCACCACTGACACCTTTCCCGGATCTACGGGTATCCTTTCTTAAAAAAAAATGTGCCACAAAAACTGACCCTCCCTTAGCCAGAACCCACACTTCTCATATTTCGTATACAACTCGTGCTCACGTACTATTTGCAAAACTAGCCTCAAATTCTCGGCATGCTCCTCCTCAGTCCGGGAAAAAATCAGGATGTCATCAATGAAGACAATGACAAATTGATCTAAGAACTCTCTAAACACCCTGTTCATCAAGTCTATAAATATGGCCGGTGCGTTAGTTAACCCACATAGCATAACCCTAAACTCATAGGATCCATATCTCATCAAGAAGGCAGTCTTAGGAAAGTCCTGCTCTCTGATACGTAACTGATGGTATCCCGACCTCAAGTCTATCTTCGAGAAATAGGAAGCACCCCTCAGATGGTCGAATAGGTCATCGATTTGGGGCAACGGATACTTATTCTATATCGTGACCTTATTCAACTCTCAGTAGTCCACACATAACTGTAATGACCCATCTCTCTTCTTTAGGAACAGTACGGGAGCACTTCAGGGCAAGGTACTCCTGCGGATGAAGCCATGACACAACATCTGCTCGATATGATCCCGTAGCTCCCTCATCTCCGCTGAATCCATATGATAAGGTGCACGGGCTATCGACCGAGTGCCTAGCATCAAATCTATCATAAACTCTATCTCCCTGCCAGGCGGTAGCCTTGATATGTCTTGAAATACATCAACGAACTCACGAACAACCGAAATCGAATCAACTGGTATCACCACCCCCTTAGAGGTCTCCTTCTATACATAACATAAATGGGTGGACGAACCCCCTCTAGATGAGGCATCGCCACCAAAAACATCTCCTGACCCGCTATAGTGAACACAATACTATGACTATAGTAGTCAATTGTTTCCCTATACATAACTAGCCAATCCATACCGATAATATCATCATACTCGTGCATATCTAAGACAAGCATATCGATCGGTAAAATCAATCTCCCAATATTTATACCCACTCCCCGACATATAAAGAATATCAATGACCCATAGCCCAATGGTGAGTCTACACTAGTAATTGTGCTTTCTCCCCGACATATAAAGAATATCAATGACCCATAGCCTAATGGTGAGTCTACACTAGTAACTGTGCTATCTTCCATGTCTAATAACCCCGTGATACGTGCAAAACTAATGGCAATGAAACTATATGAAACCCCTGTGTAAAATAATATCCGCCCTAAAGTCCTCTGGATGAAAACGTACCCTCAACAGCGGGTGGAGCCTGGGGAACTGAGACCTGGTGGATGTTGTAGACATGCCCATACTATAGCTGTCCCTGCTAGATCGTAACTGCTGGAACGACTGGCAAAGCTGGTATCTGCGGTGGTGCTGGGAGGGCGACTGAAAATATCTGTCGTTGGGGCTCCTGACGAGCGCCCTACTGCTGCTGCTGCTGTGGGGCTTTACCCTTCTGAGGACAATCCTGACGTTTGTGGCCAGTGTTTCCACAATTAAAGCATCTCCCTGGAAGGTGTCCTCCCTTCTGCCTCTGCTGCCCTCGGCCCTGATAACCGTTACCACCCCTCCCTTGCCCTGCTGAAAGCGTTGCTTCCCCTTCTAGCCAGGCCGGACCTGCCTAAAGCCTCCATGTCCCTGACTGTAGTCACCTGATCTGAACCTCTTAGTAGGGTCCCCCTGGTGGGAACTCTGCTCGCCCTGTCTCTGCTGACCCTGAGCTGGTTGTGCCTCACTGGCACCATTACCTCCTATCCTGCCCTGCTGGCTAGACTCCCCCACTCGTTTGCTTCATTTCAGATGGAAGCGGTGATCCTGGAAGTGCAATAGGGCAGCATTAAATACATCAGTATATGTACCTAACGAAAGATTACCCCAAAGGTGCTGACGAATCCTCCATGTGAAGCCGTCGATAAACATCTGAATTTTTCCCCTCAGTAGGTACCTTATCTGGCACCAGATTAATCAATATCGTAAGCTCTTCCTCGTACTCCACAACGGTCTTCCCCTCCTGGGTGAGATCCAGTAATTTCTGCCTCATCTTAGCCTGAACAGCGGAAAGGATATATTTGCGGAGGAATCGCACCCAAAAGTCCTGAATAGTCATGCTGTCTCTCTCCTTAGCAGTGGTAATAGACTCCCACCACTGCAGTGACACTTTCACTAGCTTAAAAGTAGCTAGTATATGCCTCTGAACCTCAGTGAACTTGTATATCCTCAAGTTCCATTGAATGTCCTTTTTCCACTGGCTCGCTACCACTGGTGCCTGGGGTGGGGCCTGTTGTACCACAGCCAAAGCTGTATTTACTGCCTGCGCTACGATGGCGGCAACCTCCGCAGCATTCATCGTACCCTGGGTTGGAGCTTACTGGGGCTCGAGCTGGGCATCCCTAGGAGATCTCTGTGCACGTCTGGGGGGCATATGAAATGATAAAGAAGCTTATAAGTCCAAAGTATATATCTCAAATAGCTGAAGACGTAAAATGCGCAATTAATGAATACAACAGTCCTAAATATAGAGCTCTATATTAAAGAAAGCTACGATGTAAGCATAATAAGCTGCACAGATCCTAAGGACTCTAGAACCTAATGCTCTGATACCACCTATGACACCTCGCCTAATTAAATACCGGGTAATCAGTCCTTTATTAAATTAAATCATAATATCCAGTTGGTTCTGAATATGCATCACTGTCGAAAACTTATTATTAATACTAACCACTTAATATTTAAAAAGATTGATGCCAAAATTTTATCTTTAAATTAACATAAAATCAAATTAACCAATTATTAAATATACACCATTCAAACTAATCTCATAAGAAATAAAATGAATGAAATAATAAATGTGACTGGAGTAAACACTTCCAGCCCAAATACCAAATATAATAATCCATTAAAATAAACCAACAACTGAAAGGAGTAAATAATTAAATCCACGATCTATGATTGTCCGAATAAGTAAAAGGGGTGACATGCCCTCACTGAAGTAAATAACTCAAGATGAAGAAACGAAAGTCATGGAGGTGTCTACTACCAACTCCTGTAACTTCCACAACAGCTACAGCTCGTCAAATGAATGGAACTCCTATACTTGGTGTCCTTGTGGCTGGGAACCTAAAATAATTTGACAAAAGAAAAGAGATTTGCCATAAACAGGCTAGAGCCCGAGTTGAAAATAGTTTAAAAATCAGCAAGTGCTTAAATGAAAACAATAGCAGATATGATATACATGTTAGATTTTCGTACTCTCACTTGAGTTACTCACCTCTCATCTTACGTGCACATCTAACGCGTATATTTAAACCATCCTAGTCATGCTACTCCGCCTAACTAGCCCGAAGATGACTATTATCACACCAATAATCTCATGCGTTTACCCATATAACCCATATCCCATATTACTATATGTTTAAGGATAGTTATTCACATACACAATCGTTATTCTCATAGGTATTCTTTTTCTCACTAAGAATATTTTTAAATATCATTATTTCCATATCTACTAAACACGCACACTAGAATAAGTAACATGTATACATATATTTATCTTTATCTCTCTCTGCTCCCTCTCTCTCTCTCTCTCTCTCTCTCTATATATATATATATATATATATATATATATATATATATATATATATATATATATATATATATATACTAATTAGGCACCCTTAGCTTAGGGCCTCCTTGGTGCAATGCATACTCTACAATCATGTCCCGGTGCATCGCTCATTATATGAACGACTATAGGTTCAATCTCTCGTGAACCATCTGTGACACCCCGCCTAATTAATTACCGGGTGATCAGTCCTTAACTAATTAATTTCAAAATATCAAGTTGGTTCAGATAATGCATCACTGACGAAAATTCAAATTTTAATTTAATAAAACTAACCACCTAGTATTTAAAAAGGGTGATGTCCAAATTTTATCTTGTTATTAACCAAAATAAAAAAGAATACTAACAATTTTCATACATCACGGTAATATAAATAAAGTCTAAGCGAGGTAAAATAAATGACCGGAGTAAAACACATCCAGATACAATCCCATACAAAAAATCCAATAAACTGAAACCAAATCTATGAGAGGATTTAAAATAACTGAATCTCTGCAAGTAAATAGAAGAAAAGACGACATGTCCAACAAAATGAATAACTGAAAAAGGAAAGAATGAGCTGAGTCGTCTATTAGCAATAATCCTGCAGCTTCCACAGCAGCTACAGCACGACAACTGAATAGAGTTTCCTAAGGCTGGTGTCCCTGTGGCTGGGAACCTAAAATAAAGGAACAATTGAAAGATATACAGAAAAGGGGTCAGAGCCCGAGTTGAAAACAGTTTAAAAAATAACAAGTGCTTAAATTGATTCAATTAGCACAATTATTAATCAAGTTAACTTAGCGTACTCACTTGAGATACTTACCCCTCGATCTAGTGTGCACGTCTAACGAGTCTAACTACCCATACTAGTCATGATAACTTGACTGACTACTAAGTGTATAATAAGATGTTTGAAAGTCTCCCTAAATAACTCCAAGAACCGACGTACTTATGATTTCAATATAGAATTAGGATTTCTTTAGTTTATGCTCGTATTCTTTTAAATGCCCAACTGATAATACCATAAGTATACATTTAAAAACCTCGTTATAAACATAGGGCACCCAAACAAGATTCCAGTATACACACATTATTCACTTTATGTATACATATTAATTAATATAAATATATCAAAATTGCACCCTTGGGTGAGAAACCCTTAGCGCTACGCATACTCGGCTATCTAGTCCATTTGCAATGCTCATGCATATAGGACAACAGGTTCAATCTCTCGAGAACCAATAAAATATAAACACATATTGGAGGCGAACATAGTCCCAAGCCGATGGGCTACGCACATACCTACACTCCCATACGATCGTCATCCCTATCATTCTCATGGATATCCCGTACCTAGGTTCCATGCTCTAGTGGTACGACTCTAAATCCCCCGAAGTCACACAAGATTCGGTCGTCCACAATGCGTTAACCTCCGTTCGATAGCCAGTAGCTATGTATGTTATACACATAATATTTTGAACAATAAGCATGCACAACTTACATAAATTCATTAGCTTTCCCACAGTCTAGTATTTGCAGTATGTATAATATCTCTCTTATTATAACCTGTACCCTATTCGTATATACTCTCGCTTGTACTTTGACACCTCTTTAATTTTATGGATTTTTATACTAACCCGAGGGTCGACTTATTCTCCATTCATTAATAATTGTTAATATAAGTCACTTGACAGTTATAATGGTTTAACACTCATCTAAATAAGCCTATGGGAAGCTCGAGAACAGAAATCGGGCTAAAAAGGTCATTCTGGAATCTCGTTAGAAGACCCAAAAATCTCGTTCGAACGAGGTAGTTCGAACGAAGGTACTTCGAATGAACCACCAAACTCGTTAGAAGGGCTACTAGAATCTCGTTAGAAGTCTCTTTCGAATGAGATCGTTCGAACGACCTGGGCTGGACTTCTAACGAAATTTCCGAAGTCACCCAGTTCATCTCCAAAGTACGTTTTTCTCGATTTTTACCACTCAAATCTCAACCTCAATCCATTCCAACCCAAATGCAAGGTTTCTAAACTACTCTAAGTCACCCTAGAACACTTCTTAGCATAGTTTTGGGGTCAAATCATCCTTTAATTTCAATAAATTCCTAAATTTTACCACAAACCCTATTAACATAAACCCATAATTTATTTGTCCATAAAACTCCATTTTTAATTCGTGATTTACATCTAGTTCACCAACTTTCACATTTTTATTAAGGGGAAAATCCTCTACATGCAAACCCCCATTAGATTTTCTAAATTTTCTACACGATTTCATCATAGGAGAACCCAACTTGGTATTTATTGTTCTAAAACCTCAATATATGTTAACAAGAGTAATAATTGCTAAGAGAAGAGCAAGATAATCACTTGCCTTAAAAATGAACTTTTGATTTGCGAGTTGAAATTGGTATATGAACGATCCTCCTGACATGATCTACGCGCTGGTGTACTTTTTGTTGTGAAAGGTTGAATTTTTGGCTAAGGCTCCAATGGAGTCTCCTTCTTCTTCCTTGGTTCTCTCTCTCGTTTTCTCTCTTCTCACGTAGGTTGAAACTGACAGCCACTAACCCTTAATTCCTTTTTAATTAACCCAATTTTCGTCCATTTAATTACCTTAAAATTTGTAAAGACCAAAATACCCCTTCGGGGTGTTGTTTTTGTTTAAAATGCCCCAAACTCCAAATAAAATACCCGAATAGTGTCTTCTGACTATTTCTACCCTTTCGGACACTCTGGCGCACTCAAACTAGTCGTTCGAGTTATACAAAAATAAATTATCTTTTAACCCCCCAAATATATACAATTGACGTGACTCATACGCGTCCCAAATATTTATAACATAACTGCCATGTATCTCATTCCCGGCCATACTATTATTTCAATAATTTCTAACTCTCATCCCGCTAGTGATTATTAACATAAAATCAGATTAATCACAATTTAATTTTCTCCCTTTAACTTAATTAATCCCCATTTTCCATAAAAATAGTTATGCGTAAAAATACGGGGTATAACATACTTCCCCCATAATAATAGAATTTCGTCCCGAAATTTGGAAAAGAATATATATACCTGGTAAGAATAACTCTGGATAACGTTCGCGCATGTCATCCTCGCGCTCCCAAGTTGATTCCCTAATATTATGGTCCCGCCACTGAACACGTACTAGTGGTACTACTTTCGACCTCAACTTCCTCTCACTACGATCCAGGATAATAACCGGTCCTTCCTCATATGAGCTATCAGGCTGTAAGTCTATCTCCTCCAACGCAATATGAGTATAGGCCAAATCACCTCGAAGAAATCTCCTCAGCGAAGAGATATAAAACACGTCATGGACTCTATGCAAGTGCTCCGGTAACCCAAGTCTATAAGCAACTGGCCTAATCCTCTCGATGACGGAGAATGGCCCTACATACCTAGGCGCCAACTTTCTCTTCTTCCCAAAATGCATAACTCCCTTCATAGGAGACACCTGAAGTAATACCTGATCCCTAATGTTGAACTCTCAAAAATAACGTTTGGCATCAGCGTAACTCTTCTGTCGATCCTGAGCAACCCGAATACGGCTCCGTATCAGCTCTATCCTTGTCGAAGTATCCTGAATCACCTCCGGACCCAGTAACGTGTTATCCCCCCACCTTTAGCCAACATGCTGGGGAGCGACAAAGTCTACCGTATAGGGTTTCGAATGGAGCCATACCGATAGTAAACTGGTAGGAGTTGTTATAGGCAAAATCTACCAGTGGAAGGTACTGCTCCTAACCTCCGACAAAATCAATAATGCACATCTGTAACCTGTCCTCCAACATCTGGTTCGTCTGCTCTGTGTGACCATCCATCTGTGGGTGATAGGCTGTGCTTAGTCTCAACTCCTTACCCAACGCCTCCTGAAAACACTCCCAAAATTGAGAAACGAACACCTTGTCTCTATCAGATATAAAATTTTGAGGCATTCCGTGGAGTCTAACTATCTCTGCTATGAATAATTGGGCATACTGTCCCGCGGTGTAGTCTGTCTTGGCTGGCAGAAAGTGGACTACCTTGTTCAACCGATCCACTATCACCCATATCGAATCGTGACCCCTCTGCGATGTAGGTAATCCCGTGATGAAGTCCATGGAAATGCTCTCCCATTTCCACCTAAGAACCTCTGATGGCTGTAGAAGTCCCGTCGATATCTGATGGTCTACCTTTACCAACTGACAAGTGGCACATTTTGAGGCGAACTCGGCAATATCCTTCTTCATTTTGCTCCACCAATACTGTCTACGCATGTCCTGGTACATCTTATTTTCGCCGGGATGAACTGCAAATCGGGAACCGTTCGACTCAGTCATCACCTTGTGTCGTAAATCTTCACCCTTGGGAACAACCAATCTCCCATTAAAACGTAAGCCCCCGACTGAACCTACGGTGTAAGACTCAGCCCCCTCGGCTAGAAGCTTTACTATCTGACTTTGGCAGAACGAATCATCTGCCTGAGCTTGTACTACTCCCGTAATAATCTGGGGTGTAACCGTCATTACAGACATAAACGATCAAGCCACCGCATCCTGGTTCCCTAACTCCTTCCATTTCGCTTTCCACACCTCGGCCACCTCACCAACTGTCCTGCGGCTCAACGCGTCTGCTACCACATTAGCCTTCCCCGGGTGGTATTGGATATCAAATTGATAATTCTTCATGAACTCAAGCCACCGATGTTGACGCATATTTAACTCCTTCTGCGTGAAGAGGTACTGTAGTGATTTATGGTCCGTGAATAAGTGAAATTTCTCCCCTAGGAGGTAGTGTCTCCAAATTCAAAGTGCGAACATGACTGCTGCTTACTCCAAGTCGTGGGTGGGGTAATTCCTCTCGTGAGGTTTAAGCTTACGGGAAGCATAAGCTATAGCTTGATCTTCCTGCTAAAGTACGCCTCCAATTCCTAATAAGGACGCATCAGTTTAGACTAGATACTCCACTCTCGGCGTGGGTAATGCTAACACTGGTGCCGAGGTTAACTTATCTTGTAACTCATCAAAGGCTAACTGACAGGCACTATCCCATTCATACGGTACTCCCTTGCGAGTCAGATTATTCAACAGACCCGCTACCTTCAAAAAGCCTCGGATGAACCTCCTGTAGCACCCGGCTAATCCCAAAAAACTACGTATCTTAGTTGATGTCGTGGGCTGATTCCACTCCCTTACTGCCGACACCTGGTCCGGGTCAATTGATAACCCCAATTCCAACACAACATTCCCCAAAAACTATACCTCCCGTGACCAGAATCCGCACTTCTCATACTTAACACACAGTTGATGCTCTCATAGTGTCTGAAGAACCTGTCTCAAGTGCTCGGTATGCTCCTCCTTAGTCTGTGAATAAATCAATATGTCATTTATGGAGACGATACCAAACTAGACCAAGAACTTTATGAACACTCAATACATCAGGTCCATGAATGCGACTGGAGCATTTGTTAGCCCAAACGACATGACTCTGAACTCATAGGACCTATATCTCATCAAGAAGTAGTCTTCGATATCTCCTACTCCATGATACACCGCTTATGGTATCCTGATACCAAGTCAATCTTTGAGGAGAAGGTAGCTCTCCTCAACTACTCGAATAGGTCATCGATTTAGGGCAACGAATACTTATTCCGTATCTTTCGATATATTCTCGATGTAAAACATTTGATATCACTTCTTACGTCATATTGTACAGTTCTACTGACTGTGCGTAGTAAAAATTTAAAGTTAAGGTTACGATTTCGCTTAAAGATGATAACCAGGGTACCAAACTCATGTGTTAACGACCAACCATCCCCGGCTCCCGACATTCGTTGGGTTTCATGCATGGGACGTATCGCAAAGTGAAATCTAAACAAGGAACCCCCCCGATACACTACTAACTAACATTGTCGATTAACGAAAGTTATAGGCCTCAGTAATTATCTCGTACCCTACATCCCTATTTCTTGCTAACAATAGCGCATCTATTCTCATGTTATGAAAAAGATACTCAACACATTACTCTTACTAATTTGGCGCTTGGCTCTTCAAATTGGCGACAAAATTTATTTCCATGCCCAGAGATATTTCATTCTTTCCTGAATCACTAGTAGACATTCCTACCCACCGGGATTTGGTATAGCCCGACGACATACTCCACAAGTCTCTGTAGGATTTTAAATTTTCCTCTCGGATGACACTTAGCACAAATTATTTCATGTCCAGGACTAATGGACACCTAATATTATTTTAATGGTCCATCATCACACCAACTTGAATTATCCGATTCGAAATCGGGATAGCAATACATTTTACGCTCATGTTTCTCACGTAGTACAAGTAAGCTGTAACGCACATAGGTTATTTGAAAATTTCCTCATAACTAAAAGGAAGCACTATAAATGATAAAGTATCATACATGGGTGGTAGATGCGGTATCAGTGGCATAACTGCATATCGGGCATTATAGATACGTCCATATTGTACTACCTGCTGCTGTTGTGAAGTATGTGTTACTGGGGTGATTATCCCTGTTTCCCCAATTTGGGTATTCTGTGGTGTCGGGTGAACATCCAATGACTGTTGCATGATCCTGCCCTTGCTAGGGCAATTTCGACGGTAGTGAACCCGTTCGCCACATATGAAACACTTACCCACACAGTTTCTGCTTTGCTGGCCCTGCTGAGCACACTGTTGGCCCTGATGGTCTCGCTGACCTCTACCCTTCTGAGGGTAATCCTGGCGTTTGTGGCCAGTGTTGCCACACGTGAAACATCTTCCTGGGATGGGTCCCCCTTCTGTCCTTGTTGTCCCCGGCCCTGATGGCTGTTACCACCCCTCCCTTGGCCATACTGGCCCTGCTAAACCTGCTGCTGGCCCGAGTGATCGTGTTGGCCCTGGCGGGTTTGGCTCTTACCACGGTTCTCATATTCTTTTTGGTCTTGATGTCTCTGAGGAGCTTGTCGTTGTTGCGACGATATTTTCCCATCGTTATTATTCCTCGAAATGTCATATTGATAAGTTTCTCTTGTTCTTTTGCCCCCTGTAAGTTGCATATTGCGATTTTGGTACTTCAATATTGCGATAGTCACTTCTTGTGACGCGATGTTCGGAATCTCAGTGATTTCCTCCCTTCCCTGGTGTACCTGAGGTATTTGTTGGTCTTGTCCCGTATTTACTTCTTTAGTGGTGTTAGTGTGTCTCTCCCCCATAGGTTACATCTGAAATTTAAATGAATTTTTATAAAACCACCGTCCATACATAACATTGTAGCAGAAGTACGAAATCTACAACACAAAATAAGGATGCAACAGTCCTAACAGTAGGGCTCTATATCAAAGACGCTAAGCGGAAGACGCAATACGCCGAACAGATCCTAAAGGACACTAGAACCTGATGCTCTGATACCACCTGTGATACCCTGCCTAATTAATTACCGGGTGATCAGTCCTTAATTAATTAATTTCAGAATATCAAGTTGGTTCAGATAACGCATCACTGACGAAAATTCAAATTTTAATTTAATAAAACTAACCACCTAGTATTTAAAAAGGGTGATGTCCAAATTTTATCTTATTATTAACCAAAATAAAAAAAGAATACTAACAATTGCCATACATCACAGTAATATAAATAAAGTCTAACTGAGGCAAATTAAATGACAGGAGTAAAACACATCCAGATACAATCCCATACAAAAAATCCAATAAAATGAAACCAAATCTAAGAGAGGATTTAAAATAACTGAATCTCTGTAAGTAAACAAAAGAAAAGACGACATGTCCAACAAAATGAATAACTGAAAAAGGAAAGAATGAGCTGAGTCGTCTACTAGCAATAATCCTGCAGCTTCCACAGCAGCTACAACACGACAACTGAATAGAGTTTCCTAAGGCTGGTGTCCCTGTGGCTGGGCACCCAAAATAAAGGAACAATAGAAAGATATACAGAAAAGGGGTCAGAGCCCGAGTTGAAAACCGTTTAAAAAATAACAAGTGCTTAAATTGATTCAATTAGCACAATTATTAATAAAGTTGAATTAGCGTACACACTTGAGATACTCACCCCTCGATCTAGTGTGCACGTCTAACGAGTCTAACTACCCATTCTAGTCATGATACCCTGACTGACTACTTAGTGTATAATAAGATGTTTGAAAGTCTCCCTAAATAACTCTAAGAACCGACGTACTTATGATTTCAATATAGAATTAAGATTTGTTTAGTTTATGATCGTATTCTTTTAAATGCCCAACTGATAATACCATAAGTATATATTTAAAAACCTCGTTATCAACATAGGGCACCCAAACAAGATTCCAGTATACACACATTATTCACTTTATGTATACATATTAATTCATATAAATATATCAAAATTGCACCCTTGGGTGAGAAACCCTTAGCGCTACGCATACTCGGCTATCTAGTCCATTTGCAACGCTCACGCATATAGGACAATAGGTTCAATCTCTCGAAAACCAATAAAATATAAACACCTATTGGAGGTGAGCATAGTCCCAAGCCGATGGGCTACGCACATACCTACACTCCCATACGACCATCATCACTATCATTCTCACGGATAACCCATACCTAGGTTCCATGCTCTAGTGGTACGACTCTAAATCCCTCGAAGGCACACAAGATTCGGTCGTCCATAACACGTTAACCTCCGTTCGATAGCCAGTAGCTAGTTATATTATACACATAATTTTTTAAACAATAAGCATGCACAACTTACATAAATTCATTAGCTTTCCCACAGTCTAGTATTTGCAGTATGTATAATATCTCTCTTGTTATAACCCGTACCCTATTCGTATATACTCTCGCTTGTACTTTCAAACCTCTTTAATTCTATGGATTTTTATACTAATCCGAGGGTCGACTTATTCTCCATTCATTAATAATTGTTAATATAAGTCACTTGACAATCATACTGGTTTAACACTCATCTAAATAAGCCTACGGGTAGCTCGAGAACAGAAATCGGGCTAAAAAGGTCATTCTGGAATCTCGTTAGAAGACCCATAAATCTCGTTCGAACGAGGTCGTTCTAATGAGGTAGTTCGAACGAAGGTACTTCGAACGAACCACAAAACTCATTAGAAGGGCTACTGGAATCTCGTTATAAGTCTCTTTCGAACGAGATCGTTCGAACGACCTGGGCTGAACTTCTAACGAAATTTCCTAAGTCGCCCAGTTGATCTCCAAAGTCTGTTTTTCTCGATTTTTACCACTCAAATCTCAACCTAAATCCATTCCAACCCAAATGCAAGGTTTCTAAACCACTATAAGTCACCCTAGAACACTTCTTGGCATAGTTTTGGGGTCAAATCATCCTAATCATCCTTTAATTTCAACAAATTCCTAAATTTTACCACAAACCCTATTAACATGAACCCATAATTTATTTATCCATAAAACTCCAATTTTAATTCGTGATTTACATCAAGTTCACCAACTTTCACATTTTTATTAAGGGGAAAATCCTCTACATGCAAACCTCCATCAGATTTTCTAAATTTTCTACATGATTTCATCATAGGAGAACCCAACTTGGTATTTATTGTTCTAAAACCTCAATATATGTTAACAAGAGTAATAATTGATAAGAGAAGAGCAAGATAATCACTTGCCTTAAAAATGAACTTTTGATTTGAGGGTTGAAATTGGTATAGGAATGATCCTCCTCACACGATCTACGCGCTGGCGTACTTTTTGTTGTGAAAGGTTGAATTCTTGGCTAAGGCTCCAATGGAGTCTCCTTCTTCTTCCTTAGTTCTCTCTATCTTTTCCTCTCTTCTCACGTAGGTTGAAACTGACATCCACTCACCCTTAATGCCTTTTTAATTAACCCAATTTTCATCCATTTAATTACCTTAAAATTCCTGAAGACCAAAATACCCCTTCGGGGTGTCGTTTTGGTTTAAAATGCCCCGGACTCCAAATAAAATACCCGAATAGTGTTTTATGACTATTTCGACCCTTCCGGACACTCTGGCGCACTCAAACTAGTCGTCCGAGTTATACAAAAATAAATTATCTTTTAACCCCCCAAATATATACAATTGACGCGACTCATACGCGTCCCAAATATTTATAACGTAACTGCCGTGTATCTCATTCCCGACCATACTATTATTTCAATAATTGATAACTCTCATCTTGCTAGTGATTATTAACATAAAATCGAATTAATCACAATTAAAATTTTCTCCCTTTAATTTAATTATTCCCCATTTTCCATAAAAATAGTTATGCGTAAAAATACGGGGGATTATACCATCAAAACAAACACACATATTAGAGGCGAACATAGTTCCAAGCCTATGGCTATGCACATACCTACGCATCCATATGACCGGCAACACTATAGTTCTCACTGATAGCCCATACCTAGGTTCTATGTTCTAGTGATATGAATCTAAATCCCCCCGAAGGCTCCTCGAGATATGATCGTCCACAACGCGCAACCTCCACCCGATAGCAAGCAGTGTAGGTATGTTATACACACAATAATTCAATTAATAGGTATATACATAACCTATAATAATCATTAGGTATTTACGCAACCCAAATCCCCGAATTTATACGTAGTATTACTATCTTTAATACTCACGTTACTCTATCCGTACGATTAATCTCTCTATCGTATATATTCCATAAGGCCCTCTTATTTTAACACATTCCCTTTGTAGTTACACAATCATCTCACCACTAGACTATGTAATGAAGTCACTCAAGAATAGCGTAGGTCATTCTCTCTCCCTCGAATCAACCTTGTAAGGTTTTAACTTGTCCGGGAAAAAAATTGAACTTCAGAAATCTCGTTTGGAGCTGGGAATTTCTCGTTCGAACGAAACTTCGAACGAACTAAAGCCTGCATTTTCGTTGGAAGCTCTTTTGAACGAGATCGTTCGAATAGCTTCAAACGAACCTACTCTCCGACTTCTCGTTGGATAGGTAGTTGGAATTCTCGTTCGAACGACTCAGGTCGTTCGAACGAGATTACTGAACTTCGTCCCTGACCTCCGAGACCTGTGTTTTTTCAACTTTTTCATTACCCAAATCATCCAAAACTTTACCGAACTCAAATCCAACGAATTTAAATTATAACTACTAGTAATTGAAGGCTTTCTAACACATTTTTAACATCAAATCCCTACAATTTCACCATAGATTCAGATTAATTTCTTAAATCCTCAAAAAGCCCTAAGTTCCCCCAGATTTCTTATCCCCAAAATATGGTTATTCTACTACATGCAAAACCTATACTAGAATCATAGATCAATACCCAATTTCAGTTCCAAATTCCATAATATCATGAATAAACCATCAACTAGTCTAACATGGACATTATATGCTCTAAGCTAAGCAAGATAAATACTTGCATTATCGTGAAGGTCTGAATCGTCGAACAAAATTGGTATAGATGCGTTCCTCTCTTCCCGATCTACACGTTTATGATGTTTTTGGTGAAAGGTGACTGAGTTTGCCTTGAAACTCCTAGGAACCTTTTTTCCATCTTCCTCTTGGACTCTCTCTTGGGTTTACCAGTTATTTACCCTAACTCTCCCACATACATGAAGATATATTTCTCCAATTTTCGTCCATTAATCAATCCCAAATTTTCAAAAGACAAAAATACCCCTCCAGGGTGTCGGATTGGCGTAAAGTTGCCCCTGACCCCAAACTAAACCCCCGGTTAGACTTTTTTGACTATTTTTATCCTTACGGACATGCTGGCGTACTCAAAACGGCCATATGAATTACCAAAAATAAAATTACATTATTATTCCTCATTAAGTCTCGACACATCTCACACGCACGTCCCAACTAAGTTTACTGTAACTGTCGTATTTTTCACACACGATAATTATATTATATTCTCATTATTGTTATTGTCCGTTCTTTAAGTAATATTCAACATAAATAAATATTAATCCTCATCTCGCTAATTAATATCTATTTTTAACCCGAATAAATTTGTGGGCTAATTCCATTTAATTAAATTAATCCCACATTTTAAATATCAGAAAATTACGGGGTATTACAAAATGACCTTTGGATAAGTGTCTGTTCATGAATAGACACCACAAGATCCTATAAATATTATGCCAAATCATGTCATAAAAAAATCTGAAATTTTCTCTCTCTCTTATTTCTTCTTATCAATTTCATAATAGTGTTCCGGGGGTATTCTTCAAGTTTGCTACTTAAAGAAACTCGTGGATTTGTTGTAGTGTGGAGGTAATTTTCCTATACCCATTAGCAAACTCTATACGGGTGGGAACAAATATTATTTTACATAATTTAAACAAAAAAATATTTAACCCACATAAGTCGTGACACTATTGTTCCACAAAATACACGGTTAACCCAATCCACTTAACCCACTTTAACACGTTGTTTTTTAATATTTAACGCGATGTTTTTTATTCAATAAAGAACTTTTTTTATTAAATAAATATTTTATAAAATAAAAAACGCTCTATTTTTATATAATAAAAGGCTTTTTTTAAAATAAAAATGCATTGTTTTCTTTTTATTAAAAAATTGTTGTTTTTTATAATAAAAAACAGAGCTGTTTTTTATATTAAAAAAAAAACTATACACTAACAATTTATCCATTTTTTCCCTAACACATGGAAATTAAAAAAAGCAATACTCCTAGAGTTCATGAATCATATCAAAAAACAAATTGCTCATACAACTTTGACATTAAATCCTTAACAAGCTATTACTCAATGACCTAAATCCAACAACAATGAATCATTACAATAGTTACAACACTAAATGGATAAAATTATCAAACTAATTTAAACTTTGAGGGTGTGTTTAGTTGTGAAAAATAGTTTCCTATTTCCATTTTTCATATTGTGTTATAATTTGACAAAGTATGCCCTCTAAATGGGAATAAGAATGTGGTTTTCTATTTTCATTTTTCATATTTTGTGTCATAATAGAAAATGAAAAACAGTTTTTCACAACTAAACGAGCCCTGAACTTCTCAAGGTTTTCAAAATACCCCAAATAAGAAATCAAAGGCTAGTTTGTTAGCACAAATATATGTATACATCATAAAAGAGACATACATAAAAGATGAGAAGAAAATGGTCGGCGAAAAGAAGCTAAAACGACGACGGGGACGGAGAAGAAATGACAGGCGATGAAGAGAAGATAACCGGCGAGAGAGAAAAAGGGAAATGCTTTTTTTTTTTGCATGGTAAGTCTTGGCTTTAATAAGTTGCTTGTATGAGTTGGGCCAAGGAAAAAGGTTCTCAGGTTTGCGTTTTTTTTTTACAAATAATTTGCTTATGTCAATTGGGTCAACCTGATATGAATTCGATCCGAATATTCCACTTATCCCGGATTTGAACTACCCAAATTCTTCCCAACCTGCTTAGTTGACACCATTTACATATGTCATGGTTCCATTTAAACACAGCATATACCTAACAAGTATCCAACATAACATGAACTCTACGATATACAATACTATAAACCCAATAAAACAAATTTACTGTCGATAAATATGGTCTTATAAAATTTTCGTATGGTTAATTTTCATATGGTCTTATAAAATTTTGATATGGTCTTATAAAATTTTGAAATTTCACACAACGCGAACCATTGAAAGTATAACCATCGATAAATAGTATTTGGACAATATCTCCACTGATCCAAACTCAAAATCGATCGTGTATATTGTTATTCAAACATGGATCCAGATTTAACAAATACTATTTTATACATTTAATTTGCTAAAAGTCTAATATGAAAACGTGAATAAATAATTTTTTTTAATTCTTTTTATAAATTACAATTGTAATGAAAACAATATATTTTACTCTATTATAAGAGAAAAAACTAAGTAATTACTTGGTGATTGACTTTAATATTTGTTAGGCTATCAAATTATTAGGTTAGGTTCAGTAACTAATTATTAAATTCATTTTAATACATATATGTATAATTGATTGGGACTGGAATATAATATAATTAAAATCTAATTTATTGATAAACCTAATTTCAAGTCCTACATCAACCATAAATTGTTCCCACCACTTGATTCACGCCCTTCCCCAAACCCAACAGTTTTTTTTTTCTCATCACAAATGCAATAATATTAGTAGTTGGCAGTCCTTTGAGTGTTGAGAGAAACAACACATGTTAAACTTATTGCTTTAAATCCAAATCAAAATGAAATTCATTTCCCGGAAAAAGCTGTCTCTATTTGTTGCCAAAATGCCCTTATCACACTAATTAAACTCTTTAAAGCCCCCCTCTAACTTTTCGTATTTGGGTACTTGTAATTTATGAGAACTGTCTAACTAGACTTCACTTTAAGCAAAATCAACTAACGTGTCCAGCCAAAAATGCAGATTTTATTAAAGGTCACACTCTAAATTTTATTGATGAACCGGCTGGTGATTATGAAATGTGCCTTATTTTGGAAAATAACTTCTCGGGTGCTTTTCGGAATTTGGTGTTATCTTGAGGATATGTTCGTATAATAACATGCTAAGATATTCATCCAACACAGTTTTTATATGGTGTAAAGTGCAAAATACCCACTATGCATAGTTTGCATTAAAAAAATCCTTGAATTGTGCATATTTTGCAATAAAAACCCTTTATTTGAGCATTACATATACCATGCACGTAGTTTCAACATCTAGGTCAACATTAAATTTAAAAAGAATTGTAGTATAATTTTTTTTATGTGGTGTTCGAGTTCTTTTGCAGTGTGCATTGGCAGTGGTGGAGCTACTTGGTCAAGTGCCCTACCTAAAGATTTGTTTCAAAAAATTGATTCTAAATTTGTAAAATAACTAGAGTTTAAGAAAATGTTATTTGTATTAGTGGCCCACCCAAGATTTGTTTTAAACCTATTTTAATTTAGCCAATTTGATTTTATTGTTGCTTAGAGTTAAAATTTGACTATTGCTTTTCTGATAGTAAATTTGTTTTATTGTGATGTAAGGTTATTTTCTTTGACTTATAATTACTTAAAATTTCAAATTCTGAATTAATATCTATAAAAATAAAAGTAAATAACTTCAAAAAAATTCATTTCGGGAGTTCCCAACCCTGAACCCTTGATCAATACTTTGCACATATGAGAGCTCCACCCAAAAAAAATTTATGGCTCGGCCACTATGCATCAGTGTAGTATACTTTGGAGCTATTGATCTTGCATTTGTACGATACATTTATATTCGACAAGCAACACCGACGGCTCCAAAGTGCAGTGCAACTCGAGCCAAATCTGCGTTAGTTGCTTGGAAACCGTCCCATTGTCCCTTTAGCTAAAATTCATATTTTTTAAATTTTATTTTGTTTTTATTACCTACAAGTCTTTACTAAAGGGTCCTTGTATTTCAGAGAGTTTAAAGTTTGGAGTTTATTTTTTGCACCTTCCCCTTTTAAGTTTACGAAAGATTAAATGGAAATTTTGGATGCACATAAATGAATCTAGAACCACAACTAGTTTTTGTAGGCAATCATATTCTTACATTAATCTGGAGTAGGGTCATAATCAGAACTTTATACTACTCCGGGATAGCGTAAACTGAATGATATATAGTTAACAGTAATGTCCAAACACAATAAAAGAATTCACATTTCCTTTGGGAATATAGAACTGATGAATATAAAATTTAAATTCTATTGTACAATTTTCAGAGTGTATTAATTGGAAGGGATTTATCTATATCATCATCTTATGGATACAAAACATGAAGTACTTGTTTCATTAGTAGGTGGATACATAACATTTAAGTACTCCTACAATCAGTAGGTCCTGGATGAGCAGTGGGCTATAGTACAAATGTTTTTATTGGGGCTGGGCTAAACTCTCAATTGTTGTAAAAAGAAGAATTATTTATAGTTTGGGGTTCAATCCTTTTTTTAATGAAATTTGCATATTAGGATTTGTTTCCACTTTTGTGAAAAAATGTCACAAAAATCATTATAAAATGTTGCAAAAGGTGAAAATAGACCGGAAAATGCATACAAAAAAGTAATTTTGGACTCTACAAATCAAATATTCTAAACTTTGAACCTCAAAATGCAATTGTGCATAATTAATGGGCCCCAGAGTGTAAATAACAATACAAAAGCCTGAAAATTGTAGGTAAGTGCAATATGAGTAAAAACATTTTCAAATTTTGGCTTCGAGTGTGGTCTAGCTCACTTGTAGCTCCAGAGAGGAATTATACTAGTAGGTAGGGGTGGCCATAGGCCCGAGGCCCGCCAAGCCCGCCCAACCCGCCCAATAAAAAAATAGGGCTTGGGTAAGGTACATAGGCCCGCAAAGCGGGCTTGGCAAAATTTTATAGGCCCGATTTTTTTTTCGGGCGGGCTTGGGCATGAGTTCTTAAGTCCGATGAGGCCCGGCCCGGCCCGAGGCCCGAAATATATATATATATATATATATATATATATATATATATATATATATATATATTTCGGGCTGTGTGTGTGTGTGTGGGGGGGGGGGGGGGGGCGGGACTTCTATAAATATAAAAACGTATACCAAATCTTTTCATGTAAAGTGAGAAACTTTATATATGGATTTTGTAATATATGGAGTTTAAAACAGATTTTTAATTAAAAAAATTGGTCTTTAAATAAAAAAATAGGTATTTTAATTTAAAAAAAAAATCTTTTAATTAACATAATAGGCCCCGATCGGGCGGGCCTGGGTAAAGAGCTTTCAAATCTGGGCGGGCTTGGGATTACATAATAAGGCCTGATCTAGGCCCGAGCGGGCTTGGGATAACACTTAGTTTTTCAAGCCCGGCCCGAGCCCGACCGGGCCTGCCCAGGCCCAGCCCACGGCCACCCCTACTAGTAGGTGGTGATGGGGTGACAAAAGTGACGGTGGTCATGGAGCGTCGGCATGGTGGGGTTGGTGGCAATGTAGTGGCAGTGACCGATGATGGTGGGGTAGTGACACTAACGGTAGGTAAAAAAGATATGCGTTGATGTGTAAGTTGCACAAATTTGGGGTGAGGTGCATGATTCATTAGTTCCCTTCAATATTTTCTAAATCATGTTATGTCATCATAATATTATAAAATAAAATATTGTGGTCAATTTTGGGAAATTACCTTTTTATTCTACTTTCTAAAATCAAGCAATAGTTTTTGGTCTACCAATTCACACCAACATCAATTGTTTACGTCGCATTTGATTTTTTGAAGGAAAATTTATTTAATATTAATAAATAAATGATATATTGAAATCAAACCACTAACGAGGCGGAACCCGTATACAGAAAGTATACATTACTACCTCAAGAAAGATTAGAGACCACAAAATGGCCTCAACCAAAAAACAACCAACTACAAGTCTTTTTGGCAATCCTCCACAAACTAAAAAAAGTTAGGAAGAAATGCAGCATGTCTCTCCTTAATCCAGTTGAGTAAGGTACTCCGAAAAAAGTAGCGAATTCAAGCTAAAGCAGTCTCTCTACCTTCAAAGCATATCGCATTTCTCTCCTATAAAATTATCCAAAAGATATAGTGAGGGAACAAATGCCACACTTTACATCCCCTCCAACCCTTAGGGGGTGTCAAGCCTCTAATAGCGCCCTCACTGATCTTGGCATAACCCACGAAATCAGGCTTAAGAAGAGAGAAGCATCCAAAGGCCTCTCATCATGCTACGATGAAAAAGTAAATGATTGGTCTTCTCTTCCACTTTCTTGCACAACCAACAACGACTAGCCATTAACCGTATTCTCTTCTGCAAGCCCTTTGTCATTAAAATGGCTTGTCTCGCTGCGGTCTAGACAAAGAACATAACTTTCGGCGACGCCTTTGACTTCCATATTTGTTTTTATGGAAAATAAGTTCTTTGGTTCCCGTTACCTCTCAAAATTGTGTAATACCCCCTAACCGAGAAAACCCCTTTCTCTCCTCGTTAGGGGTGTGCAAAAAAACCAACCAAATCGAGCCGAATCGAAAATTTTCGGGTCGAGTGTTTTTAAGGTTCGGTTCGGTTCGGTTCGATCAGGTATAAAATTGACAGGGTCGGTTCGGTTTTCGATTTGGGCATAAAAAAACCGATTTTGAACCGAACCGAACCGAATTAATTTTTATACTTTATACTTTTTAATTTTATATTTTATATTAGTGTTGGCATATTATTTTATATTTTATAATTTTATATTTATATTAGGTATTAAAAAAAATATTTTTTATTAAAATAAATGAAAAAACCGAACCGGCCCTGTCAAAAATCGATCATGTTCTGTTCGATTCGGTTCAGTTCTTCAACAGATTCGGTTCGGTTCAATTTTTCTCCTCCAAAAACCGACATGGTCGGTTCGGCTCAAAAAACCTGGCCAAAATCGAACCGACCGACCCGTGAACACCCCTACTCCTCGTTGCCATTTCAACTCATCACTCCCACTCGATGGTTGTGGGGCTGTCAAGGAAAATTTATCAGGGATTCTAACATAGTGTTATGTGATGTAATAGGTCAAACATTTTTTTAATGACTAGTCCATTTTTTGTGCAATAGGTCCTGCTGTAGTAAATAGGATTTATTTTGAAATTTTGAATAATGACATTTGTAAATGGTTAATGAAGTTATATTTTTAGTGCGTATATATATGTAGTTAAAGCAATTTTAATATTTTGTAAATAAGGTGTGAATAAAAATTTGTCATATGGTAAATTTATATCAATGTATAAAACGTTGATTTGTTGCATATATAAGGATTTTTTTATACTCTAAGGGTGTGTTTGATAATAAAGTTGAAAAATAACTGAAAATTAGTTCATTTTCACGAAAAGCTGAAAAATGAATGGAAAAAGATAAGACCAATATGGTCTTACTTTTGAAGTTTTTCATGGAAATCAATTCTTTGGAATTTAGGTAAGAATATTTTTTATGAAAAATGATAAAATTGTGGAACACTTTTGTATATATAACCATTGTTTTTATAGAATGTATTTGGAATCAAGCACGACACAAGTAAAAAAATGAACTAAAAGAACTATTTTCTATGAAAAATAATTCCATGCCAATCAAATGAACCCTAATAATAACTTTTATTCCTGGATAACAAACATATAAATTACTAGCATGCAACCCACGCGACGCGCGGGCGTAATATAATAATTATGGAAAATACAAAAAGTATCTAAACTAATAACTAAAGAACTACCAATTTTATCACTAAAAGCACTTATAAACCTCTAAGAGAAGTGTTGATATTAATATAGTTTTAACTAAATAATGTATTTAGTACGCTTTTGAGCATATATGTAAACTTCATGTATTTGTCTTTTATGCACTGTTAATTATTTGCATTTATCATTTATATGAAGTTCCTAAGCTTCAAGATAATATTAATGTGTACAACATAAATAATATTATAAGCTTTAAAAATCTAATAGATTACTAACGCGATAACACTTCTTGAGGATGAGTTATTCTATTACAGTTGTAAGCAGAAGGTAGTATAGTTAAAATAAAATATTATTATATTAACTTTTAACTTTATATAAGGAGAAAAGTGCACATATTTTTATTGTTGCAGTCGTATAATGTATATTTTCATCCCAAACTCTAAAACCTATTTATTTTTCTAAGAAAATTAAGGCAGGTTGTTTCCCACACATTGCTATGCGTTAGAGGCTCTGCCAAAATCTTCATTTCCCACATCTTATTAATAATACATGGACGACACAAAATTACACAAACACACCCTTCAAGACTGTTGGATGGTTCTTTATTGTATATATGTGGAGTGAAAATATACAGGCATTTAGAGTCACAGTTGAATAAATAATAGTAATCCATAAACACACGTGAAATAAAAAGTATACACATGTGAGAGAGTTTCATGATATATAAATACCAATGTCAACGTGGGTCTCCTCCCACTTCTTCCTTACTAGCAGAGTGACTTTAAGAGGGAGAGAGAAAGAGACTCCTTGTTATAGCTCTGTCGCTTTCGAAATGAGATAAAGATAATCTCTTTATTGTTGGTATTGCACAGTATTGCTTCGTATATGAGCAACGAGTGAAGTGAGTAAAAAATACATTCTTTGTGAGAAGCAGGAAGCTATATAATAGGACTTTTGAATACCTCAAAGACACAAATTTCGTATCACAAAAGAAAAAAATGAAATGACGTAACTCATTAAATTTATCTAGATTTATTTTGATAAATATTGAAAAAGGTATGAGATTCATCCTCATTTAATACGAATATTTATGAAGTGTACACGTATCGTTATGTGGGCATGACAAATATCGACACTACATTATAATGAAAACTTTAGGCATATCTATACTAATATTCTAAAACGCTATACATGTGAGAGAGTTTCATGATATATAAATACCAATGTCAATGTGGGCCTCCTCCCACTTCTTTCTTACTAGCAGAGTGACTTTAAGAGAGAGAGAAAGAGACTCCTTATTATAGCTCTGTCGCTTTCGAAATGAGAGAAAGATAATCTCGTTATTATTGGTATTGCACAGTATTGCTTCGTAGGTGAGCAATGAGTGAAGTAAGTAAAAAATACATTCTTTGTGAGAAGCTGGAAGCTAATAGTAGGACTTTTGAATACCTCAAAGACACAAATTTCGTATCACAAAAGAAAAAAATGAAATGACGTAACTCATTAAATTTATCTAGATTTGTTTTGATAAATATTGAAAAGGTATGAGATTCATCCTCATTTAATACGAATATTTATGAAGTGTACACGTATCGTCATGTGGGCATGACAAATGTCGACACTATATTATAATATTCTAAAACGCTATACATGTGAGAGAGTTTCATGATATATAAATACCAATGTCAATGTGGGCCTCCCCCCACTTCTTCCTTACTAGCAGAGTGACTTTAAAAGAGAGAGAAATAGACTCCTTATTATAGCTCTGTCGCTTTCGAAATAAGAGAAAGATAATCTCTTTATTGTTGGTATTTCACAGTATTGCTTCGTAGGTGAGCAATGAGTGAAGTGAGTAAAAAATACATTTTTTGTGAGAAGCAGGAAGCTATATAGTAGAACTTTTGAATACCCCAAAGACACAAATTTCGTATCACAAAAGAAAAAAATGAAATGACGTAACTCATTAAATTTATCCAGATTTGTTTTGATAAATATTGAAAAGGTATGAGATTCATCCTCATTTAATACAAATATTTATGAAGTGTACACGTATCGTCATATGGGCATGACAAATGTCGATACTATATTATGATGAAAACTTTAGGCATATCTATACTAATATTCTAATACGTTATACAGGATTTAATTATCGTCTCTTCTTACTCTATCCACGTGACACTTCAAATCGTATTATCATTTGATTTTTTTTTATTTCTCCACATCTTTGGCCTTTCACTTTCTCCATAAGGATACATCCCCATCATATTCCTCTTAACAGTGAATCGGTTTCTCACTCTCCTCGTAGGAACATTATAAATTAACCATTTATTGATGAAAAATTCATTCAGAATCAAAGAGGACAAAACCTCCAACAATCCGATTCCACGATTCCAAGTTCCAACCAGTGATTACAAATCACAAACGATGGTGGACAAAGAAATTCATCTCATAATATTGTCAACATATGTAAAACATAGTGAAATCTTCAAATCATGTTCACATTGTTCAGATCAAGAACATCTGATTTTACGTCAGAGATTGAGATCTACCCCATCGCCTCTTTTCTTCGTTTGTATTGGTTCTTTTGTAAATTGATTTTTTTATTTTATTTTGTCTTCTATTGATCCTAGTTTGTTTAGTTATGGTGGTGGTGTTGAGACTTGAAAAGAAAACTTTTGAGGAACTTTTTGGGTGGTTTTTTGAAGGAAAAAAATCATTTTTGTTTGCTTCATTTCTTATGGGTTATTTCATTTCTTGCCTAGGTTGTTGTTTTGAGGTTTGAATGGGGGTCGTTTGGTGTTTCCAATTTTGTTTTGGAGAGAATAATTGGTTTCTCAAGAGTTGAGTTCAAAATGATGTAAAAGATTTTTTAGTCCGATGTTTTTTTGCTCAGAGTTTTGTTTTGGCCGGCGGTGGATTTTAGATATGCTCTGTTATTGGTTGATTTTGTGGTGCTTTGACGTATGGTGTTTTGTTTTTCTGGGGTTTTTAATGTAGGCTTAAGCATGTCTCTACTTTGTTTGGTATGTTTTTGGGTTTATGATCGAATAGAACTCGGTCTGTTTAGTTGGTGGGTTGGGCTGTGAGATTTGTGTATCAATTGGTTTGTTTCGGGTTTAGATTTGACGTTGTTTTGGGCGTTAGGTTATATATCTTTTTTTCCCTTGAAGATGATGAAATTCATGAGTTATTGTGTTCATTTGGCTTACAACTACTGTATTTACTTTTATATCGTATTTAATTTGTGTTTGTTATAGACATTCTACAAGATTGTTTATATATTCTTTGAACAAATTTCTCAAAAATGGTGGTAAAAAATTACTCGCTTCATCTATTTTTTCAATTCATCTTACTTACGTCTCGCGCATTGTGCCTCCTCCGCGCATCGCGGAGTTTATACATAGTGTACTATAATTTGTATTATTTACTGTTTTAAATGTGAGCCGACAAAATTTATCGCAATAAAGGTTAGAAAATTAAAACCGAGCCCATATTTTAAACCGAGTAAAAGATGATGAAGTCATTCGGGCCCATATGATCTTGAACACATGACCTTGAAACTGGGTTAGTGAGCTTGCAGGCCCGTGGGGTATAACATTCTAAATGACAAATTTACTCGTGAACTATACATTTAACTTACTTATGTCTTGCCAAAATGATTTGAAATCAACTATTACTTTACCATTTACACTAAAAAAATATCCCATCAAGTTAATAATGCAATGTCCGTTTGTATTCTATATCTCATCCATATTTATAAGGAATTTTATCATTTTTTACCCATTTATCTTGTACAACACTCCTCTCCTCGTGTCATACAAAAATTAAATATTGAAGACAAAGTAAACTCTGAGACTGTTTTTTTCCTTAATGATGGGAAAAGTACAAGGCCTTTTATGTTTATCTCATCAATATTTACTCCTTTTTTGTCTAAAGATTCAATTTAAAAAAGGGCCATTTTATGTTTGGGTGCAGTAATTTTTATTATTGTATTTTTAATAGTAAATTTATATATTGAATGTATAAATGTAAAATGTAAAAATATGATGATGTATATTAATGTGTTAAGGAGTAATACAGTTTTTTTAATTGAAAAAGTAGGTCAAGTGATGATTAAATTGATATTTTTAGTTAAAAAAGTGGGTCAATTGATGATTAAACTAGTCAAATGACCCTTTATAAATATATTTATAATAAAATCTATTAAAAAGTACTTAATCTAATTCTGATTCAAAATTTCAAATTTTGAGGCTATTCCACACTTAACCATCACGAGATAGCTTTAAATTCCAACTTAAGAGTAAACGAAATGGTTGAATAGTATTTTATCTCTAAAAATGTTCTATTTCATGTTTAGTTCAACATATTTTTGAAAATAATTATTAGTTCTTGGTAGTGACACTAACTCTTTTTAACATATAGTGACATTAACTTGACACATCCTTAATGTCCTCGTGCCTTTACTGTCACTCTTGCTATCAAGGGATAAAATTTATTTTTTGAAAATATGTTAAACGAAAAATTAAATAAAAAAAAACAATGACCTTTTCGTAAATGCCCCCTAAAAAGGAAAAAAAAATCTCTAAATCTTTGGCATATATATATAATACTCCATTCGTCCCAAATTAATAGTCTTGCTTTTCTTTTCAATTCATCCCAAATTTATAGTCGAATTTTTGAAAAAGTATATAAATTAGATGAAATTATAATATTATTCATCCAAACAATACCCATAAGAGAACAATAATTCAATTGCATGTCTTGTATTTAAAGATATATTATTTTTAAGAGGATAAGTTGGGAAAGTAATTTTTTTTAAATGTTTGACTTTCAAATGACGACAGTTAATTTTGGGTATAGAAAATATATGTTACTGATTAAGCATTAATTCTAGAAAAATTAACCGCATAGGAGAATTTGTAATGCATAGTAATTAAACTTAGGATTTATTACACTTTGACTGCTCGAACTTTACCCGCATTTTCACTTGATCACTCCAATTTTTATTTTCTACACTAAACCTCCTGAACTTTTTAAAATGAGACAAATTACCTCAAAACCCTACTGGTGTTATGTTCTAGACGGAAAACTGGTTATCTGCATGCCACTTGAGGATATTTTGTTATGAAAATACCCTCACGTATCATGCACATGACCAATTTTTCATCCAAAGCATAACACGGTTAGGGTATATGGTAATTTAATCACTTTTAAAAAGTTCAGGGAATTTAGTGTAGAAAATAAAGGTATGGATGGTGAAGTATAAATATGAACAAAGTTCCAGGGGTCAAAGTCTAATTAACCCTTAAACTTAACTTTTGTTACCTCTTATAAATGAGAGATTTGCATTTTATGAGGCATGTGACAAAATCCCTGGTCACGTGATAGTGAGGATCTGAGCCATATTCCAAATCTTGAAGAGTAATATTTAGATGTTTATGGTTTTAATGGACATTGAAGGGTCTCATAGGAAAATGCAACAATATTTATTCATTGATGGGATAGGGTTGCTTTCAAAACCCACCATTTAAGTGCCATTGCAGTCATTAAATCAGTTAAAGAGTTAATTCCAATAAATAATGGGGTTATTTTAACAGTGGACTCTTGAATGTTCTTAATAGCAGGGCTTTCAATTCTTGGTGGTGTTTGGTTGGCAGAAAAATTGGATCTGTTAATGGTGTGTCAATGCATCTGCTGTGTTTATTGTTTTAATGGACATTGAAGGGTTTCATGGGAAAGTGCAGCAAATATTTATTCACAGGTGGGGTTGATTTGGAAAACCCACCAATTAATTGAGTAGTAATTCTATGCCAATTCAAAATTCCAGACTTATTTTCTGTGATACACTCTCATGTCGTGTCGTGTATTGGCTCGTGTTTGAGGTACGATGCGAATCGCTTTTTTGGGATACACAGTCGTATCATATCGTATCTGTATTGATTAGTGTTTGAGGTATAGTGAGTATCATTCAAAACACAAATGAATACAGATATGTCATTTCAGTATATCGTACAAAATGAGTTAGAATCCCGAGTTGACGTAAAAATAGAGCGGTTGAGTTAATATATTTCATCAATTATAAGTAACTGGCACACAAGCTAATGCGTGAAAAAGTGTCAAACTTTATTAACCTAGCAATAGTTGTTATAGTCTAGGGTGGTTAGTGATGATGTGAATGGACATGCTGTTCATTTGCATGCAAAATAATGAGAAGTGGGCATCAAATTAATATTAGTTTGAGCAGGGTTCAATGCTTGAGGGGTTCTTGGTGGGGTTTCTTAGCACTAAAGATGGATCCCTTCATGGTGTTATAATAGTAAGGACTCGAGAAACATCATTCTGTTGTAAAAGTAGTAAAGACTCGAGAAACATAATTCTCTCAAAGTTAAGGTTAACATGTTAAAAATCTCATAATATCTATTGTGATAATTTATAATTTTAGTATAAATCTTATATGAACAGTAGGTTTGTATTAAATAAATAGACAATTTATTTTATAGTTTAATGATTTTTGTTTGTAAAATTTCAAAAGACTAATGAGACGGAAAAAATTCCATAAAATGAGTATTATTTAAGTGCTATTTTATTTAAAGAATTTAGTATCGAATTCATATATAATCTAATATACATAGTAAAGTGTTTTTGAATTTTGAATGAGAGAAACCGGTGTGAGTGTATAATAATAGTACATTTTATACGTTGAGTTCACACTTTGTTAAATTGGTAATGATTTTTATTTTGTTGTGAAATCTCTAAACCAGGATTATCGCAGAGAGATATTTATTAAGATGAGATGGCGAAAAATAGCCCTTCTTCGGCGGTTTACTAAAGTTAAAAAATGGAACCAAACTTGGTCAAAACAAAAGCCCCCAAAAAATAGAAAATTACACACTAAATAACAAACTCAAGAATCAAACCTGAATCAGCCTTCGATCTTACACTTCAAAAAGTATTGGCAAGGAAAAAATCTCAAATGTCCCTACGAGCTTCAATAATAATGTTGGCCTTCATGGAAAATTCATCAAAATAATTTCAATTCCAATTAAGATCTAGGTCAATTAAGTGACTAGCATGGTAAATCGAGAAGATCAAACCAATTAAGCATCCACACAATAAATTTATAACGAAACCCCCCACCTAGGGGTAAAGAATTTCGATGCATAATAATTTATCATTTAACTTGAAAATATTTTATACTAGGCAAGAAGATACCTCTCTACTGTTCCTTAACAAGAAGTTAATAAAATATTGAACTTTCCCACATTAAAAATGAGAGATTCAGCTAAAGCTTCATCGAACAATAAGGGAGTTATACTATCCTTCTTAGGACCATACCATGCTTGAACTCTACAATAGCCCAGACACTTCAACTCGATCTCCTCTAGATATGAACAATTATTATTTGTATCATGTGTGAATCTTTGGCTAAGTTGATTTTGAGAACAATTATTGTTGAAATATTCCTCAGAAAAGTAAATCTAAGGGTAGATCTAGGTTTCACTTATGTTGAATTGGAACCAGTAAAAATTGCAAAAGACAAGCGATGGGTGTGCTCTCAAACTTGAAAATACCCTCTTGAGTGTATGGAAATAATTTAGGTAACTCTCTACAAATGTTTGAGGGAAAATGAACCTATTTCTATGATTGTTATAAATAATAGTCGCGTTGTGCACACTGAGAAAAGTACCTCCGTGTGCACGAGTTTTGACAGAAACCAATCATACTAAAAACTTACAGTCGTGCGCATGGGTTAAAATCCCATCTGTGCACACAAATTTTGAGGTAGAAATGAAGTTATGTAAAAAATGTGACATCCATGTGCAGGGTAATATTTTTACCGCGAGCATGGTTTAAAAATAAATTTTTAAGCCTAACATCATGCAGTCGTGCGTGCGAACTTGAAAGACTTTTGTGCGAACAGATTAAGGGATTAACATTTTTATAAAAAAAATAGCCTTAAAATACAATCCTTTGTCTTTAGGGAAAAAAACCACACTTCTCAAGCATAAAAGATTTACTCATTCCATTTTTGAAAAAAATGATGGTCAAATTGAAAATATGTGTGTGTGTGTGTGTGTGCATACCCTAATATAAACAAACAAGTCAACCATAAAAGGATACAATTCACTCCAGTTGCAATTGACAGTTTTGATGTAGAAAAGTTGTAATTATTGGGAATTGGGATTGATATAAACATGAAAAAATTTCAGCTCTATGAACTTCGATCGATCATGTAATGGAAGGTAAAAAAAATAAAAAATAGGTTTGAAGCACGAAGCTAGGGTTTCGAATACGATACCTTTGCAAATCTTGTCGTGATATGTATGAGGAGAAATATATTGATGAGGATGAAGATCTTTATGCACTCCTAAGGTCTCCAAAAACCATACTAGAATGCTCCAAATATCTTGAATCTTCTAGTTTATAATCCACCCAAAGTAAGCATTGTGTGTAGGCACTCTTGAAGATGAAACTTTGATTAAACATGAGATAAATCACGTTCTATCTCCTCACCCTTTTACAAAAAATGTGAATAGTATTTTTCCTCTCCATCTTTAACCTTTCATAATGGATCATTACCCTGAAACCCTAGCTTATATCAATATATATAGGTATAAGTCGTGGGCTTTATCTAAACTGGACTTCTAGATAGTTTCGAGCCTACTACTTGGGAAATTGACTATATTATGGACATAAGACAAATAATTAAATTGTCTTCCAAATAAAAACTTGAAAACTCCATATTACAATTACCGTAATTTATTTTCTTTCTCTATTTAATCCAGATTAATTCAACTAATTAATCATGAATGCACTCCCATTTAATTATCTCTAAATCACTCGATATAAAGAGACTTTATTTGCAAAGTTGATTATGGTACATAATTTGTTTCACCACGTTAAGTATTCGATACCCACTTTGACAAATCAATTTACAATTAATCGATTTTAACCAAAATCTAATCAATTTCTTGATTCTCAAAACTTAACTTATTTTCTACTCTAACGGATTATAAAATAATCCACTGACCGGGTTTAACTAGTAAAGACAAAACATATAAGTCTATCAAGGGAGTATCACAATCCAAGATATCTCCTGAACACAGATGCCTTCGGATTATGATATCATACCTACTGATATAATGATTGCCTAATGTGCATGGATCTATTTATCCAATATATAATTGAATCACACCCATAACAATTAAAGAAACAATTGTGCAAGCATTCCAATCCTCATATCCATTAGTATTGATAATCTAAGAACCCTTTGCAAATAGTGTGAGATTTCTCAAGTTTAATCAGGACAACCCTTATACTTGAATCTCACGGGTGGTCATGTTCAATATATTCCTTAATGTACAAGTCATTATAACCTATTAAACTATCAGAAAAGTTCTTAAACCATCAGACAAGTCCCCATATTTTAAGACATACTACTAGGATTGCACACGCAAATATACCGATATGATGTAACTTCCCATCTAGGCTGTGAACTTATTCAATTGAACTAGAATCAAAATTTTGATATTTTTTGATCAAGCCAAACCCAACTCAGTGAAACTCTTACTAAGTCCAATTGATCGACATAGTATACAATACATTTAATCATAAATATAAGGCATTATCGTAACTATGATTCTTATTTAAAAATTAATTGACGCACCTTTACTGAAAACAAAACGTCATATATGGTTTTAAAATTAAAATCCAATAGTAATATCTTCCAAGTTCAATGTTCACCGATGTCTAATGAATAATACTCTTTCTACCTATCAGATCGATATGACATCGCACATTGTGGCTTGACTATTCATGACTTTAAACACTTTGACATGGAATTAAACCAGCTATACTATGATAATAAGTGTTTACATTTTTAATATCCCCTCCGTCTATTACATGACAAAAACCCAAAAATTCAAAACAACTTGATCACGATAAATAAGACTCACTCCACATTAGACATATAATGAGATAAGCATGGCGTATGGTACATTGAATCCAATAGACCTAAAATAAATCCAAAGTCTAATTTGAGTCTTAGACTGAGTCATAATCTCATGACAATACCTGAAAAATATGAACAAACAATAACCAGTCACGTAGGTATGGCATCCATAAAGAGTAATTACCCATGCTCGGAAATTCTTTGAAAGAATAAATATGAGTAAAATAACATGAGAGTAAGATATAGAAATATATAACTCCCACTAAATAAAATCATATATAGAAAGACAATACTAAAAGCTTATCAAAAGCTCCCCTATGTAAAAAACTATATTCCTGAAAGGACAAATTTTCAATCGAGTTAATTTTTTTGTAAGTGGCATACTTTCGAACAAAACATTTGAGTCATAGGCTAGGCTTCGTATTGTTAAACTCATAAACCTGTGACATGTTTGATGAAGACATAACGACCAAGCTTCAAAATTAGATGTACATGTTGTCGTGTTTAGTGCTAAGTTTGTCTTTACATTTACCGAGAATCTTTTAGGTATGGATGCATTTTGAATATAGTCCTTGGATATTTTTTATGGTTGTTTATTTTTAAGTAAAATCGTTTGAAATTGTTTTTAAATTATTTTTTAAAGAAAAATATTTTTTTATTTTTGATCTCATTAGATAGAGATTTGAATCTCATTATAATGAAATGGCAATTTTGTTAGAATGACATTTGATCTCGTTAGAATGATTTTCGAATCTCATTGGAATGTGCATCTAACGAACATCAAATGAGGACTTTATATCAAGAAGGTGCACATCTTGTTAGAAGGTCATTAGAAGTTCCTTGGAATAAAAAAGGGTTCTCGTTCGAATGAAAACTCATTCTCATTCAAACGAACTGTGTAATATCATTCCAACGAGTTTGCCGCCTTGAAATTCATGTTTTCATTATTTAAGGAGTATTGGAATTAGAATATTTAAGAACTTTTGGTAAAAATTATTTTTCTATCTGTTCACCAAAGTTCCAAAATCCTAGTTTCACCTATTGTGTTTAAAGATCCAATTTTCAATATTACTATGCTTGAGATCTTTAGTTTAGGTACGAAAGTTTGATTCTCATCATCTTGGATTGAGAACCTATTTTGTTCAGTGGAATCTGTACCGATTTGCTGTGTTGTGGTGGAGAAGCAGTGGATTCTGTGTTTCGATTCCATAGACGATTATTGAGCCTCATTGATGGATGTCGAGATGTGCATGAGCTCGTGCTTTGTGGAATCTTGCATGGGCGAACTCCTACATTGCACTGTGGAGGAGTGATTGAAGATAGAAGAGAGTTAAGGCTTGTGAGGGAGACAAGTTATTGAGTAAGTCCACTGTCTATGCTTTGTATAACCGTATCATAGTGATCAGTTTGGTTGGGTCGTCCCAAGTTTTTCCTTTTATGGTTTTTCTCGTATATTGGCATGTTGTGTTTGATTTATTTATTTTATCTTCTTATCACCTGGATGCATGTTTTAGTTTAAAAATATAAGATTGGGTAAATAATTTTTTCACAACAAATGGTTTAATTTTATGAACAAGTTTAATTGCGCTAATTTGTTTAAAATTTTGATCTTTAAAATCGAAAAATATAAAAATAGAATTTTTTTATTTGTTAGGACCATCCTCACCTAAGAAACATCTTGGCATTTATAAATTCGAATCAGAGTTAGAACACTAAGTTATCGTGTTTTGATCCGTGTTTAGGTTGCTCTATTTATCCCTCTCTCTCGTGTTGGTTTTGTTTGTTTTTCTCTCGATGGATTCCCATAGTGATAAATTGTTCGTTTTGTTTAGTGAGAAGGACTTTCATATTTGAGAGGATCTTAATGAGCTTCATAATCGTGCTGAAAAATTAACTCGTTTGAATTTGAAGTTTTCAAAAAGAATTAAATTTCTTGAAAAAGAAAGTTCTCATTTTAAAGCCAAAATTGAATTTTAGCAACACATTCAAACTAAAAGAGATATCCTTCATGTGAAGCTTGTGGACATGTGCCATATTTTTAAAAATTTAGAAGTGTCCAAGAAAGAGAGTGAGAATAGAGTCCAGTTTTTAGAGAAAGATTAAGAGGACTCTAAAATTTCTAGGGTTAATGTTCATGTCATTAAGGATAATGTTATATAGATTAATGATTTGAAGGGACGTGAGAAGACTCTTAGGGATAAGTTTGCTTGAATTGAAGGGGAGCGAGATAACCTTCTAGGAATGATTGAAAATTTGAAGAAGGAGTCCCTAACACTTGAAGAGTATAATTCTTTGATTGAGTCTAGATTTTTGAAGTTAAAAGATGATCTAAGAGACTCGAGTAGTGGTGGTAGTGATGGTATTATCTTCCAAAATTCTAATGCTTCCGTTGCTAAAGCCAAGACCAATATTTATTTTAGAGTGTCAACTATTTCCCAAGATGTTATACAAGGTCAACCCATACGTAACATTCTAAGAGTTTACATATGTTTGTATTGTGGTAGGAAAGGTGACATTAGTGCATTTTATTATGATCTTAGAATAGAACCTAGGAATTCTAGAATAAGTGTCACCATGGTTCCCAAAACCTGATGCATTAGGTATTCATCTATTTGGGTTAGGAAATCGGTTTTGGAGGTGATGGATGTTAGATTAGTTGATTCTCGCATGCTTGAATATGACACTTCACATGCTATATCTTATGGGTGATTGCTTTCATGTTTGCATACACTATCTGTGGTGCTCCATAATATATGTATTTTTCTAGTTGTATGTTATTTGAGTCTTTTGTATTTTGTTTTTTTCATTTATTAAGTCATATTGAAAAATATAAAAAAAAAATCTTTGTCTTTTGAGCTAATTTTTATTTCAAATTGGTATTTTTGAAAAAAATTAAAAACTCAAAAAGATTTTTGCTTTTGTGTATTTTAGTATTGCACATTTTGCGTGGCATATTGATGTGTTTGAATTTATGTGCTATCCATATGACTACGACATTTGGTTATGATTGTTAATATATAGATTGTTCTTAATCATGCTTGCATGGAGTTATTTCGTACTTGGTTTTCTTTATAGATTCGACTTTGTATATGTTCTGCACACACATGCACGAGCTCTTTTGAATGTTAACTTCATATGTCTATTTGAGATTTGTGAGATGTTCTCCCATCATTCTTATCATCTACATATTTTGTGACTATGGCGAATTTGGGCATGAACGAACCAGTGCTCGTAAGATTGTTTAATTTTTATTGAATATATGAGGGTGCATAAGAAAGGTATATGAAATGATAAAATCTCCTTTGCGAAAAAGACACTGTTGGCAAGAGCCTAATGGAAAAAGTGAAAGGAAGTTAAAATAGAAAAAAATTCAAGGCCAATGTAGTTTAGTTTGTTTGGTTTTCAAAAGTGATAGCTTCAAAAGAATTGATAGAAAAGAAAATATGTTATATGTTTATATTTTGAGGGTGTTATAGTTGAAGATCAATGGGTTTACACAATGAATCCTAGTTATACTTATTTTGTCATGATGCTATTGATTTGTAGAATCATCAATATTTTAGGCTTTTGTGCATTGTGCTTGTTTGTTCATAGACTTCATTTTATCTTATAACTTGAGGCTATATCTTAGTTTGATAAATTTTCACAGTCAAATAGAACTCCTTAAACATATTTGAGTGTTTAGATCATAGCTCATTTGCATCTAGTGCGCACCCATTCATTCCATTCCACATGGTTAGACATATCGATATAATGTTAGTGTGTAATGCTTATGTTTTTTGTGTTGAGTTTTTATGGATATTTATACCATATATAAATGTATGTCGAGTAATCTTTGGTATATCTTTTGCATATTGATATATATTGTATTGTTTGTTTTGGATCTTTGCGATTTGTATTTAATCCATGTTTGTCACATGCTTTATCTTTGAATTTAATTAGGCATGCTACATGATCAAATTGGTATCATACTTCATTGCTTATTCATATTGATATCCTATTGCATCGACATTGATGTTGTCTGATAATAGTTTGGATCATATGTGCTTGAGTTGACATGTTGTGTATTCATTGCACTTTACAACTTTGCATGATATTATTACTTCATCCTATTTCTCTTGTTATCACATGTTCACACATTTAGGGGGAGAAATAATTTTATGCTTTCTTTCTTTGTCTATTCCTGAATAAAATGGGAAGAAATGGTAAATTTTCTTGCATGATTAGATATCTTTATCTTAGGGGGAGACGTCTTACCTAGGTTGATATTATTTAGACATAGTCGAGATCTTATTCATATGCGGATTTATACTTGTTACATTCTCTTTGCATTTGAACATGTATTTAAGTGTGCGGGTTTGCAACATGTGATAAAGTTTTCAAGCAAGCAAAGATAATCAATGTATGTGTCTATTGAGTGTTTGCACTCTTTTTCCTTTTCGGGTTGGGGATTGAGTCTTTTTAGATAGCTTGATGGCCTATAAGGTTTTTGTTTGGCTTTGTCCCGGAATATCCAAAGGGGGAGATTCGTAAGGAAATTTTTTCAATCGATTCAATTTGTTTATAATTGGCATAGGCTTTGTATTATTGAACTCGTAAGCTTATGAAATGTTTGATGAATACGTAGCGACCAAGCTTCAAAGTTGAATATACACAGTGTCGTGTTTAGTGCCAAGTTTGTCTTCATATTTACCGAGGATCTCGCATGTATGGATACATTTTGAAAATGGTCCTTGGATATTTTTTATGGGCGTGTGTTTTTAAGCAAAATCGTTTGGAACTATTTTTATATTATTTTTTAAAGAAAAATAATTTTTTATTTCTGATCTCGTTAGAATGAGATTCGAATCTTATTAGAACGAAATGGAAGTTTCGTTAGAACGACATTTTATCTCGTTAGAACGATTTTAGAATCTCATTGGAACGTGCATCTAACAAACTTTAAACAAAGGGTCCCTGTCAAGTAAGTGCAAATCTCGTTGGAAGGTCATTAAAAATTTGTTAGAACGAAAAAGGGTTCTCATTCGAATGAACTTTGTTCTCCTTATAACGGAAACTTATTTTCATTGAAACGAAATTTATAATCTCATTCGAACGAGTGTAATGCCTCAAAATTTGTGTTTTCATTATTTAAGGTGTGTTGGACTCACAATTTTTAAGAACTTTTGGCAAAAATTATTTCCCTATCTATTTACCAAAGTTCTAAAACCCTAGTTTCACCTATTGTGTTTAAAGATCAAAGTTTCAATATTCCTATGCTTTCAGATCTTTAGTTTGGGCATCAAATTTTATTTTTCATCATCTTGGATTGAGAACATGTTTTGTACAGTGGACTATTTACCCATTTTCTATGTTGTGGTGAAGAAGCGTTGAATTTCGTTTTTTGATTTCGTAGACGGTTCCTGAGCCTCATTGATGGATACTGAGACGTACGAGTACTCTAGCATTGTGGCATCTTACATGGGTGGATTCCTGCATTGCACTGTGGAGGAGCGGTTAAAAATAGAAGAGCACCATGGATTTCAAGGGAGATAAGTCGTTGAGTAAGTCTATTGTCTATGCTTTGTAAAACTGTATAATAGTAATTTTTTTGGCTAGGCCGTCCGAGTTTTTTTTTGTGTGTGTTTTTCCTCATGTATCGACGTGTTGTGTTGAATTTATTTACTTTATCTGCTTATCACTTAGATTCATGTTTTACGTTAAAAAGATAAAATTGGGTAAATCGTTCTTTCACAGCAAATGGTTTAATTTGGTGAACAAGTTTAATTAGATTAATTTGTTTAAATTTTTTATCTTTAAAATCGAAAAATATAAAAATAGACATTTTTTGTTTGTTCGGACCATCCATGTCTTAGCCCACCCTATGGTTACACTTCCCATTCTTATATCGAAAAAGAAAACGAAATAAAAATGAGAGCATACGTGGAAAAATATAAAGATATATAATGAAATAATACATGTTACATGTTAGATTTTAGTAGGTATAAGCAAGATAAACATATAAAATCATAGCAAACAATACCTAAAAGGAAACTGAAAAGTACCGGAACAGGGTATCCATGTGAATGGCTTGGATTCATATCCGTGCGATTGGGTTGTCTAGTGTCCATAACTAATAAATTACCACAAATCATGCAAATGGTAAGGAAATAACACGGGGCGCACAAAAAATGACAGTAAAATTTCTTCACATATCATAAAGGTTTAAACGACCAGCCTATCAACACATTAGCACATCAAAAACCAAAGTGGTTCTCTAATCCTCCACCCTCCAAGATTTTTCAAACCATAAACATAAACTCCATCCATGAAAAAAACATGCTCAAAACTAATGATCAAAGAAGGATCAATAGCATAACCAAAAATTATATTCTATGAGAGAAACACAAGAAAAACTTGTAAAGATTAAACAAGTATGAAAATCAACATTTTCACATGTTACAAATTTGCAAAGTCGTTGAAGATTGTAGAACCAAGATTATCTACATATGTGAGGAAATATAATCATATTTGATTCACATTATAAACACCAAAATAGTAAGGAATGAGTCATTTAAGATTATACCTGCAATAGATATGGAATAACAAAATCCTTAATAGAAAATTGCATTTCTTGACAGATTTAAATGCGTACAGACCAAACATGCCATATGATAATGAGTTTAACTTTAATAATGTGTCCATTTACTTCAAACACCCTAAAAAAATATTCTTAAGAATTTTGTATGCCAAACTAAAGTAGCTTATTCATTTGAATTGAAGCTATAGTCCAATCTTGTTTTGAAAATTAGTTAAGCATTTGGCTTGTGACTCTTTCCAACATATTGTCTTTTATTGATAATTGTCTTTTCACACACTTTTGTTGTCACCTACTTAACGATACTTAAGTTCAAATTAAGTGCTAACACGCAAATTGTAGCCTTTATCATCGCTTGAAAAATAGTCCTTTTTCAAATCCATCAATAATAAAATTATGTTTCTCATAAATAGACCATGTAGTTTTAAGAAACTCATGCAATATTGACTTTTATCTTAGAATCACAAATCCTTATAGAAAATATTCATCAAAATTTGTGCATTATGTAGTGCTTTGAGTTTATCAAACACAAACATATGTTATAATATATTAAAATTAATTTTGGAAATCTAATTTTTCCAAACACATTTAAGAATACATTGAGTGATAATATCACAAATAACTAAATAACTTTCCATGGAATTATATTGATTATGTAATAATTTAGCTTGAGTTTTGATCAAATATACACAAAATAACAAAAATCTTTTTGTCTTTTTCAATATATTAAAAAAAATATACACACCATTTGCAAAAATTCATATATATATATATATATATATATGTGTGTGTGTGTGTGTGTGTGTGTGAGAGAGAGAGAGAAAATGAACTTTCCCCCTAATGAATCACGCAATCTCAACAAAGCCTAAATAACCTCGAAGGTAACTAAACTTAGAGAAGTCTAGAGGCTTTGTGAATATTTCAGCCAAATCATTTTCGATATGGACATAATTCATATTAATGACATTTTTCTCAATGAAATACCTAATTAAGTGATGTATTAATTCAATATATGTTTGTCCTTTGGTGTTACACTGGGTTTTTAGATACATCAATTGCACTTATATTATCATAATGCACATCGATATCCTTCATTGGTCTAACCTATAGTCGTTCACCATTTGCTTCATCCAAAGAAATTGGGTACAATAATTACCCGCGAAGATGTACTCATCCTCTCCCGTAGAAAATGATACCAAATTTTTAATTTTTTTAAAAACCAAGACACCATCGACGCACCAAGGAAAAAACATCCCCCTGATGTGCTCTTCTGATCAACGGAACCCCCCACCCCATCAGAATCTGAGTATGCATAGAATGAGTCAATAGTATCAAAAGAATACCACGACCAAATCTTTTTCATGCCACTCACATACCGGATGAATCTTTTGACCATTTGCAGACGTGAGTCTTTAATTTTCGCTTGATACTTAGCACACACTCCTACACTATATGAGATATCCAGTCGACTTGCGATTAGATATAGCATACCACTAATCACACTTCGATAAATATTTTATTCCACATCCTTTCCTATCTCATCTTTGGTCAACTTAGAGTCAATACCTATAGGTTTATTAGAATGTTTTGCTGATTCCATACCAAAAATCTTTACTAATTACTTTGCATATTTGGTTTGCGATATGAAAACCCCATATTTCATTTGATTAGCTTGAAATCCAATGGAAAAAGTCAATTCACCAATCATTTTCGTTTCAAACTCAATTTTCATTTCCTACGAAAAACTATGAGCATACTTACCTATGGTTGGACAAAACACTATATCATCTATATAAATTTGAGCTATAAGGTTGTGATCCCTAGTTTTCCTAACAAAAGTGTTCTATTAAGCCCTCATCTCCTTAACCTACTGTTTAGGAGGTATGCAGTCAACTTCTTATACCAATCTCTAGTTGTTTGAGATTATAAAAGGCTTTGTAAAGGCTCAAAACATAATTTGGGAATTTAGGATCATTAAACCCCTTGGTTTCTCAAAATAAACTTTTTCATTCCAAATCCAAATTAGAAAAGATATTTTTACATCCATTTGATATAATTTGAATTTAAAGTCACACGCAATTGATAACTAGAGATTCATTCTTTCTAACCTAGAAACCAGAGCAAAAGTGTCATCAAATTCAACTCCCTCAATTTACAAAGATCCCGATGCAAAATATCTCACTTTGTTTCTTACTATTATACCATTTTCATCTTAATTGATCTCGAACACCCATTTAGTACAAATGATATTTCGATCATATGGCTTAGGTACTAATTCAACACTTAAGTCTTTCAAATGGATACAATTCTTCTTGCATTGAATCTATCTAATTTTGATCTTTTAAATTTTCTTTAACATTCTTTGGTTCAATTTGTGAAGTGAAACACTGAAAGTTGAGTTCATTTAAAAGTTTATTTCTAGTTATAACTACACTCTTAATATTTCTAATTATTTTAGATAGTGTAAACTCCTTTTCAATCCAGGTTGGAACTACTCTCTCTCTCTCTCTTTCTCTCTCTGAAATTTATTTAAAAAAGAAGTCCCCACACCATTTCTTCTAGACACTCTAGATTCACTAACTTTATTACTCTTATCCGTAATAAATTTAAAATCTTGTTCCTCTCCTTAAACCTCATCATCAAGCGTGATAGTACGAGATACATCATAACCAACCTTAACATTATATGTCACCATTGATACGATGCAAATATTGCGTATTTCACCCGTTAACCTACGCGTTATTAGCCCCCTCGGGTATCTTAATCCCTATATTTATGCTCGTTAACCAGACAACCTCGGATTTCTATGTTAACATGTTTTGCAGGGGTTAATTGAGCGTTTGTAGGTGTTTGGATGCTTAGTATGAAGTTCGGACGCATTCCGCTCGATTTCCGTACACTATCGCACGCGCAAGGGCAATCCGGTCATTTCACAGTTTGGGCACTTGGCTTGACATCTACACGGAAGGTGTAGCTCTCCTCGCTAGCTTCACGTGGCCGCGAACGGTGCGAGATTCCGAGTCCGTATGACATAGTTACGGCGATTTGAGCGACGTTGGATTGTATGCCAATGCAGGGGAGATTGCAGGCTGCCACTGCTTGATCGATCGATCGAGCCTGGGGGTTGATCGATCGAGCCTTATTATTTTTGCCACGAATTACAATGTCGATCGATCGACCACAGGGGTCGATCGATCGATCCCTTGTTTTTCCCCTGCAGATATTTTCTTTCTTTTCTTTCTTCTTTTCTTTTATTCCAACTTACTATATAAGCTAGTTTTTGTTGTAATAAGAGATATACATATACTCTCATATTCTGAATTAGATAGTTTTAGTTAGGGTTTGGTTTTGGAGAGTTCATTTTCTCTTCTCCTTGGATTGACAACCCATGTGGTTTTGTAAGATTGAGCTATTCACTTCCTCTCCATTAATATAGTTTGTTCTTCATCTTTACTTGCCTTGTAATTTAGTTTCCATGCTTTCTAACTAGTTTACATGTTTTAATTCTTGCTTTTCTAGTTTAATTCACATAATTTAGTTTAGTTCACTATGCACCCTTAGATAAATAGGGTCGGGATTTCATTTTTGCCATTTTCGGGCCCCGAGCTCCGAAAACTAGGTTTCGTGCAAAATCGCGTTTAATTGAAACCGCGTGTATTAAAGTTGGATTGTTATGCGTTTAACTTTATTTGTCACGCAACTTTAGTATTTATAGCGACAATTCGAATTTAATCCGCGTGCGACCATTTTCCATTAAATGTTTAATCTCGCAACTTTGGCTTAAATTCCTTATTGCGTGATGTTTATGCTTAATTGAAAATGCTCGATTAAATTGCTTTCGAGCCTTAACTCTAGTTAGTAGTTGTTTCGATCCGTTTGGTAGGATGCGATCCCGATCCTCGCTTTCCTTTAATTTAGCGTTAACTTATTCTTTTCTTTTATTACCATTTCCAACCTATCATCTTTTACACTTTTATTCCTGAAGTACTTAAACAATTAACATCTAAAATTCAATTACTCCCTGTGGATTCTTGATACCCGACTTACCGCTCTACTTGCTTGTCAAGTGTAGTAGTAGCTTAGGTTTTATCTTTTGTATCGCGGCGGCGAAACACACGACGATTGTGTCCTCACACGAACACACTTTTTCCGCCCGGTCACAAAATGGCGCCGTTGCCGGGGAGTATGTTTTAGATAGTAATTGTTTTATTATTTCGTAGTATTTTTCCTTTTCCTTTTGTATTTGTATTCTTTAGTTTAACCTTTTTTGCAGGATAGCATATTTGAGCGCTAAGAAACTTTGATTCGCGGTTGCTCACTTTCTTGCTCGGATTCTCCATCTGCAAACAACGAGGTAATTATGTCCTACTTTTATAGTTATAGCGGTCATTCTAATGATTCTTACTTTGGGGATAGTTTTCAAGTTTTCCATCTTCAAGATTTTCTTGAAAATGAAAGACTTGAAAACATTTATCGGAATGAAAATCGTTATTGGGAGCTTGAGTTGGATTCATTATTCGAATCCAATGACGATTCTCATTTCATTACTTTTGAAGACGAGTTTCAACCAAATGAGGAGTCCGAGGCTCTTGAGCCGAGGAAGCCTACTTTGGAAGAGACTTTGCTTCTTTACTCCCAAGGTTTGGAAAGCCTAAATGATGCTGGAACGAGACTTGGTGCACTTTGCGACGAGATGAATTCTTATGCACAAAACAACGAGGAGGTGGAAACTTGTGTTTCACCTCAATTTTTCAAAGAATTTCTCATCGAGTGTGAATCTCTCTCCCCCGAAATTCAATCTCCTTCCGACAATGAGTCGATTGAGATTGAATTTGTTTCATCACCATATACTTTTTCCGTGATCGAACCATTAGAATTATCGGTTGATTCCTATGAGTCGGTAGAAACTTTTAAAACTTCTACACTTTTTGCCGACGAGGACTCTTTACCGAATTTGTTTTCGATGGATGGTATCCCGACGTGTGCACCATCTCCCATTCCGTTTGAAAAATCTTTGGGAGATGAGTTAACTTTTCTTGGACCTCAGGTGTTCTTTTCCCCCTTGTTATCCAAATCCCCCATCGTCCGCCCAGAATTTCAAATTGGCGATGGTTCATTTCTTTTACCGCCCACATGCCTTCTGTTGTTCAAACGAAATTCCTATTTTCCGGGAGGCATGCATGTTCGGGAGGGTCCACCGATGATCCTCCAAAGTCAAATCGTGTTTTGGATGGGCCCTCAAAAATTTAAACTTTTGATATATAGTTAATTGCGCATCCCGAGTGTAGGTTGTATATACTAACTTCTTCATTTTTTGTTTTTCTTCTTATTAGCCTAGTATAATTAGTTAATCTCTTTTTATTTCTTTTTGTATGCTTGGTTCTAACTCTTTTGTAGGTTCAACGGAGTTGAATTTGCAGAGACTACGCATCCCGGCACGCATTTCTTAAGAAAACAATAAAAAAAAAGTCGCAAAAACATTTTCTCCTTTATTTCTCACACAGACATCCTCACGCATTTACATTTGCTTTTATTTTTATTTTATTTTATTTTATTTTTCATTTTGTCGTGACCATGCGTGTGTGTTGCTCATTGTACATATTTTTTTTTAAGCATAGGCCTTTTTGTGTGTATATGTATGCCTATGTGTATTTATTTTTATTTTTATTTTTCTATTTTTATTTCATATTTTTATGTAAATATATATATACTATATTTATAGTTATTTTATATTTAAACCCCATATATATTCCTGAATTGCAATTTCCCCCCCCCCCCCCCATTTAAAATTGGATGCAGTGTGCCTGGCCCTGTTCGATCGATCGATCCAACCTGGCCTCGATCGATCGATCGACCAGGTTATAGCCAAGGGCTACCTTCTTTTTTCCCACTTTTCTTATTCTCTCCTCTCCTCTTTCAAACTGATTTCGTGCCCTACTTTCCCCACACCATATTTCTACCATTTTTCTTCCAATTGCTACATATTAAAGGTATAATCTTCACTACTTTTACATGAATTTGTAGTTTTTGTTAGATTTTTGTCACTAATTACTTGTTTAAACCCTAGGTTGACATATGTTAGTTTGTGGTTGTTTCCCCCTGATTTTTTTGTTGTTCCAACTGAATTTTTGCATGATTCTTGATATAAATCCACTCATGAACATGTTTAGATTGCTGCATTGTTGTTTGTTCATGAGTGGGGTGATTTCGTTGGTTCAATTCAGTATTTTCAAACCTTGACGCACATTGCGCACGCCAAGTGTTCGTCAAAATGCCTAAAACAGATTTCTATCCATATTTTGACGCACACTTGGGTGATTTTCATGCCTTGTCGCATTCCGATAATTTTTTATCTCAATGTTGCATATTTTCACCTCGGTTTTGCGCACTTGTACCACCATTTCAACTTTTACACTACTAACCATAAATTGTGCTTACACTTGCTTTGTATTGTGTAATTTGTGTTTTGTAGGTTGAAATGGCACCAAAAAAATATTCATCTACTAGGTGTGTGCCCGCCGGGGGCGTTGATGGTTTCCACTCAGAGCAGGAGCGGGATTGGTTCCGTGCACACTTTCACACTTCTGAGCGACCGCTTGGTTTTCACTTTGCGTGGGTCCTTGAGGATATACCGAGGGAGGCGCGGGTTCTGTTGCGCCGTCAGGGGTGGGAGCCCTTTCTTGCTACTAACGGGCGTGTCAACGAGGAATTGGTCCGAATATTCTACACGACGTTAGTGGAGGTAAAGGACAACAGTGGGCCGAGTACATATGAGGCCATGGTTCGTGGGGTGAGGATTCCATTCAGCATTTCAGACTTGGCAGATTTTATGGATGTTCCTCTCCCCGCGGATCCAGTCAGTTTTCTAGATGGGACTATTTTCGGTCGAGGGACATTGATAGAGGCCCTTGCACCGGGCGAGGCGTGGAAGAGAGGTTCTTTCTGCTCGGCTGCGATGGAGGACTTGCCTCGATTACTACACTACATCAATGTCCATTCCTTCATGGTGACTAACAACCGGTCTGAGGTTCGTCACAAACATGCTGCATTGATCTACACGATGATTAATGGATTGGGCAGTATCAGCTTGCCCAGTATTTTTCTAGATATGATGTGCGCTACTGCGAAGGAGGTCGCCTGGAGATTTTCCCTTCCTTTTCCTACCCTCATCACGAGGATATGTATTTCACACGGTTGCCCGGAGATGGACGCAGACCGTAAGCATGTGCCACTCGGGCTTCTCTCTAATGACAACATCTCAAAAATGCTGAAGCGCGAGTGGGGGCAACCGGCGGGTAAGAGACAGAGAGAAGAGATGGCTGACTTGCCTAACGACGAGGAGGATGAGATCAAGGAGATGGAGATGGGTGAGGGTTCTCACGCCCCACACACCGATGATGATGCCCGCTTTGCGGCATTCCAGGCCGTGCAGGACCAGCGCTGGGAGGAGACCCAGCTCAGGTGGGCGACTTGGGAGTCTCGCCTGGATCAGCAGCAGGCTCAGCAGGAGCAGTTTTATGCCGAGCAGCGGCAGGAATGGGCCGTGCAGAGGCAGGCGAGGGCACAGAGCAGACAGGATTACCGGATGATGCATCGGATGATGAGAGATCTTTATCTGCAGCGCAGTGATTCCGACACACCAGTGCCTCCTCATTTTCAGGACCCCTCTGATCCTAGTGGTTCTGGCCACTAGGCTGTTGCTATGCTGGGTTATTTTTGTATTCTGGGATCGGATAGTATATTGTACTTTTTATTTTTATTTTTATTTTTATTTGTATTTGTATTTCTTTTATTTCAGGAGTTGTAATGTATTAAGTAATTTTGTATTGAACTTATGAAATGAGAAATGAAAATGTAGTTTGTGGTTGTTTATTGGATTTTGATGTGTGTGACCTTCCATTTTATAAAATCAAAAAGTTCACCATCAATTTATCTAGTATTTGCACTTCAGCCCCTCTATATTATTGTGACTTTTGACATAGATTCTCTTAACTTAATACATCGGTACATATTCTTCATATGCTTTGTACTAACTTGTTTTGCAGCTTCATTTGGACTTGTACTTATGGAGATCTCTCCACATATGGGTAATATCATTATTTTCCTAGCTTTGTGTTGTGTTCTTTAATGGACGCATTGGGGACAATGCAACATTTAAGTTAGGGGGTGTAGGATATTCTATTCATTTTGCTGTTTAGTTCTTGGATTTGATTACAATTTAGTTACAAAGCATGTTTTTGTTAAAAATTTGAAAAATTTGAAAAATATTTTCTTTCTTTTTTCTCCTTTATTGGGCATTTTGCCCTTGTTTCCGATGATAAATTTTAATAATTTCCTGATCAAATAGACAATTCAACGATGCATGTTCTCGATTTTAGAAGTTATTAGATTTTAGTCCCTAAATCATTGATATTATGAATAACTTCATGAATTAAACTTTAAATCCGTGAGCACATGCACCATTCTTGTTATATTGATTTGGTTTAAGATTTTTATAACTCGGTATGCTTTTCTTGCATTGTATATACTTACACCGAGTGAGATTAGAGACTTATCTTCATTTGTGAGTGTATACACTATTCTTTCCTCTTTGAAAACGTTGAATTCGTCGGTAATCTCTTTATTCTTTCATTGACCGTTCATTAATTGAGTTCATCCTTGAAATGTGTTACTTGAGCATGATTTTCATATATTGTTTTGACTCGAGAATTGCGTATACTTTGTGAAATGATCATAGGCCTTCTTTGTTATATCACCCATATTAGCCTTGACCTCACCATATATGTTTCCCTAGTCAACCCACTTGAGCCTAAATACTAGCCTTTCGTTTCATTACCCAAAATCCCATATCCAACTCCAAATTGGAGTTTTATACCATATATATTACCTTACATACCCTTGTTTGGATTGTTTCTTGGAATTGAATGTTTTTATTGTTGTGTGGTTGCAATTTGAGTATGAAAAGAGTAAGAAGAGAAAAAAGAAAGAAAGAAAAAGAGTGAAAAAGAGAAAGCAAGAAAACAAAAGAAAACAGAAGAGAAAAAGTGAGAAAAAGGAAGAAAAGAAAAAGAAAGAGAAAGTTGTAAATATTGTTTGTAGTGTTCAATAAGCTTTGATTACTCTCCCCGATGATATATCTAATTCTTGTTTTGGAACTTGTTTTCCAACTTTTGATATTGCCCACTTTTTCACATTATTTCGAGTTTCATCCCCAAACACTTTGAATCCGTATATACTTCCCGTTCATTTCGTACCCTAGCCTATCCTACATTACAACCCTATTACAAGTCCTATGTGATCTTAGGTTGATGTAATTCAAAAGTCATAATAGTTGTGATAATCTGTGAAAATGCATTTCGCCTCTTTTAGTGTGCGGTATCCTTTCATTGAGATTACAGTTTTTCAGTTTATATATAGCGTTCTTCTTCTGTGACATGTGTGCGGCCTAGTTTCCATTTACATTTACTCTTAAGCCCACATGTTCCATGTGTTACCTCCCTGTTTCGAGTGAAATTCGCTTGATGAGTGTAATGCCCGTGAGGATTGACTTTTATGCATGCTTTGATATTTAGTATCCGAGTTATTTAAGTTTTTCGCCAAATCATATTTTGCGTGTGCTCATTCCCCCCTCCCACTTTTAAAGTTTCAATTCTATGAGGTGCATTCAACCTGTTAATAACAACGGACTCTAGCTTGAATTCGTTCAATATGCTAATAACATGTTTGAAATTTTTTTCGTTCTTGTTGAGTTTGTCGTATGTTGGGTCGGGCATATTTTGAGGAAACCTTATGATGTTTGTGGGTACCATCCCTGAAAACCCTCACGAGACGACACTCGTCCACTAGGGTAACCTAGGGGTTTAATGGCTTATTGCATATGCTAAATGCAATCGTTCACCCACGAAAGTGGCCTTATCTTTTTATTACTTTTTCATCCCATTTTGTCCTTGTATCCTGTTTCTGATTTTCTTGTAGTTCTTGTTGTTTCCTATTTCATTGCTAGGGACTAGCAATGTGTAAGTTAGGGGGTGTGATACGACGCAAATATTGCATATTTCACCCGTTAACCTACGCGTTATTAGCCCCCTCGGGTATCTTAATCCCTATATTTATGCTCGTTGACCAGACAACCTCGGATTTCTATGTTAACATGTTTTGCAGGGGTTAATTGAGCTTTTGTAGGTGTTTGGATGCTTAGTATGAAGTTCGGACGCATTCCGCTCGATTTCCGTACACTATCGCACGCGCAAGGGCAATCCGGTCATTTCACAGTTTGGGAACCTGGCTCGACATCTACACGGAAGTTGTATCTCTCCTCGCTAGCTTCGCGTGGCCACGAACGGTGCGAGATTCCGAGTCCGTATGACATAGTTACGGCGATTTGAGCGACGTTGGATTGTATGCCAATGCAGGGGAGATTGCAGGCTGCCACTGCTTGATCGATCGATCGAGCCTGGGGGTCGATAGATCGAGCCTTATTATTTTTGCCACGAATTACAATGTCTATCGATCGACCACATGGGTCGATCTATCGATCCCCTATTTTTCCCCTGCAGATATTTTCTTTCTTTTCTTTCTTCTTTTCTTTTATTCCAACTTACTATATAAGCTAGTTTTTGTTGTAATAAGAGATATACATATACTCTCATATTCTGAATTAGATAGTTTTAGTTAGGGTTTGGTTTTGGAGAGTTCATTTTCTCTTTTCCTTGGATTGACAACCTATGTGGTTTTGTAAGATTGAGCTATTCACTTCCTCTCCATTAATATAGTTTGTTCTTCATCTTTCCTTGCCTTGTAATTTAGTTTCCATGCTTTCTAACTAGTTTACATGCTTTAATTCTTGCTTTTCTAGTTTAATTCACATAATTTAGTTTAGTTCACTATGCACCCTTAGATAAATAGGGTCGGGATTTCATTTTTGCCATTTTCGGGCCCCGAGCTCCGAAAACTAGGTTTCGTGCAAAATCGCGTTTAATTGAAACCGCGTGTATTAAAGTTGGATTGTTATGCGTTTAACTTTATTTGTCACGCAACTTTAGTATTTATAGCGACAATCCGAATTTAATCCGCGTGCGACCATTTTCCATTAAATGTTTAATCTCGCAACTTTGGCTTAAATTCCTTATTGCGTGATGTTTATGCTTAATTGAAAATGCTCGATTAAATTGCTTTCGAGCCTTAACTCTAGTTAGTAGTTGTTTCGATCCGTTTGGTAGGATGCGATCCCGATCCTCGCTTTCCTTTAATTTAGCGTTAACTTATTCTTTTCTTTTATTACCATTTCCAACCTATCATCTTTTACACTTTTATTCCTGAAGTACTTAAACAATTAACATCTAAAATTCAATTACTCCCTGTGGATTCTTGATACCCGACTTACCGCTCTACTTGCTTGTCAAGTGTAGTAGTATCTTAGGTTTTATCTTTTGTATCACGGCGGCGAAACACACGACGATTGTGTCCTCACACGAACACACTTTTTCCGCCCGGTCAACCATCATCGTTTTACTCTCCAAATTATACACGCGGTATGCCTATATATCTTTTGAATAACTAATAAATATACCTTCTTCACTCTTTAAATCAATAAAATTAGGTTTTAATTCATCTCCCTAAACCTCATCATCAAGAGTAATAATACAAGATGCATTATCACAAACTATAGCATTATATATCTCTATTACCTTTGTACTCTATAAATTGTACACAAGGTATGCCCATATATCTTTTGAATATCCAAGAAATGTCCCCTCTTGGATCCTTAAATCATTTTTTTCAAGTGATCCCTATCCCTAAGATTGTAACACTTACTTCAAAACACTTTGAAATAGTTGATTGTCGATTTCTTCCCTTTCCACAAATGATATGGAGCTATTTGGTGCATGATCTAAGAAAAACCATATTGGAAGTGTGGCAAGAGGTTTGTATTGCTTAGGATTAAAACCTCTTCGGTAATTCTTACTCTTAAGCATACACCTCACCTTTTCTTGCAAAGTGTGGTTCTTTTTCTCAGCAACTCGATTTTATTACAGAGTCGCAACAACCAAAAATTCATGTTTAATTATTATCCTATCAAAATATCTCAACTTTTATATCAATGAATTCGAATCAGTGGTCACTTCTTAACCTCTTAATTAGAAGTGATTTCTCATTCTTGATTTTCTTGCACACCAAAAGAGTGATGTCAAATCAATCACTATTTTCCATAGTAAAACCTACAAATGAGAATCTCAAATAATCATATATTGTCAAATAGTTATACCTTTTTCCTCTAAATGATTTCGATATTTGAGGGAACCATCAAATCAACATGAACTAACTCTAAGGGTATAGAGGTATCAATCTCTTTCAACTTTTTGGAGGAACTTTTGTTCTGTTTACCTTTTTGACAAGTATAACACACATTCTTCACCAATTTTCCTACTTTGGGAAGACCTTTCACTATCTCTTTCTTAGCAAGACTACCTAAAATTTTATAGATGATGTTCCATAATCTTTGGGTCCATAAATCAAGTTATTCAACTTTCACATTTTGACACACCATCTTAGTCTCACTCGCTAAAATATAACAAATGTCACTTGACCTAACACCCCTCATCATTCCACCATCTTCCTCTTTCTTCACAACACCTTTTGAAAAACTTACACGGTGAACATCATCACATCGTAGACTAAGGCTAATAAGATTACTGGAAAGTTATTTCACATAAATCATATTGTGAAGAGTATCACTCTCTGAAAACCTTCACGATACCTTTACCACTAGCACTAGCTTTTTTCCCATTGCTAAAAGAGATAAGACCATACTTATAGCCTTCTAATGTAGTGAAAAATGACCATCATGTGACATTCCCACTATGAAAGTATCAATTGACTGAGTTAGAGGCTTTAAGATTCGTGATAGCAACACATCACTTGTGACTCTCCTTCCTTATCCATATTGGTTTAACTTTGACACTCTTCTTCATTTCATGTACTTTTTTTTCAAAATTTGAAGTTCATTTTCAAGTTTAAAATTTTCTCCTTGAAACTCATTTCACCTTGAGACCTTTAAAATATGATTTTTTTCATATGTTTCAAATTTTTAGTAAAAATCCCTCAAATGCCATATCACGAAACAATAGGAACATTTGTTTGTTTGAAACGTTTTTTGAGAAAAATTCACATTTATTTTGAAATTTTTTGGCCCTATTTGGTTTTGAAAAGCTTTATCTCTCATACAGTGATTTGCATGGTGCCTTTATGTGTAACAACCCACATATTCTAATATTAAGGTTGATCAAGTTCAAATATTATAATATACAAATTTCTATAAATTATAATACCATTCTTAGCCTGTGACTGTGACACCCCATAAAATTCATAAATAGATATATCAAGTCTATTACAAAAATCATGGGAATAAAATACATTTGGTAACGTTCTAATCATAACGAAATACATAGATTTAAAAAATTAATATAATGAGAAATAACAATCACTGCCAATATAATAATTCAACTCTAGAAAACAAATGTATCACATACAATCGCTTACTCTGAATAATAAAAAAACAAATTAAAAAATACAATGACTTACTAAATCTAAATAAATACATAGAGAGAGTGATCCACACTGCTCGACTCCTACATCCTATGAAGGAAGAGTACGATACTGCTAGAGGTGCTCCTCCAACGAACCCAAGTCCAAGACGACTATTGTAGTCTAAGAACTGTGAAAACAATTATAATAACCACTAAATAGTAAGTTTATGAAGAATAAGATTATAACTAAATTTGGGCTAATATATAACTATACATCTTCCTCTCGTATTTTAGTGGATTTAGGTTATTAGTTACTCAACCCACTAACCTAAAATAACATACGGTTCTAATCCCAAACACATATGCAACCCATATGAATAAAGTTTATCTCTTAATTCTTTATTCTACAGTATCACTATATTAGGTTAACCTCTTTTTATTATGAATCATATATTGTATGGTGGTCTCAAACCTAAAGCACAATTCGCTAAATAACCAAGGTACTAATAACGATCTTATATCTCAAGAATCCATGGTTATCTCAATCCACAATGTAATATATACCTCTACTATATAGGACACAATGATCCTGAGTCCTATACATATAAGTATGCATCCCTAGTATAAATCATATTCATATATAGTAAAACACATAAACTGATACAACTATCTGTAGTACCGCAACACATAATCACATAGGGTAGAAGAAAGACAACCTCTACGTCCAGCATCTATACATATGTACAACACTCGACATGTGCAAATAAATGGGCTACTCGCATGCCCACACTTAATGAAGGCCTATCCCTATTTCCTTCGGGATCACTCACGTATACCATGAATAGTTATATGAAACCCCACACATATAACCTCAAAGCATCAATAAGGGATAATCACTGCGCTTTCTTTTCAATCGCATAAACTACCATACCCAAGACAATACGATGACCATCGATCGCATATCTAAAGACTACGATGACAACCCCTATGTATCCCCCCTCAAAACATGGGTATGTAGGCAGTATTGTCTGGGGTAAAATGACCAAGGTAAAGTGCATCACTATCACCGAGGTATCAACGCAGTCGACGTCGCACACTCCCCATAAAGGATATCCCATCTAGCACATTACCCACGAGTACTCACACATGGAATTCATTTCACAAAAAACATACAAAAAAATATAACCCTTGCTAATAGGTTGAAATAAACACATATACGTATTGACTATATGCTATCGGGTCACACTTGGCATCTATATCATAAAAAAAGTAAGCCACACTTTAAAATTACATCGATCCCATACATCATTTTTATGGGATTCATCTTCTCCAAAATCCAAATTCTCTCTCTAAAACTCCATTAACGACTTCTAAGTTCATTAAAGTCCCAACCAATAACCAAACAACAAAACCACTTCATATATATGATTAAAACTTAATTCTAACAACATAGTCACAAGTTTCTATCAAGATTTAAAGAAAAAAAATTAGATTTGATGATAAGAACCCTAGTTTCATAAACTTCTGCAATTGAATTAGGATTTTCATGGAATAATTCAATTAGTGTGGGGATTTTGAAGGATTTACAATGTAAAATCAAGTCCTAACACTTTTGTAATAATTTGAATTTAAGTTCATGAGGAAATCAAACAATATTGAATAGAAATTGATATAGTTAATATCTTGATTAGGTTAATTACGACATTAACTGTTTAAATCATCTAATTCAGATTATAATATGAATAAGTTCATATTTCAATAAGTAGATATAATCTAACACAAAAAAATATAATAAAATTCTAACTAAACTTGCATTATTTATGGAGAAAACCATGCCAAGATCTTCCCAATTATTCCTCTTTTCTTGAAGTTCCTCATCTTTGGTCCCATTTTTCCTCCTAAATTGTAACATGTGATATATGAGATCCTAATGACTCACTAAAACCCTTTAATCCAGAAATTATTTTCGGGACCTAATTGGGCCTCATCTAAAAGATCCCAAAATCACCCCAAAAGGACTTGGAACATTACCCCAAATCTTATATTGACCAGACTGGCCTAAAACCTATCATTTTAAGATAAAAACAGTTGAAAGCCGAGTACAAATATGTCCAATCATGTAACTAAGAAGTCAGTAATTTAATAATCAACTGGTATAAATCCAAATATTAATTATTTAATTAATGAATTTTCGTATATTAAATTCGATTTCAATTATGAATTAAATTACACATAAAAGTGTAAACACTGAAATCTGATGTCACAACAAACACACATAATTATTTTTTTTTTACCAATTTTTACAATTAAATAATGCATATAAAAATATGAGGTATTACACCCCCTATATATGAAGAAAGTACTGAATTCCTAATTAAAGTAGGTATGCACCAAGGTTCGACACTAAGTCCTTATCTCTTTGCTCTTGTTATGGATGATTTGACTAGAAAAATACACGATGAGGTGTTGTGGTATGGTGTATACTATTTGCAGATGATATTATTTTAGTGGAGGAGACTAAGATAATGATTAATGCTAAATCGGAATTTGGGAATTTGGAATTTGGTATGGTATATTTAAATCTGGAATTTGGGAATTTGGGAATTTGGGAATTTCCTGCTATGACTATGGTATGTAAGAAATGAATAATTACTTCAACTTGGGAATAAGTGTTTGAAAAGTATAATATATTACTGAGAAGCTTTATTATCAAATAAGGTTTAAATGAGAACTTCGCTGTTAAATAAAATTAACCCCTTAAACAATTGAATTAGTCGGCTTGAAACCTTACGAGTAACTTAAGATAAGATAAGTTAAACTGTTGGGAAGATTAGTGCGATAGGTGTGCACATTAGGAGAGAGGTGAGAATTTCTGAAGGGAGTGTCGCACTAATATGTTGTTTGCATTAGCCGGTAACATTTTAAATACTTGCTAAACTAATTTTTAAACTATTTTACAATCGGGCTCTGTCCCGTTTGATACTTTCTCTTCTCTCTTGTATATATATATATGTATATATTGCAGGTGCCCAGCCAGAGGGGCGTCTTGCATAGGATCTTTTGGAAGGAACGCGCTGCAGATTAGGTGGGAGTTGCAGGCCTCTTACTTAGACGACCTCATTGTTGATTCCACTTCTAGCACTATTTATTCAGTTGGGCATGTGTCACCCTTTTTCCATTATTCAGTTATTTATCAGATATTGCGATTAGTTTATTTCCAGTATTTACACTTTGGGATTTATTACTGTCAGGATGTTTTTCCTTTAAGTTTTGATGTTGGGATCAATTAGTTGGATGTTTAATTAATTGAATTGTTTGTTCCAGTATATTTGTTGGATGATTCTTAATTTATGAATTATGTAAAGTTTTAAAATATTGGTTTTTAATTTAAATTGCTATTAATGTCTCAAAAATGGTTTTTGTCACTTAGCTTAATTAATTAGGGTGTTTAATTGGAAATGTTATTTTTACGACAGTGATGCTAAGAATGAACCAACCGTTCCCCTTGATTATAATTTAATAAATGACTGATCACCCGGTATTTAATTAGGTGGGGTGTCACAGCTGGTATCAGAGCATCATGTTTTAGTGTCCTTAGGATTTGTACGACTTATTTCGCTTTCGGCTTAGTGTTCTTGTTATAGAGCCCTATTTTAGGATTGTTGTATTCTTGCTTTTACGATTACGTCTTTATCTATTTGAGATTTAATAATAACTGTAGACTAATAAATTTCTTCACATTTCAGATGCGTCCGAGACGTGCACCAAAGGATAGGCGTGCCCAAGCCGAGCAGCTAGTAGCTCCGGCTCAGGGAACAATGAATGCAAATGAGGTAGCCTCCATCGTTGGTCAGGCGGTGAATGCCATGCTAGCGATAGTACAGCAGGCTCCACCCCAAGTTCAGGCAGTGGCGCCAGTACCTGCACAACTTCCATCTGCATGGGAGCGAGTTAGGGATGCCTTTCAGAAGGCGCATCCCCCTGAGTTCTCAGGTAGTTCAGATATCATCATTGTCAGCCAGTGGAAGAAAGATATCCAGAGGCATCTGCGTATGTATGAGTGCATCGACGTGCAAAAACAGTTGTTGGCTTCCTTTAAGCTACTGGGGGCCGCTTTGCAGTGGTGGGAGTCCACCACCACCTTGGAGGAGAGGGATGTTATCCCGATTCAGTCATTCTGGGAGCAGTTTGACTGCAAATACTTCCCATCCGCCGTATAGACTGAGATGAGGAGGAAATTATTGAGTCTGAAGTAGGAAAATTTGACTGTTGCTGAGTATGAAGAGGAGTTCACAAGACTTCTCACTATATTGCCAGATGAGGCACCCATTGGGGCAAGAAGATACTATTATTTGTGGACGAGTTAGCTTGGAGTATCCGTCAGCACCTTATAGGGAATCTGTCTCTGAGTACCTACACAGATGTAATCAACGTTGCTTTGCTACACTGCCAGGATCATCGCTTCCATCTGCAGGGAATCAAGCGAGCAGGAGAGTCCGTCCAGCAGGGCAGGACAAGGTTTAATGGTGTTAGTGGAGCACCAACATCTCAGGGGAAGACTCGTCAGCATGAGCAGAGTTCCCATCAAGGGGACCCTACCAAGCGGTTCCGATCAGGTGACTCCAGCTAGGGATTTAGGGGATTTAGGCAAGGTCAGCAGGGCCAGCAAGGCCAACACCGCCAGCAGCAGGGCCAACAGGGCCAACAACGTTTTCATCAGGGCCAACAGGGACAGTGGCGGGGTGGTAATGGCCAACAGGGCCATGGTCAGCAGGGTCAGAGGGGAGGAAATTTTAGGGGCCGATGTTTCGGGTGCGATAAGAATGGCCATAAGCGCCAGGATTGTCCAGAGGGTGATAGGGCCCCACAACAGTAGGGTGTCCGTAATGATCCATAGAGGCCACTTTTTCCAGCCGCCCTCCCAGCACCAGCTCAGGTACCAACCCTACCCGCCATTCCGGTCGCTCCAGTACAGCAGGGGCAGTTACAATATGGACGTGTCTATAACGTCCATCAGACAGCAGCTCCACAGGCACCACCCGCGATTGAGGGTATGTTTTCTATTCTTGGTACTATGGGTCAGGTTTTATTTGACACTGGGGAGACACACTGTTTTATAGCTACCCATTTTACAAAGGCCTTAGGGTTATTAGCCACAGTAGAGAGCACTGTAACGTGTGTAGACTCACCACTAGGAAATGGATCGCTAATTTTCTTTATATGCCTGGTTGTGGGAGTAGATATTGGTAGCTTGGTATTACTAGCAGACATGTTAGTCTTATATATACATGAGCACGACGTTATTATTGGTATGGATTGGCTCGCAGCTTACAGAGCCATGATAGATTATTTTGGTGGGAGTATTGTCTTTGTCATTCTGGGGCAAGAGATGTTTGTAGTGGTGATGCCTCGCCCAGAGGGAGGCTCGACCGCTCATTTGTATTACATAGAGGAGGATACCTCTAAGGAGGTCATGATTCCCTTAGACTCGATCCCAGTTGTTCGTGAGTATTCTGATGTATTTCAGGAGATACCAGGACTACCCCCCAGTCGAGAGATAGATTTTGTCATAGAATTATTACCGGATACTAGACCTATAGCACGCGCTCCATACCGTGTAGCTCCGGCAGAGATGCGAGAGTTACGAGATCAGATAGAGCAGCTGTTAGGTCAGGGCTTCATTCGCAGGAGTACCTCACCTTGGGGCACTCCAGTTTTGTTTGTGAAAAAGAGAGATGGTTCACTGAGGCTATGTGTGGACTACCGAGAACTAAAAAAGGTCACGATACAATAATTATCCGTTGCCTCGAATCGATGATCTATTCGACCAGCTGAGGGGATCGACTTTCTTTTCGAAGATAGATCTGAGGTCAGGATACCATCAGCTACGTATTAGGGAGCAGGATGTTTCAAAGATTGCTTTCTTGACGAGATATGGGTCCTATGAGTTCAGAGTGATTCCATTTGGACTCACAAATGCTCCAGCCGTATTCATAGACTTGATGAATCTAGTGTTCAGAGAGTTCTTGGATCAGTTTGTCATCGTCTTCATAGATGACATCTTGATATATTCACACTCTGAGGAAGAGCATGTCGAGAACTTGAGTCAGGTTCTTCAGACTCTACGAGAGCATCAGTTGTATGCTAAGTACGAGAAGTGTGGGTTCTAGTTACGGGAAGTGCAGTTCTTGGGGCATGTTGTTTCTGAACAAGGGATAGTAGTTGACCCGAGTAAAGTGTTAGCGGTGAGGGAGTGGGGACAGACCACGACATCGACGGAAGTACGTAGTTTCTTGGGATTAGTCGGATACTACAGGAGATTAATTCGGGGTTTCTCCAAAATAGCGAGTCCATTGATGAACCTGACTCGCAAGGGGGTACCATATGTTTGGGACGATGCTTGTCAATTGGCCTTCGACGAGCTGAAAGACAAGCTTACTTAAGCACCGATCCTTGCTTTACCTAAGCCGGGTGTGGAGTATCTGGTTTACACTGATGCCTCTTTACGGGAATTTGTGGGAGTACTTCAGCAGGAGGAGAAGGCTATAGCTTTTGCCTCCCGCAAGCTTAAGCCGCATGAGAAGAATTACCCTACACACGACCTAGAGTTAGCCGCGGTCATTTTTGCATTGAGGATATGGAGGCACTATTTATTGGGGGAGAAATTTTGCTTATTCACAGACCACAAGTCACTGCAGTACGTGTTCACTCAGCGAGAACTAAATATGCGTCAGCGCAAGTGGTTAGAGTTTGTGAAGGACTATCAGTTCGATATACAGTACCCTCTGGGGAAGGCCAACGTAGTTGCCGATGCGTTGAGCCGTAGACCGATAGACGATGTAGCGAACATCTAGAAAGAAAAGTGAAAAGAGCTGGGCCACCAGGATGCAGTAGCTCGTTCCTTCATATCTGTCATGACAGTAATACCCGAGATTGTTACGAGGGTAATACAGGCACAGACCACAGACCCATTTTTCGAGGAGCAGATTGTACGACTTTTAGCTGAGGGTGCTGAGTCCTATTCTGTTAGTTCTAATAGGGGTTTGAGGTTTAATGGGAGATTGGTGGTTCCAGAAGGAGTAGACTTACGTCATGCAGTGATGACCCAGTCTCACGGGTCTCGATTTGTGATACATCCTGGGGGAGATAAGATGTAACAGGATATGAGGTGGCAATACTGGTGGAGTGGGATGAAAAAGGACATTGCTGAGTTCGTTTCCAAGTGTTCTACCTTCCAGCTGGTAAAGGTAAACCACTAGAAATCCCTAGGGTTGCTTCAGCCATTGGAAATACCCGCGTGGAAGTGGGAGAGTATTTCTATGGATTTTATAACTGGGTTGTCTACATCACAGCGAGGCCACGACTCCATCTGGGTGATTGTGGACCGTTTGACCAAGGTGGCTCATTTTCTACCGCTGCGGACAGACTATACCACGGGTCAGTATGCTCAGTTGTTCATTGCTGAGATTATCAGATTACATGGGGTACCCCTGAATATTGTGTCAGATAGAGATAAGATCTTCGTGTCATATTTCTCGGAGAGCTTTCAGAAGGCAATGGGTACGGAGTCGAGGTTGAGTTCAGCTTATCACCCACAGACAGATGGACAAACAGAGCAGATGTTGGAGGATATGCTACACATGTGTGTCCTTGATTTTGGAGGAGGTTGGGAGCCACACCTTCCACTGGTAGAGTTCTCTTATAATAACTCTTATCAGTTCACGATTGGCATGGCTCCATTCAAGGCTTTGTATGGCAGACCTTGTCGTTCCCCAATGTGTTGGCTAGAAGTGGGGGATAACAAGTTTCTCGGACCAGAGGTGATTCAGGAAACCTCCGCGAGGATTGAGATTATCAGGAGTCACATTCGGGTAGCCCATGACAGGCAGAAAAGCTACGCCGATGCAAAATAGTTCTTTCGAGAGTTTAATGTGGGGGACCAAGTATTACTACGTGTATCTCCTATGAAAGGAGTGATGAGATTCGGGAAGAAAGGGAAATTGGCCTCGAGGTACGTGGGACCATTTCCCATTATTGAGAGGATTGGGACGGTAGCATACAGATTGGGACTACTAGAGCATTTACATCGCATTCATGATGTATTCCACATCTTGTCGTTGAGACGATACCTTTGGGATGATATGTCCCACACCCACATCGCGATAAAAGACATAGACTTATAGCCTTACAACACTTACGAGGAGAGACCAGTGGCTATCCTAGACCAAAGCGAAAGGAAATAGAGGTCGAAGGTAGTTCCATTTTTACGGGTCCAGTGGGAGCATCATAATGTGGAGGAATCCACCTGGGAGCGCGAGGCAGATATGCGCGAGAGATACTCAGATTTATTCTTACTAGGTATGCCATATTTTTTGAATTTCGAGATGAAATTACGTTATTAGGGGGGAAGTATGTAATACCCCGTATCTTTATGCTTTTTAAATTTGGGGATTTATTAAATTTAATGTGAGTTATTAATTTAATATAAATTCGAAAATTAATTATTTTTATAATTACTAACGTGACGAGAGTTAGTAATTAATGGAAACTTGTTGAATATTACTAATGAGCAAAGTAATATATAATATTGGTTCTATTAAATGTCACGAGTGAATAAAATGACAATGTTGGAAATTTAAGTCGGGACGCGCCCGTGTCGTGTCGGGACTAAATGTTAATTAATAAAGTGAATAAATTATAAGTCACCCGTATGGTCATTTCGAGTGCGTCAAAGTGTCCGAAAGGGTCGAGATAGTCAAAATAATGTACCCGGGGGTTTAGTTTAGGTCTCGAGGCGTTTTTAGGCTTAACTAACACCCCGGGAGGGCGTTTTGGACATTTTACATTTTTGGGCCTAAAAACCCACGAAAATTCTAAGGTTATATCATATGCTTAGGGTTGTCTTCTAGGGTTAACACAACCAAAAATAAGAGACGTCCATTGGAGAAGGAAAGGGAAAGCTTGCCAAAGAGTTATCGGCCAAGAACTCCTTCGTTTGCACCGCCGTCACCGCCAAACGCTAGATCACGTCGCAAGGATCACAACCACACTGATTTCAACCACAAATCAGAAACAAATATTCCTAGGCAAGTATTTATCTTACTTAATTTAGTTAATGCTTCTTTCATATTAGTTTAGGGTTGATTAGGATGAGTTTTTATGAAAGAAAACCTATGTTGGAGGTTAGAAATCACATGTTGTAAAGATATAAACATTAATCTGGAAATCCCTTCACATGTAGAGGTTGAACCACGAATTTACATTGGTTTAGAAGTAGAAATTCTGGAAAAAGAATAAGAAGAACTAAGTTAAAGAAATTTCTAGGGTTCATGAGAATTATATAGATTTTGGCCCTTTTAATCCAAGATTCTTGATGAAAACTCGCATGCCTTACGTAGAATATTGTTCATTTGGGTTTATAATGATTGTTGTATAAATTTCTGGGAGTTTGGGAGTTAAAAACTTGGATTTGGATGATTTTGGATGATAGATCCCGTAACTGGTATTCTGCAGTTTTCGCCATACATGCTTGATCGATCGATCGAGCCAAGAGCATCGATCGATCGACGGTTCGATCGATCGACCCCTTTCTATCGATCGATCGACCCCTTCTGGGAGAAACAAGATTTTCCTTGGGTTGACTTAATCCGATTGAATGCGTAATAAATCTTGATTAATGTTATTAGGACATAAGGAAACATAAAAAGGACCAGTCGGGCCAAGGTAACCCCGTAAAGTGGAACTTTAATGAAATGGGAAAAATGAAGGGTAAACGGGGAAAGATTCATACCTAAGAAATCTAACGTGCGTAGACTTAAAAATCGAAATGTCTAGTAGTTGGATTTGAAGGTGAGTGAGGGCTTATTGAAATTGTACTTAGGTAAAGGAAATACTTCAAGAGATGAGAAGTGAGTTGGAATAAATTAAATCTCGAAAATAAAATGAATAAGAGAGAAATCGTTATACGTGTTGACTAAATAACGAGTAATAAGGATAAATATCATAATTATGGATTATGAGAGTGTACCTAAATTTGATATGGTAATAGTAGTATATATTATGACTGTGTTTATGCATATACTATATAAGTGTAAAAATCATGCCCGCGCTACTTGCTATCCCTGAGGTTACGGCACTGGGGCAGTCTTATCTCGATGGGACCTTTATGGGGGATATTGACTCGTACCCTAGAAGATAGAAATCCTTGGTACAGGCTATCGGATCGATAGTCAGACGGTCCTAAGAGATGTGAGGGTATGTGCTGACCTCTTAGAGACTTGGATCTATGCTTCGCCTCAATATTTTATGTGTTTTGTATCAATACAGTTCGAGAGTGATTCCGAACTTATATTTACCTTAATACGAGTGATGCGGGGACTGAATATCAGAGTATGCCCGCACCATAATTTTTATGTGGGGTGCCGTTAGAAGAATATATATATTATATGAATATTTAATATATATATATATATATATATATATATATATATATATATATATATATATATATATAAATCTAGAATTTGGGAATTTCCTGCTGTGACTATGGTATGTAAGAAATGAATAATTACTTTAACTTGGGAATAAGTGTTTGAAAAGTATAATATATTACTGAGAAACTTTATTATCAAATAAGGTTTAAATGAGAACTTCGTTGTTAAATAAAATTAACCCCTTAAACAAATTGAATTGGTTGGATTGAAACTTTACGAGTAACTTAAGATAAGATAAGTTAAAATATTGGGAAGATTAGTGCGATAGATGTGCACATTAGGAGAGAGGTGAGAATTTCTGAAGGGAGTGTCGTACTAATATGCTGGTTGCATTAGCCGGTAACATTTTAAATACTTGCTAAACTAATTTTAAACTGTTTTACAATCGGGCTCTGACCCATTTGCTACTTTCTCTTCTCTTTTGTATATATATATATATATATATATGTATATATTACAGGTGCCCAGCCACAGGGGCATCTTGCATAGGATCTTTTGGAAGGAACGCGCTGCAGCTTAGGTGGGAGTTGCAGGCCTCTTGCTTAGACGACCTCATTGTTGATTCCACTTCTAGCACTATTTATTCAGTTGGGCATGTGTCGCCCTTTTTCCATTATTTAGTTGTTTATCAGATATTGCGATTAGTTTATTTCCAGTATTTACACTTTGGGATTTATTACTGTCAGGATATTTTTCCTTTAAGTTTTGATGTTGGGATCAATTAGTTGGATGTTTAATTAATTGGATTGGTTGTTCCAGTATATTTGTTGGATGATTCTTAATTTATGAATTATGTAAAGTTTTAAAATATTGGTTTTTAATTTAAATTGATATTAATGTCTCAAAAATGGTTTTTGACACTTAGCTTAATTTATTAGGGTGTTTAATTGGAAAGGTTATTTTTACGACAGTGATGCTAAGAATGAACCAACCATTCACCTTGATTATAATTTAATAAAGGACTGATCACCCGGTATTTAATTAGGCGGGGTGTCACACCATGTCTCTCTAATCACGACGTAAAATAACTCCTTACCTGTCGGGGTATCCATATACATATAAAGATAGAAGATAAAATATATATATACGTCACAATCGTAGTAAACACACTACTAATAAAGAATTGCAACTCCTCGATGTTTAGGCAAAACTCATGCACATGAGTCATAAACGTACCCGTAAGCATCCCTCGGTGGAACCCCAAAGGTCCAGTTGCCATTAAGGAATATAATAACTAAGTGGTCTCACTCACCACAAATGTAACACCTTCCTCTAATCTAACTATCAAAACGGAGACATTACTTGATGATACTAGAGATATCACCACTTAAACTTCTATGGGGCTCAAAACAACTATCTATATTAATGGAGCTAAGAGTGCAGGAAAAATAGATGAGTCAAAGAAGATAAGATAATGGTTTATGTGGCTCAGCTGTAGCCTACTTGATATGATGCAAATATTGCGTATTTCACCCGTTAACCTATGCGTTATTAGGACCCTCAGGTATCTTAATCCCTATACTTATGCTCATTAACTATACAACCTCGGATTTATATATATACATGCTTTGTAGGGGTTAATTGAGCTTTTGTAGGTATTTAAATGCTTAGTATGAAGTTCAGAGGATTTTCAAAAAAGTTTCATCGACTTTTGTAGCTTCGGGGGCATTTTTGTAATTTCAGCATTTAGGTTTGAATCTCGAGATCTTCACTAAAGATGAAGCTCTTTGATTTCTCTTCGCGTGGCCACCGACGGTGCATGAATCCGAGTTGTAATGAAGAGGTGATGGCATTTTAGGATGGTTTTTTACTTCAAATTCACACTCAAGGCCATATTCAAGGGCATTTTAGTCATTTCATCATTTGGTATTTTGGCCTAATGTCTTCTTGGATATTGTGTTCCTATGAGTTATCTTCGCTTAACCTCTGATCGTGCCTCATTCCAAGTTATAATGAAGAAATGATGACATTTTCCGTAAAGTTGGACAAAGCTGAGAATTGCAGACTTGTAGGTGCCAAATCGATTCGGACACTCCAAATGGATTCAGACCAAATCGATTCGGACACTCCAAATGGATTCAGTCCTGCAGATTTTTGTTTCCTCTTATTTACAAGTTTTCCACATAGGGTTTTGTATAAATAAACTTTCTCTTAAGTTTGAAGAGAGATATTCATTATTGTCTAGTTTTAGGGTTTTCAAACTTGGGGAGTTAAACCCTACTCCTCTCTTGTTTTTTTTTTGTAAGTTCTACCTTTACTTTAATTTCACCAATTTAGTTGTCTTCCTTCATTTCCATTCTTTCATTTACTTGCTTCTTTTACTTTCTTGTCTAGATTAATTTATTTCTTGTTGTAATTAGTTTAGTCGTAGTTTAATTAGTTATTTATGTCATGCCCTTAATTAAATAGGGTCGGGATTTTGTTTCGCCATTTACGAGTTCGAACCTCGAGAGTTAGGGTTTCGTGAAAAATTGCAATTAATTGAAACCTCGCGTATTGAAAGCAAATTATTACGTGTTTATCTTCCTTTGTCACACAACGTTAGAGTTTATAGCAATAATCCGAATTTAATCCGCGTGTGACTATTTTCGATTAAATGTTTTATCAAGTATATTTGGGTTAGAATCCCTTCATGCATGATGTTTATTCTTAGTTGAATATGCTCGGTTGAATAGATTTCGAGCCAAAATCTTGATTAGTAGTTATTTCGATCCGTATGGTAGGATGTGATCCCAACCCTCACTTTACTTTAGCGTAGAGAAACTTATTCTTTTCTTTTGTCACCATTCCCAACTATCACCTTTTCTTTTATTTATTTTACATTTTTATTTTTGAAGTAGCAAAATAATTAAAATCTAAAATTGAATCACTCCCGGTGGATTTCTTACGATACCCGATATCGTTGTGCTTGCTTGTCAAGTGTAGTTGCAGCTTAGGTTTTTGCATGTAGGGCAGGAGCCAAAATCAACGACAGTGTCCCTACATGAACACTCAGTTTCCCCCGCATTAAAAATTGCGCCGTTACCGGGGAGTATGTTTTAGATTATAATTGTTTTATTATTTCATAATATTTTTTCGTTCGTATTTGTATTCTTTGTTTTAACCTTTTTTGTAGGACAACATACTTGAGCGCTAAGAAACTTTGATTTGCGGTTGCTCACTTTTTTTCTCGGATTCTCCATCTACAAACAACGAGGTAATCATGTCCTAATACTAAAGTTATTATGGTCATTCTAATGATTCTTACTTTGGGGATTGTTTTCAAGTTTTCCATTTTGAAGATTTTCTTGAGATTGAAAGACTTGAAAATAATTATTGGAATGAAAATTGTTATTGGGAGCTTGAGTTGGATTTATTATTCGAATCCAATAACGATTCTTATACATATGAATGTGAAGAAGAATTTCAACCAAATGAGGAATCCGAGGATTTAGAGCTGAGGAAGCTTACTTTGGAAGAAACTTTTATTCTTTACTCCCAAGGGTTGGAAAGCCTAACTAGTGCTGGAATGAGACTTGGATCACTTTCCTATGAGATGAATTCTTATGCTCAAAACAACGAGGAGGTGGAAACTTGTGTTTCACCTAATTTTTTTGAAGAATTTCTCATCGAGTGTGCGTCTTTATCCCCCGAAATTCAATATCCTTCCAACGATGAGTTGATTGAGATTGAATATATTTCATCACCATATTCATTTTCCATTATTGAACCATTAGAATTACCATTTGATTCCTATGAGTCGGTCGAAATGTTTAAAAATTCTACACCTTTTGCCGACGAGGACTCTTTGCCAAACTTGTTTTCCAAGATGGATTGTATCCGCGTGTGTGCATTACCTCCCATTCCAATTGAAAAATCTTGGGGAGGTGAATTTACTTTTCTTGGAATCGAAGTGTACCTTTCCCCCTTATTATCCAAATCCCCCATCGTCCGCCTAAAATTTCAAATTGGCGATGGTTCACTTTTTCCACCACCAGCATGCCTTCCGTTGTTCAAATGGAATTATTATCTTCCGGGAGGCATGTTCAGTTTGGAGGGTCCACCATTGATCTTTCAAAGTCTAATCCCTTTTTAGGTGTATCCTCAATTATTTAGACTTCTAGTGTGTAGTTAGTGTGTAGACTAAATAGTAGGTTGTACATAGTTAGATCTTCATTTTTTTTATTTCCTTTTTAATTTAGCCTAGTGTAATTGGTTAATTTTTGTTATTTTTTCTTACTATTCTTGGTACTAACTTGTTCTGTAGATTCGTTTGGACTTGTGCTTATGGGAGATCGCTCCAATTTTGGGTAATATCGTTATTTTCCTATCTTTATGTCGTGTTCTTAATGTGCATTGAGGATAATGCAACATTTAAGTTAGGGGGTGTAGGATAATCTATCCATTTCTTATGTAGTCCATTGATTTTCTTACATGTTAGTTACTAAGTATGCTTTTTTGTGAAAAAAATTCAAAAAATTCAAAAATATTTTCTTTCCTTTTTCTCCTTTGTTGGGCATTTTGCCTTTGTTTCCGATGATAAATTTCAATAATTACCCGATCCAATAAACAACTCAACGATGTATGTTCTCGATTTTAGAAGTTATTAGACTTTAGTCCTCAAATCATTGATATTATGAATAACTTCATGAATTAAACTTTATCCCATGAGCACATGCGCTTTTCTTGTTTTATTGATTTGGTCTAAGATTTTTATAACTCGGTAATATTTTATTGCATTGTATATACTTACACCAAGTAAGATTTTTACCTTTCGTCGTTTGTGAGTGTTATACACTATTCTTTCCTCATTGAAAGCATTACTTTTGTTGGTGATCTCTTTATTCTTTCATTGATTGTTCATTAATTGAGTTTATATCTTGAAATGTGTTACTCGATCATGATTTCAATATATTGTTTTGACTCGTCAATTGCGTAAACTTTATGAAATGATCATAGGCAATCTTTGTTTTATCACCCATATTACCCTTTACCTCACCTTTGTTTTTCCCTAATAAACCCTTTTGAGCCTAAATATTAGCCTTTCATTTCATAACCCCAAAATCCCATAATCAACTCCACATTGGAGTTATAAACCATACATATTACCTTCCATACCTTTGTTTGGAATGTTGCTTAGTATTGAATGATGTTTGTGTAGTGTGGTTGCAATTTGAGCATGGAAAAGAGTGAGAAAAGAAAAAAAGGTTTGAAAAAGAAAATAAAAAGCAAAAACAAAAGAAAATAAAAGAAAAAGTGCGAAAAAGAAAAGTCAAAGTTTGTATATATTGTATGTATACTTTAATAATCCTTTTTACTCTCCAATTGTTATATCTAATGCTTGATTATGGAAATTGTTTTCCATTTTCGATATTGCCCACTATTTACCATTATCCTGAGTTTTCATCCCCGAACACTTTGAATCCGTATATACATTCCTTTCATTCCGTACCCTAGACTAACCTACATTATAACCATACACAAGTCCTATGTGATCTTAGGGTGCATTTAATTTAAAAGTTTAAATAGTTTTGATAATCTGTGCAAATGCATTTTGCCTCCTTTAATGAGCGGTATCTTTCATTGAGATTACAAGTTTTTATTTCTTATATAGCGTTCTTCATTTGTGACATGTGCGCGACCTAATTTCCATTTACATTTACTCGTTGTGCCCGCATGTCCCGTGCATTACCTCCATTTTCATTGTGAATTCATTTTATGAGTGTAATGCCCATGAGGATTGATATATGCATTCTTTTATGTTTATCCGGTTTATTTAAGTTTTTACCAAATCATACTTTGCATGTGCTCTCCCCCCTACCACTTTTAAAGTTTCAATTCTATGAAGTTCGTTCTATATTGTTAATAATAATAGACTTTTGTTTAAATTCGCTCGATATGCTAATAACATGTTTGAAATCTTTTTCGTATTGTTGAGTTTGTCGCATGCTGGGTTAGGCATATTTTGAGGAAACTATTTGATGTTTGTGGATTTTACCCCTGAAACACTCATCCACTAGGGTAACCTAGGGGTTTAACGGATTATTGCATATACTAAATGCAATCGTTCTCCCACGAAAGTGGAATTTATCCTCTTTGTATATACTTCCTTTTTTGTGCTTTACTTGTAGTTCTCGTTGTTTCCAATTTTATTGCTAGGGACTAGCAGTGTGTAAGTTTGGGGGTGTGAAACGATGCAAATATTACGTATTTCACCCGTTAACCTATGCGTTATTAACCCCCGGGTATCTTAATCCCTATACTTATGCTCGTTAACCATACAAACACGGATTTCTATATATACATGCTTTGCAGGGTCTAATTGAGCTTTTGTAGGCATTTGGATGCTTAGTATGAAGTTCAGATGCTTTTCGGAAACATTCCGTCGACTTTTGCAGCTTCGGGGGAATTTTAGTAATTTTAGCATTCAGGTTTGAATCCCTATCTCTTCACAGAAGTTTAAGTCCTTTGATTTCTTTTCGCGTGGCCGCTAACGGTGCATGAATCCGAGTTGTAATGAAGTAGTGATGGAATTTTTAAGATGATTTTTACTTCAAATTCACACTCAAGGCCACATTCAAGTGCATTTTAGTCATTTCATCATTTCGTATTTTGGCCTAATGTCTTCTTGTATATTGTATCCCTCTGAGTTATCTTCACGTAGCCTCCAACCGTTCCTCATTCTGAGTTATAACGAAGAAATGGTGACTATTTTTGATTAAATGTTTTATCAAGTATATTTGGGTTAGAATCCCTTCATGCATGATGTTTATACTTAGTTGAATATGCTTGGTAAAATAGCTTTCAAGCCGAAATCTTGATTAGTAGTTGTTTCGATCCCGACCCTCACTTTACTTTTGCATAGTGTAACTTATTCTTTTCTTTTGTCACCATTCCCAACTATCACCTTTTCTTTTATTTATTTTACACTTTTATTTTTGAAGTAACAAAATAATTAAAATCTAAAATTGAATCACTCCTGGTGGATTTCTTACGATACCCGACTTATCGTTGTGCTTGCTTGTCAAGTGTAGTTATAGCATTGGTTTTTGCATATAAAGCAGGAGCCAAAATCAACGACAGTGTCGCTACATGAACACTCGGTTTCCCTCGCATTGGAGGATGAGACTGCTGAGGATGGACCACACTGGGGCAGCCCATGACTGTCTAACTTTCTAAATGAGTGAGGTCGGCTTGGCTGGGTTGAGACCTATTAAAGACGAGGCCACATATATGAGTGGAAGGTTGATGGGTATAGTTGTCTGACTCTTTAATATCTGAGGCATAGGATGAGAACCAATATGGTTGAGGGTGAGGACGTCCTTTCAATGCCTTAGACTGAAGTGCCTCTTAAGTGTCCTTGGTTGGGCACTTGTCATCATCTATGTGGGTTGGCGTGTTGCCCATGTATGGCGACTACAGGACTGCCTAGGGAAAGTGTGTCCTAATGATGAATATGTGGGAAAACGTGTGCAATGATTAGACAGTTTAAATAGCCTTAAAATTTACACTTTCTTTTCTTCTCTAACATTTCTCCTTTGTGCCCGATACTTCTACAAACAAACCATTTTCTCTCTCCTCTTTCAGTGCTTCCCAATTTCCTTTAGGAGTTCTCTTAGATTCTCAGGTGTTCCTCTTCGTTCAGGTAACATTCCAGTGCTTTTTCTTTTGAGTTTTCTTCATTATTTAGTTATATTTCATTTCTTGCAATTTTTGGCCATTTCTCTATTTCTTCGGTGACCTATCTAGGTAGTTATAGGGTTAGTTTTCTTAGGTTTAGTGGTGGTATAGTGTCTCATAGGTTGTTAGGACTATTTTGGTGGTGTTTTTAGGTATTTAGGAGCCTTATTTGTTGACTATTAGGTGTACCGCTTGCCTTCTCTAATGAGTGAAGTTTTAGTGTTCTTGGTGTTCTTGATAGAAACCCTTTGAATTCCCCCTTTTGATTCAAAAGTCAACCAGGTCAAACTTATAACTGTTTGAATGTTAAGGACTCTATACGAGTTCGTTTATAAATACCCAAACCTTAGGAGATGATCTTTAGTGAAATATGCAAGTGTGAAGCCGAGGTCGAGGCTAAATGCAAGGCCGAAGCTGACCCTACACTTCTAATTCACCCAGTCCCAATAGCTGTAATACACCCTCCAATCACTGAGGTTAGTGATTCGATGCCTGAGTCATCAGCTTCTTCAGACCACAGTCCTTCTGTCTCTACTCAAGCCAAGAGTGAAGATTCCTTTCAGGTTCCCACCTCTAATCCAGAGGAGTCTGAGGCAGCCGAGACCTCTTCAGGCGCCTCGTATTCTCATCACGCTGAGTCCTCCAATCGTGTCAATACCTCTATTCAGGAGATCTTAAACACTGATGAGCTAAGAGTGGAGGTAGCATTTCAACCTCCTGTAATGGTTATTTCAATTACGGCCATTTTTTATGCTGAATATATCAGAAAGTGTTAGGACAGAGCTTCAACCACCGAGGTTGAGGAACTCTCTTCTGATTCGTACGAGCATATGAAAGAGTTGGCGCTTGCGTTCAATTAAGAAATAATATAATAAACACCTTTTAACCCAAACAAGCCCTAAACATGCAACTAGGTGTGAATGAAACAATATGAAATCATGCACGAGTTATTCAAACACACATAATTGAGGAAAAATCCCCCACAGGGGCAAAACCATTTATTTTCACTATAATTTGTAAGAAAACGGCTTACAATCGGATTACAATGAAAATACAAGTTGACTAAGAATTACCCTCAGGTATCGGATTCTGTAGTCGCGGCTGGAATTATCCCTTTTCCAGTAGGGCTGCAATGAAGAGGAAGAAACGGTCCACTTCACAAGGGTTGAACAACAGCAATGGTGTTCTTGGGTTACCAAACTTGATTCACATAGATATGGAAGATGTGTGAATCTAAAAACCTAGAATCATAGGACTCAATAGGTGAAGACTTTAGGGTTGATATGCTCTGAAAAACGTGGGTAAGTCTTGTCGAAACCAACTACTGATCGTGGTTTAAATAAGGAGTCAAAACCCTAAAAAATCTGCTACACGATCTGGCAGAGTTTATCCAGGGCGGATCGGTCCGGACCTCAGGCGGATCGGTCCGATGGCGGATCGGTTCTTTTAATTTGAAGCCGATTCGGTTCGCAATCGGTTTGGTGCTCTCTGGACTCATTTTGCAAGGCGGTCCGGTCCGGTCCTGGGCGGATCGGTCCGCAGTCGGATCGGTTCTTTTTATTTTGGGGCGGACCGGTCCGGCTGACTGTTTCCAGATTCCTTCTTCTTTTGATCTTCGGATTTCGGATTTCGTTGATGACGATGTGATCTTTTCAACCATCAATCTTGTAACGGCGTATGACATAACATATACATAAAGATGGACAAATTGTCCTTATAAATCTCCCCCTACGTCTATGCTGGAACAAACATAAAAAATCCGAATTATCAAGTATGAACAATGCCTATACATATCTACCCTTCCATGAACCCAAAACTGAAAGCGGTACATATGACTAAGGCTACATCGTTTGTTCTTCAATTCTTCAGGAATCTTCACGCTTTTCTCATCAGGGTGTGTATCATGGGATTATCAAGGATGTACCTACACACATGAGATAAAGCAAATACCAAGTGACATATCGAGTTTGAAATGAGATAAACATATATACCAATTTATGAACAAAACTAAAAAATTCAAATCTCCCCCATAAGATGATAATTCTTTCTCCCCCTTTTTATGATGTCCCCAAATAGACAAAATGAGAGAAATGAAATAAACAAGCAAAACCGGGGTGACACAAGGTATAAATCACACTATTAATGAACATAAAACAACCAAGTCGATGATAGCGTAAATGAAGAGGTGTGATCAAAATTCGATAGGAAAATCAATGCATACAAACATGACATATGTGCACGATGAATATTGGATATTCCTAACGAATGAACTCAAATGCTTCCTTTGGTGTAAAAGATTGGAAATATAAGACATTGACTATATCAAATCTACAAATCAAAGCTCAAAGTGATTTCTACACCAATAACGTCCAAAATGATTTTCATGCTTTTTCAGGACTTTCAAGGAAGTGCAAACCCGTTTATATTCTCCAACCAAACTCCCTCAGATATTATTTTGAATAGAGGCATTCTAGATTCTCAAACTTTGGAGAATTAATGGTGAAACCTAAATGGCCCATATTTGGCAAAAAATGCTTTTTATTGCCTTTAAATTTTTTCGGGCTCTTTTAACCTCTTAGGACCTCGGATATTAAAATTCCTCCATTTTTTAGGTCCATTTTAGCGGTGGCTTTTGCGCAAAGGATAGGAATCAACTTTCGCAGCCCCTCCCCGTTATGAAAAATATCACACAGTCTCACCAAAACGGTTTTTACATGCAATCCAATCTTGTCAAGTTTTATCGCGTATTGTACATTGTATATACAGAATTGAGATAGAAACACTCAAGACAATATGTGATAGACAAGAGCAATAATCAAATATAGCCGTGCAGGTGTGCATTAAAGGATATAGGAGTCAAACATGTAGGAAGATATCACTAATTACATCTCAAGGACTCCAATCAATGTTAAGCACATGGATGAAATGATGTAGCGTCTCAAATCTATACCAAACAGTCACATGGATATATGAAATGAAGTTGTGACTTGGCTATCTTAAATGCTCATCCATAAAAGGTGCAAAACAAAAGAAAAAATCTTTTTTGGATTTTCTCAAAATTTTAACAAACTAAAATCTTTTTGTATTTTTTCAAAAAATTTATGAAAAATAAAAATTTATACAAAAAGTACATGTCACAACGCTAGCAAACATATATCAAAAAGCATAACTAGCGTATGACACACATGCGAACACAATCATCTATATGATATGGCAAGAGAAGAATCATGTGCAAGCAAACGAGAATCAACTTGTCTAAAATCTAGTGTATCCAAAAGTGATTTCCTAACCCAAATAGATGTGAAACAACGTGTGGGGGATTTAGGAACCAAGGTAACACTAGACTTCGACATCCTAGGACCTCTTCCAAGATCAAAACAAAATCGCCTAAGGTGACCATTCCTACCACAATATGAGCATGTGTAAACGGGTGGGATGACACCAAAAGTGTGATATTTTCTAATGTCCTTGGGATTGATTGACCCTCTAAAACAAATAATGGTTTTGGCTTTAGCACTAGAAGCACGAGAACAAGATGAGCCATTACCATCACAATCAAACCTACTTGAATCGTTTAAATCATTTTTCATCTTCAAAATATTTGATTCAAGCAACAAATTAGACTCTTCCCAAGACAGGGATTACTTTTTCAAATTTTCAACGATTTCTAAAAGGGTATCCCTCTCCCCCTCAATTAAAGCAAACTTTTCCCTAAGAGTCTCTTCACGTGCCACAAACTCATTGATTAAAATATTTCTTTCATCTTTGGCACAAACATAAATCATCGAATTTTTAAGGTCCTCCAATTCCTTTTCTAAAAATAGGACCCTATCATCACTCTCCTTTTTGGCAATTTTCAAAGAATCAAAATTAATACACAAATTACCAAAGTGCTCACGACAAATATTACTTTGAGTTTGGAACTCTTGCAAATATTCAATCTTAATTTTAAAGAGAGAATTTTCTTTTTCCAAAACTTTAATTCTTTTGCAAAGTTTCAAATTCAAAATTTTTAAATTTTCAGCATGGTCGTGAATTTTTTCAAAAATAGGCTCCTCATTAAATGGGCGTTCCATTGGAAAATTTGCGTTTTTTCACAAAACTGATTTTAAAAAATCAATATCACACAAATTTTTGCGAAAAATAGGAATACGCGATAAATTAGCGTAACCTGCTCTGATACCAATTTGAAAGAGTTGGCGCTTGCGTTCAATTAAGAAATAATATAATAAACACCTTTTAACCCAAACAAGCCCTAAACATGCAACTAGGTGTGAATGAAACAATATGAAATCATGCACGAGTTATTCAAACACACATAATTGAGGAAAAATCCCCCACAGGGGCAAAACCATTTATTTTCACTATAATTTGTAAGAAAACGGCTTACAATCGGATTACAATGAAAATACAAGTTGACTAAGAATTACCCTCAGGTATCGGATTCTGTAGTCGCGGCTGGAATTATCCCTTTCCAGTAGGGCTGCAATGAAGAGGAAGAAACGGTCCACTTCACAAGGGTTGAACGACAGCAATGGTGTTCTTGGGTTACCAAACTTGATTCACATAGATATGGAAGATGTGTGAATCTAAAAACCTAGAATCATAGGACTCAATAGGTGAAGACTTTAGGGTTGATATGCTCTGAAAAACGTGGGTAAGTCTTGTCGAAACCAACTACTGATCGTGGTTTAAATAAGGAGTCAAAACCCTAAAAAATCTGCTACACGATCTGGCAGAGTTTTACTAGGGCGAATCGGTCCGGACCTCAGGCGGATCGGTCCGATGGCGGATCGGTTCTTTTAATTTGAAGCCGATTTGGTTCACAATCGGTTCGGTGCTCTCTGGACTCATTTTGCAAGGTGGTCCGATCCGGTCCTGGGCGGATCGGTCTGCAGTCGGATCGGTTCTTTTTATTTTGGGGCGGACCGGTCCGACTGACTGTTTCCAGATTCCTTCTTCTTTTGATCTTCAGATTTCGGATTTCGTTGATGACGATGTGATCTTTTCAACCATCAATCTTGTAACGGCGTATGACATAACATATACATAAAGATGGACAAATTGTCCTTACAGCATACATTTGACATCAGTTATACCTAGAAATTCCCCAGCACTATCACAGAGATGGATTTGTTATCATGGAGGCACCTGTATGTTTTCAAATTTGACATTCAGATGAGGGTGCCTATAAGAGACGAGAGGGACTATGACGGCTGTGATGGTGAAGTCTTCGTCTATGAACAAATGTTCAAGGTTATCTTCAAACTTCCAGTCCATCCCAATATATGAGTTATTATTACCATTTTGGGGTTAACCGTGGCATAATTATTTCCTAATGCGTAGAGGATCATCATCGGCTTCATCTAATTTCGACATCTGATACACAAAACTAACCTTCCCGTTCTGGTGTTCAGAGGCTATTATAATGTCTCTTCCTCCAAGGCATAACCTAGCTATTATCATCTCGTAGCCAGGAACACTACTAAAAAAGTTCTTCATGTCAATTAAACTTCTACCCATCATTGGAAACCTCAGTACTTCTTCATCTCCGGTGCTTGGGAGTTTGATGCCAAAACCCCTGATAGCGCCTCATCACTGAGAGTATCCGTGAAATGGGTGAAGGCTCTAATGTTAACCAGGATTGACCACGGCCTTAGCATAGATAGGAGGGAGAAAATTTATAAGATATGTTTTAAGGAAGACTATGAAGGGCGTGTGGAGTTAGAAAGGTTGATAACTCCCAAGTACCTTAAAAATATAGGTCTGAGGGTTAACCCATTGTCAGAGTTGTATAAGTAAACTTTTTTCATATTTATTTTGTTGTCTTTATCTATTCTTTACTGGTACTAACCTCTTCTCTTAATTGCAGGTCGCCCTTCAAGCATCTCTGACCAACTGTGGGAAATGGCAGCTCTTCGCTTAGAAATCTTCTCACTAAGATGTCTAAGGGAACCAACCCCTCGAAGAATACCACCACTGGTCACTCTGGACAGGTTGATCAAGCGGAGAAAATAAAGAAATCGACTGATGACACTTCAAACATACCCCTTCCTCAAAAGAAAAATAGGAATTTTGATGACCCTAGGGATACCTCTTCCTCGACCATACCCATATCTTCTTCTTCTTCTTCTTTAGTCTTGGCTGAGAGGATTTCTCTTATCTCCATCAGTGTTGACTCTGTGATGGGGGACTAAACAAGTTTAAGATCTGAAGATTCTTGGAGTCGATTGAGTCATCCTGCCTTTATAACTTCGGCGTCCATCAGGTAACTTGTGATAACCCGGATATATATATGATACATTGTATTTAAATCATGCTTACCTTATGTGATATGAATAATTTTATTATTAGTATATATAATGTTAGGTTATTATGTTTGGTCTAATCCTACTGATAGGCAGGGTTTTGTCGCAGCGCAAGAGTCACCTACGCGCCGGTCGTTTTATATTCGGCTCACCTGAACTATACAAAGACCTAAATTACGAATGCACTTGCGATACAAATATAGCGGTAAGTCGGGTATCGAATCCACAGGGAGTGTTTGATAGATTTTAATCGGATTATTAATTTAGGAATAAAAATGTAAAAGGTGGGTGCGAATGTAAATAAAGGAAAAGAGAGAAGTTAAGTCTAAATAAAGGTAAAGCGAGGATCGAGATAACATCCAATCATATGGATCGAAATAACTACTAATCAAGATGCCGGCTCGAAAGATATTTAACCGACACAATCAATTAAGCATAAACATCACACAATAAGGAATTCAATCCAAAGTTGTGAGATTAAACATTTAACGAAAAATGGTCACACGCGGATTAAATTCAGATTATCACTATAAACACTAATGTCGCATGACAGAGAATGTTAAACGCATAATAATCCGACTTTAATTCGCACGGGTTCAAATAAACGTAATTTTGCACAAAACCTAATTTTCGAAGCTCGAAACCTGTAAATGGAGGAACGAAATCCCGACCCTATTTATCTAAGGGTAATACATGAATTAAACTAAATTCAACAATTTAACTAAGAAATCAAGAAATAAACACAAATAAACTAACTACAAAGCATGAAAACCAATTATCTAGTCAAGGAAAATAAAGAACAAAACTATATTAAAAGAGATGATAATTAATAATTCAATCTTACAAAACCAAATGGATGTCACCCTAAGAAGAGAAGAAGATAAGCTCTCAAAACCAAAACCTAACCTAAAATGTCTTCTAAAACTAAGTATATCTAATGTTACAACAAAATTACCATATATAGTAATTTGGGAGAAAAGAAATGAAGAAAGAAAGAAAAGGAAAATATCTCAAAAAAATAGCGGATCGATCGATCGACCCTTTGATCGATCGATCGATGGTAAAATATCAATCCCACTATCTCAGCTCGAGGGAAAAAAATTGAATGATCGATCGATCGATGGCTACAGGTCTGCAACTCTTCCCCCTGTTTTGGCATGTTTGGTTTTCTCCTCCGCTAAAATTGCCGTAACTTCTTCGTTCTGAATTGGAATCGCACATCGTTCATGGCCACGTGAAACTTGCGAGGAGGGATACAACTTCCGTGAAGATGTTGGGCCAGGTGACCAAGCGGTGAATTGACCTAATTGCCCTTGAACGTGCGATCGCGTACGAAAATTAGCCGAAATGCATCTGAACTTCACACTTAGCATCCAAATTTCTATAAAAGCTCTAACCCCTGCAAAACATGTTAACATAGAAATCTGAGGTTGTCTGGTTAACGAGAATAAATATAGGGAATAAGATACCAGAGGGGGCTAAAATGCGTAGGTTCGAGAGATGAAATACGCAATATTTACGTATTATCACACCCCCTAACTTACACTTTGCTAGTGGTAAGTATTCCTGCCTATCAAAATGGTAAGTATTCATGCCTATGAAAATGGTGCCATTACCGGGGAGTGTTTTGTTATAGATTGTAATTGTTTTATTAGTTCGTAGTATTTTTCTTTTGTATTTGTATTTTTTATTTTAACCTTTTTTGCAGGCTTTGCACATTTGAGCGCCTAGAGACGCTTGAATGTTCCCGCGCGCACATCTTTTTTGTGGAATTAGCCTTCTCGAGCCTTTGTTGGGGTAAGCATGTCTTATTCTAATTTTTCTGGTAATCCTAATGATAATTCTCAAAATTCCCATAAACCTATGACTTTTCGTCAATACTTACAAGCCGAAAAAATTGCAACATCTAAAAAGACATTGGGTGAGTATTACAAAAGTCAAAGTATGGATTACGTAAATTTTGGGCATGATCATTTTGATTTTGGTTCGCAAGATCCTTATGATAAGAATTTTGAAACAAATTGTAATCATTTTCAAAAGTCTTATGTTAATGATTTTGATTGTATTCCCGAGAATAATTTCTAAACTTCTCATTTCCAAGAATTCTCTCCTGGCCCTATGACGTTCAGTGAGGGATTGTGCATGCTTGAAAATGAGAGGATTGAAAACCATTATCGGGAAGAAAATCGTTGTTGGTAACATGAGTTGTGTTGATACCAAAATTAATCTGCTGACATGGACCAATCATATGAAGATACGTGGCTATCTACATGGCAACAACAAACATTTCCGAGGAACCCACTCGCTCCGAGGAACAAGACTACAACGAGGAAGACTAGTTCCCCGAGGAACTCACAAGCTCCGAGGGATAATGCCTCTCTGAGGAACTCTTAAATACCGAGAAGCTTAGGCGGTCCGAGCTGCACCTCGAAGCAGGATACCAACAGTTTAATTGCTCATTAAATGCTTATCATTTGGACGCGCACGCAAATAGGGCATTAAATGTATTACCCTTTCATATGTACATCATTTAATGTATTACCCTTTCACAATACAGCCTCAGGGCTATAAATACATTGTACAATCCTCATTGGAAAGGGACCCCAGACCGAAATTTTTTGAGATAACTTGTAATCGAGAATTCCCATACAAACAGCAATACCAAAGCAACAGTGGACGTAGGCCATTCTTATAAGGCTGAACCACTTTAAAATTTTTTGTCTCATTTATTTATTTGTGATTGAATTATTAGAGTGATCTAATTTTTTACATCAACAGATTGACGCCGTTTGTGGGAAACGACTGATAATATCATTTTTCATCAAAATTAATCCATTACCAATGGGCGAATATTCCTGAATCCAGCAATCGAAATGCTGTAACCCCTCCAAATCCATCTGCTCCACCAATTATTCCAGATTTGACTGGAATAATGACAAATTTGGCTCAGGGCCAGACCGTCATGCAAGAAATAATGCGATAACTCATCCAAACCCTCCATGGCGGTGCATCAGCCCATTCCGGACCACGAAGCATTCAAAGAAATATCTGTGCGCCTTCTTCGCGTACTAGGCGTACTAACTCACATCGCAATGAGGAATCTGATGATTTCTCTTATCAACCTGGGCGAACTTCGTCGGTGCGAGCCACGGATACTGAACAACGTGTCACCCTCTCCCCAGAAAGGACCAGCGCGTTGGAAAGATTAAGTAGGGTTTCTCCTTTCGACCGATTAGGCCCTAGGAGGAACAAAAGTCCTCTTAATGCAGCGTCGAGGAGCTTTCGACGATCATCAGATTTAAGGGAAGGATCTGCCCAGTCGCGACCAACTGCTCGTCAAGATAGATCCTATGACCGACCAGTTGCTCGTCAAGATAAATCCCAGGAAGCTACTTCAACGCGATCAGTTGCTCGAACCAATAGGCCCGAGGAAGGAAATGATGCATGGAAAGGATCTATTCAGAGGCTGGAGGATAGATTAGGGGAAATGGCCAAGGCCAAGAATCCTCTACAACGAACCTTTGTTTGAGGAACGCCTTTTGTCCAGGACATTGTTGATTTTCTAACACCATCAAAGTTCAAAGCACCTGTTGTGACTCCCAAGTATGATGGAAAGACTGACCCTGTCCTTCATATAGAATAATATCAAGCTGCAGTCGACATCTATGCTGTCCCAGATGAGATGAGATGCAGAACATTCTCGGGAACACTTACCAGATCTGCTTAAATATGGTATAATAGTCTTCCTCGGGGTAAGATTTCAACTTTTCTTCAACTGGCCGAGCTATTCATTGGGAATTTCTGCTTTGGAGCAAAGTCAGTTAAACGATTAGCACATTTGTTAAGTGTTAGACAAAAAGCTGGTGAGAGTACCAGAGATTATATAACTCGTTTTAATAACGAGAAACTCGAAGTCATTGATTATGAGGAGAAGACAGCGATTACCGCTTTGATGAGTGGACTACTGCCAAACAAGTTGTACTACACTTTGGCCAAAGATCCACCTCGAACCATGTCGGATCTGATGGGAAAAGCGTCCAAGATTATGAATGCAGAGGAGGCCATGTCTGCGAAGAAGAATATGGACGCCAAAGAAACCAAGGTGGAAGGTGATAAAGTTAAGAAGAAGGAACATAAGAACAATGATGGTGACAAACAATCCAAAAATAGGTCGTCATGGGAGGTCTTGAGGAAATTTGATAATTACACACCTTTGGAGGTAAATATCAACCACGTCCTAGAAGAAATTAAGAACAACGAGGAGTTAAACTGGCCAAAGAAAATGAAGGCAGACCCTGACACGAGGAATAGGGAAAAATATTGCGAATTCCATAAGGATCATGGCCATATGACCAAAAATTGCATAGCTCTTCAAAATGAGATTGAAACACTCATCCGACGAGGAAAGCTAGCAAAGTATGTTGATCGGGGAGGCGAAAGAAGAAACAATGACCGAACTAGAGAGAGGTCTAGATCTCCTCGTCGAGCAGAGGAGAACAAGAAGAGAAACCATGAAGTTGATCCAGAGGATGACCCCGACCTTCCCAAGAAGTTAAGGCAGCCAGAACGAGAGGTATTTTCAATACGCTTTGGGTCATTTGATTGTAATGTTATTACAGGAGGAGATGCAGGAGGAGGAGACCTTACTGCAGAAAGAAAAGCTTACCTTGGTGAGGCCCAAGCTTGCTCGTACATTCAGCGAATAAATCTAGCTAAGGAAGATCGCCCGAGAAAGGTGAACAAGGAGAAATTGGTTATCGGTTTTTCAAAAAATGACCTTGCAGGTGTTTTATATCCTCATGATGAGCCGCTGGTGATCAAAATGAGAATGAAGGAAGTCATGATTTCAAGAGTACTGGTCAACAATGGTAGCTCAGCAGACATCATGTTCTACTCGTGCTTTGACAGTTTAAATCTAAAGCTATCTCAACTGGAGCCTTACCACAGACCCCTCATTGGTTTTGCTGGCGAGAAAGTATTTCCACTTGGGACGATCAAGTTGGATATATTCATTGGTACGTGGCCTGCTTGTCGGACAGAAAGAATACATTTCTTCGTGATGGATAAGAATGTCCAGTCATCGTACAATATCATCATGGGAAGAGTAGGATTGAAGAAGTTCGAGGCTGTACCATCTACAGTACATCAGTGCCTAAAATTTCCATCAAACTTTGGAGTAGGAGTTGTGAAAGGTGATAAGAAAGTAGCTCGGGAATGCTATTATTCATCCACCGAGCAAGAAGAACTGGAAGAATCAAATAAAAAGACTACTACCTATCAAGTGGATGAAGGTGCAGAAATTGAAACATTAGATCCTCGAGATGAGTCGCAACTCGTGAAGGGTCAAGTGGTGGAAGCTACTGAAAACATCATTCTGGACGATGAGCACCCTGAGAGAACTACTCAAATAGGTTCGTCGTTTGAAGCCTCATTAAAACAGGAATTGATAATTTTCCTTAGAAGCAGAAGACAAACTTTTGCGTGGAGTCATGAAGATATGCCTGGGCTAGACCCAAACTTCTTATGTCACGAGCTCAATGTGAATAAGGAGATCAAGCCTGTGAAGCAGAGAAGAAGAGTGTTCAGTCCAGAGAAGAATCAAGCTATACAGGAGGAAGTCGAGAAACTCCAGAAAGCTTATTTCATTGAAGATGTTAAATATCCAGATTGGTTAGCCAATGTGATAATGGTAAAGAAGAAGAACAATAAGTGGAGGATGTGTGTGGACTTCACCGACCTCAACAAAGCATGCCCAAAGGATCATTTTCCATTGCCCCGAATTGATCAACTGGTGGATGCTACCTCGGGACACGAGTTGCTGAGCTTTATGGATGCTTATTCTGGCTACAATCAAATTAAAATGAAACCTGAAGATAGGGAAAGTACTTCTTTCATTACCCCTAGGGGAACTTATTGTTATAATGTTATGCCTTTTGGTTTGAAAAATGCAGGTGCGACATATCAGAGGCTGATGAACAAGGTCTTTGCTGAACAAATCAGTGACAATATGGAAGTCTATGTTAATGATATGCTGACGAAAAGCAAGAAAGCTGCCGATCATCTAGTTGACTTAAGTCAGACTTTTGATCAACTAGATAAATATCAAATGAAGCTGAACCCGACGAAGTGCATCTTTGGAGTACGAGAAGGCATGTTTCTCGGGTACATTGTCAATCAACGAGGCATTGAAGCAAATCCTGAAAAGATCAAAGCTCTATTAGGGCTGCGATCTCCAATGACGAAGAAGGAAGTACAGAGTCTCACAGGACGAGTAGCGACACTCAACAGATTTGTGTCACGAGCAAGTGATAGATGTCTCCTATTCTTCAAGACACTCAGAAAGACTTTTGAGTGGAATGACGAATGCGAGAAGGCTTTTTAAGATTTAAAGAGATACTTGGGAACACCTCCACTGTTGTCCAGGCCAGTTGTGGGAGAAAAATTGTACTTGTACCTTGTAGTGTCCGAGAATGCAGTTAGCTCGGCGTTGATCTGAGTGGAGAATGGAGTACAAAAGCCAATTTACTACACAAGTAAAGCCTTTTCGAGGAGCAGAAATTAGATATCCAAGGTTGGAGAAATTGGCACTGGCGCTGATTGAGGCGAGTAGGAGAATGAGGCCATATTTCCAGGCTCATACCATAGTAGTATATACTGATATGCCGTTGAGACAAGCCCTTCATAAGCTAGAAAAATCAGGGAGATTGATGTACTGGGCAATAGAGCTCGGTGAATATGATATAGTCTTTGAAACCAGATCATCGCTTAAAGGGCAGGCTATAGCAGATTTTATAGCGGAGTTCACCTATCCTAATACCACCGAGGAGCTAAAGTTGCTCGCTGATCAACCTGTGGATGTTACATGATCAACAAACACTATCTCAGACCAACTCCGGTTGGTAAAAGGGCAAGTGGATGTTACAAGATCATTAACTTCGGGCTCAGACCAACTCTAGTTAGTAAAAGGGCAAGAAGAAATGATCGACGAAGAGCAAGAAAAATTCGAGGAGGAAAGGAAGGAACAAATATTTCACCGAGGAACTCTAACTGATCAGAAATTTGAAGACGAGTTACCTATATGGAGACTATATGTAGATGGCTCATCTTGCACTGCAGGATGCGGCGCGGGGATAATTTTGAACACTCTGGATGAGGTCGATATGGAATACGCCTTGCGTTTACAATTCAAAGCTTCCAACAATGAGGCTGAATATGAGGCCATGATTGCAGGACTTGGTTTAGCAAAAATTATGGAGGCGCAACAGGTTATTGTTTTCAGTGATTCTCAATTAATCATAAACCAAATGATGGGAGTATATGCAGTTAGAGGATAATTAATGATCAAATATCATGCAAAGGCAAAGGAGCTGGTGTTAGAATTTGCTGCTATTCAGCTGGTCAGAATACCAAGAATGGAGAATGCGAGAGCAGACGCCCTAGCTCGACTAGCATCAGCTACTCGCACCGAGCTACGAAGAACAATCCCAATTGAAGTGTTAGCTGGTCGGAGCATATATGAAGATCTGATGATGAACTTTATCACCCTTGATTTAGGACCATCTTGGATGGATTCCATTAGGGCGTATATCAAGGAGGGAGAATTGCCAATTGACAAGCTCGCTGCCAAAAAATTGAAGTTTAAAGCTGCTCGGTATGTATTAACTAATGGTGTTTTATATAGACGAGGAATCATGGCAGGTTTGCAGAGATGTGTACATCCCTCCGAGGTGAAAGAATTAATTGAAGAGATCCAGGAAGGGTCTTATGGAGCACATGTAGCAGCTCAGACGCTTTTACAAAGGGTAATGACGCAAGGATACTACTGGCCGACGATGAGGGATGATTTTATAGCCTACGCCAAGAAGTGTGACAAGTGCCAGCGCTTTTCCTCCATCCGAAGAACTCCACAAGCATTGTTGACACCCATAACTTCCCCTTGGCCATTTGCCATGTGGGGAATTGACTTGGTTGGGCCACTGCCAACGACCCGAGGAAGGTTCAAGTACCTCGTCGTCGTAGTGGATTATTTTACTAAATGGGTAGAAGCTGAGCCACTCATTGACATGACGTACGAGAAGGTGTACCAATTTGTTTGGAAGAACATCATTTGTCGATATGGTCTACCTCATGCCTTCATCACAGACCATGAAACACAATTTGATAACGAGGAGTTTGCCGCCTATTGTCATCAATCAAATATTTTGAAGGTCCACTCAGCACCAGGCCATCCTCAGAGCAATGGACAAACTGAAGTGACAAACAGAACGCTGCTAAATGGCTTGAAGAAAAGATTGGATGATGCAAAAGCAAACTGGATCAACGAGTTACAATCAGTACTTTGGGCTTACCGAACTACTCCCCGAGTAGCAACTGGAGAATCACCATACATGCTGGCGTTTAGAAGTGAAGCTGTCATACCTACCGAGTTGGGCCTTCCAACACACAGGGTACTGATTTTTAATTCCCTTGTCAGCGACTTAATGAGAAGACTAGATTTAGACATGCTCGAGGAAGTTAGAGAAGAAGCAGCCATTAGAAATGCTGCTTACCAACAACGAACAACTTTGTTCTACAACAAAAGGGTGAAGAGGTGAGACTTGAAAGAAGGAGATTATGTGCTGAATAAAGTAATCCAAAAGCACAACAAACTGGAGGCAAACTGGCATGGACCATACCGAGTTTCAGAAGTTGTTCGACCAGGAACTTATCGAATAGCAACTCTAAAGGGGGAGGAGTTCAAGAATGCATGGAACGCAGAGCACCTACGCAAGTATTATCAGTGATGTATATGTAACACAGTTCCATCAGTATGAATAAAATGAAGATATTCTGCTAAAGTCTCTCTTTTTATTGAGAATTTTTCGGGGAATACTAGTGCTACACACAACTCAGCAAAACTCGGCAAAGCTCAGGCTGCTCAGCAGCAAAATATTCCTAAAAATGCCAGCTTTGGCTGGTTAGGAAACAAAATATTCCTAAAAATGCCAACTTTGGTTGGTTAGGAAATAAAATATTCCTAAAAATGCCAACTTCGGTTGGTTAGGAAACAAAATATTCCTAAATATGCCAACCTATTTGGCTAGGAAACGAAATATTCCTAAAAATGCCAACCTGTTTGGCTAGGAAACAAAATATTCCTAAAAATGTCAACTTCGGTTGGTTAGGAAACGAAATATTCCTAAAAATGCCAACCTGTTTGGCTAGGAAACGAAATATTCCTAAAAATGCCAACCTGTTTGGTTAGGAAACAAAATATTCTCCCAAATGCCAACTTATGTTGGTCGGGAGGTAAGATCATTCCAGAAAGTGCAAAAGTTGCTAACTATGGCTGGTCGGGGATAAAAACCCACCATCTGTAGTTGGTCGACAAAGAAAATTTACCGACCTTGGTTGGTCGGAAACATTTAAGATAAAAGTCTACTAACTATAGCTAGTCGGAGATAAAAACCCACCATCTGTAGTTAGTCGACAAGCAAAATTTACCGATCTTGGTTGGTCGGAAACATTTTATAGGTAAAATTATTTCAAAAAGACTAACTATAGCTGGTTGGGGATAAAAACCCACTAACTGTAGTTGATCGACATGGAGAATCTAACAACCTTGGTTGGTTGGAAACATTTTAAAAAACATTTTTATACTCATTACTTTATTATTAAGTGATCGAGCAACAGTATTGATACTTGTAACTTTTTAATTGTTACTGAGTTGGTCGACAAACAACACAATATTGTTATTTTTTTAACAGATATGCATAAATATAAAGTGTTTGATAAATACAAGACAATAGCAATCAAGATTTGCAAACAAAAATGAAAGTCTTTCATTGAATTCAAAATAAATTACATTGATAATGAAATTACAGTTACATTGACATGTATACTAACTATTACATCAAAAATTCCTATTCTACTGATCTCTTCCCCTCTGCTTTTGACACAGGTTCCTCGCCAGTAGGCAGATCATTTAAAGACAGAGGAAAATTGATGAAGTTGAGGTCCTTCAACATCCTGACATTCATCACGGATGGTCGGTCTAAGAGATGCTCGGGACGAGATACCTCGATTTGAGAATGTAAATTGTAGTCATCGAGATACTTTGAAATTAAGCTCCGAGGAATGGCCCGAGCAGGGATCCAATCCATCTCCAAATTGTATGGTGGCACATGCAAGTCGAGCAACCAGGGATCATGGTAGTCCCACAGATAATGACCTTATTCGAGCTTCAACACACCTAAGGCATTCAGCCAGCCTTGCTTGTATCCCTCATTGTTGGCATTCTGGATACGATCGTCTAAGTGGAATAATGCTTCATTGTATCTAGCCATCCAGAACTCCCTCGGCTGTTTGTGGAATTGATATGTTAGCCTTTCTAGCTGCTCGTGGAGATTCTTGATGAAAAACTCCTTATTCTCCAAGATTGATTTCTGCGTAGAGAGTTATTTTTCCAGGTCCCTAATCTTCTTCGACATATCAGACAACGCTTGGTTCTTCGCCATTAGTTGGAAAGCCTGGTTCTCTAAGGCAGACCGAGTCCTCTGTTCCTCGACAAGAACCCGAGCTGCTCTTGCTCGTCCCCGAGGAGCTCTTGCTCGACCATGAGAAGATGTAGAGGTGCCTGAACTCTTCAAAGTCTCCAACTCGTCCCTCGACTTGGCATTCTCAACCTCTAAGAACGAGAATCCCTAGTCGGTCACTGGGATCAAGGCACTAGAAGTGGAGGCTGCAGACTTCAATTGTGATAGCTCTTTTTGCTAGTTGTTGTTCTCTTGCTCCAGTAACTTGGCAATCTGTCTGCATTCCTCTACCTCACCCTTCAAAGTTCTCTTCCTCAGATCATACCCAGCAAAAATCTTCTCGTATCCCTTGTCAGCCATGATCAGCTTGTACTTCTTTTCGTACCCCTCATGCAACAAGGCAGTTGATTCCTTGTATTGATTCTGAAGGTATTTGAGGGTACACTGGAGATCCTCGATCATATCATAGTAAGCCACATTATTGGCCACTGCTCGGTCAAGTAGACACTTCAAGTACTGATACGCTTCAACTGCCTGTTCTGAAGCATCATGACTAAGGATGTCTGCAACTTGTGCATCGCTCAAGTCTGTGTGACCAGCCTTAAAGTACTCATTACATTGTTGCAGCAACTTTATGTCATAAGCAGATAGCAATTCCATCCTGGCCAGAAACTAGCAGAGAAATAAGAGCAATCATCAATAAGAAGAATAAGCAGAGTATGAATGAAAGATAGACAACAATATGCAAAAAAGTTCAAATTTTATTAGATCATAATTCAGAGTTACATCTTCTGAGTTACATTTGATAAAGAGAAACAAAATAAAGAGAAACCCGAACAACACTAAACCTTTTCCTTATCTCCCAAAACCTTCTCGTAAGGCTGGGATGAAGAGGTAGGTTGCTCGGAGGGAAGATATAGCTGCTCGGGGAGAATAGGCAGTTGCTCGGAGGAAGAAATGATTTGTTGATTTTCCCCATCAGCAGGCTGGATGGCTAGGGCATGATCTCCCATCACCATCGAAGATTCTTGAGAGGTAGCTTCGTCCTCTTCTAATTCTTCTGGAGTTGGAGGGGGACCAGGGATATGTCTCTGGAAGAGCTCGGAAGACTCGTCGACCTTCATCTCCTGAAGGGCGGCAACCCATCCATCCCTAAAATATTTAAGACCGCCATAGTCCACTTGCGACACCATGGCAGCCAACCCCTTGTTCCAACCCTTGTCCCACCCAGAGCTGTAGGACTTCTTCACAACAGCTTTCCTCTTCAGCTTCTCCGAGGAAAGTTTCTCAAACAGCAGGTTCTCAGCAACCTTCAATTTATTTTCTGCTTCCTCCTTTTGCCGACCTACTTCTTGAAGCTGGCCCAACCTTTCCTCAGCAACCCTGAGCTTATCTTCAAGCTCTCCAGCAGTTTTGAGCTTCTCTGCGAGCTCTTTATTTGCCTTCTCCAAGGCATTATTTTTCTTCTCCAACTCTTTGGAGGCTTCAATAGCTCGAGCTTTATCCTGCTCGGTGGAGGCAAGCTTCTTCTCCCAGACAACTTTGTCGTTAGCATATTTCTGGCGAGAATCTGCCAGAGACTTGGTAGCTTCTTCCAGAGCTCCCTCCACACTGGACGAGGAGCAAGAAGCCTTAATCGCTTCATCCTTCTTCAGGATTATATTGAAGCAGCTCGTCAACTATGAACAGAAAAAGAAAGCAAGTTAGAAACAGAAATGACAAAGGAAATATGAAAAATTAAAAAGTAAAGAGACTTACAGAAGCAAGATGACGAGCAGCTAGTGAGGTGACCATGTCCCGAGTAAGGTTCTCTTCAGTACCTTGTACCTCAGGAATGATCGAGGACTTTACCGAGCTCATGGCAGAGCTCGGGGGAACAAAAGCTGGAACTCCAGTTCCAGTTACTAGGGGCTGAGCAATGGTATCAGCCAAATGGACCGAGGAGCTCTTCTTCAACCTCCCCAGGGGAACAGGTACCGATTCAACCAAGGAAGAACCCTTGGTCGGTGATATCACAATCACCTCTCCAGGAGCAGCAGACCTGCTCGGAGCCACTGCGGGCTTCTCAGCAACTTTAACAGGAGCAGCTGGAGGAGCTGCATCAGTCTTCTTTGTTCCCTCCCTTGGGACATCAATTCTACTCCTTTTTACCTCCCCAGAACCGGAGGCAGTCTTCTCAAACAGGGCAGGAGGTCTTCTCTTCTTCATCCTTTCACTTAAAGGAATATGGGATTCAGGTGATGATCTTGTGGAAGCAGGAACTGGCTCTGATTCACTTATCACTGGACGAGCAGTGAAGGAAGTGGTGTAGCTTTTGTACTGGAGTAGATACGAGGCCGACCTAATGTGCTCGTCGGCAACACTCTGATGCAGACTCCAGATAAGTTTCAGATGTCTTACATTAACATCTTCTTCCTTTGGGCACTTTCTTTTGTTATCAACTGCAAATAAATAAACATTGTAATCAGTGGCACATTTTATCAAACACAAAAGAAACATGATTTCAAAATAAAATAAAATAAAAATAACCTATCCCGTTGCCATAAGGAGGGCATCTGGGACCTTGATAAACCTCATCTCCAGCTAATGGAGGGTGTTGCCAATTTTTTATGACAACCCCATGTTCAAAATAATCCCTATTGGCATCAGGGAGATTGACTACTAAGGCTCTATTTAAAAATCTAGTTTTTAAATAAAAAATATTATCATTAACTGCCCATCTATAGCAGTACATGATTTCTGGAATTCCTATGCGAGTTCCATGGACTTGATTTAATTTATGCACCCCATTAACTATTCTCCATGTGTTGGGAGCTATTCTCGCAGGAACGACGTCAAAATAATGACAGAATTCCAGACACAAGGGATTTAGTGAAAAAGAAAATCCACACTCAGCAATAAAAAGGCTGGGGAACTAATGTCCCTCTGCCAAATTAAAATAATCAGAAGGCTCAGAAATCTCTTCCAAGATAAGCCAAGAGGGAATGGAAAAATCAGAGCGAAACTGTTCAAGAGACTCAATAGAGTAAACCATGATGATGAATAAAAGAAATGAAGAAGAAAGAAGAAGATCTTACAGAAAAAGAGTAGAGCTGTTGACAACGAACGACGAAAAAGATGAATGCACAAGAGAGTAGGATGAGACGACGTAAAACTTGAAGATAAAAATTTGAAAGGTAGAAGACGATGGGAGCGTCTGTGAAGTTTAAATACCTTGCCTTGGGAAATGGTGAAGTAATGATTACAAAAAAGGATGATTACGTTACCGGCATCTTAAAAGATGAAAAGTAGTGCGAGAATCAAAGCGGACAACAGCGGCTAAAAAGAGGAAAAGTGGCGCGGGAATCGAAGCGAACAACAACGGCTAAGAAAACAAAAAGTAATGCGGGAATCGAAGCACGCAAAAAAGTCCAAAAAATCATGATTTTACGAATTGGGAAGGAGAAATAAATACAAGGGAAATGCTCCTAAAAATCAGGAAGACTATTTAAATCTACCATATTCCGAGAAAGAACGTTCCATACTCCTCAAATTTTGAACTATGAAACATTGGGGGATTCTGTTGATACCAAAATTAATCTGCTGACATGGACCAATCATATGAAGATACGTGGCTATCTACATGGCAACAAGAAACATTTTCGAGGAACCCACTCGCTTCGAGGAACAAGACTACGAGGAAGACTAGTTCCCCGAGGAACTCACAAGCTTCGAGGGACAATGCCTCTCCGAGGAACTCTTAAATACCGAGAAGCTTAGGCGGTCCGAGCTGTACCTCGAAGTAGGATACCAACAGTTTAACTGCTCATTAAATGCTTATCATTTGGACGCGCACGCAAAGAGGGCATTAAATGTATTACCCTTTCATATGTACATCATTTAATGTATTACCCTTTCACATTACAGCCTCAGGGCTATAAATACATTGTACAATCCTCATTGGAAAGGGACCCCAGACCGGAATTTCTTGAGATAACTTGTAATCGAGAATTCCCATACAAACAGCAATACCAAAGCAACAGTGGACGTAGGCCATTCTTATAAGGCTGAACCACTTTAAAATTCTTTGTCTCATTTATTTATCTGTGATTGAATTATTAGAGTGATCTAATTTTTTACATCAACAAGTTGGATTTATTATTTGAATCCGAAGACGATTTTCTTTCGAGACTTTTGAAGTCGAGGACTGTTTTGAACCAAATGAGAACTTTGTTCCTACTTTGGAACAAATCATTCTTGACTTGACCCATGGTATAGTAGAGAATGAAAATGAGGATGAAAGAGGCGTAGTATCCATTTGCAATGAACTCGTTTCTTCTTTGATTCTCAAAGAAGAAAGTTTCATTGTAAATGATCCTATTTCTTTCAAAATTAAATCTTCAAGCGATGATAACTCATTGGGTGAGATTGAATTTCCTTCATTCTCGTCTTTATTCTATATTGTCACACCAATTTTAGTACCCGATGAATCGGTTCAAAACTTTATAGTTCCAAACCTTTTTGCCGACGAGGAGTACTCGCTCGAGTCGCCTTCCATGACGTCATCTTTGCCCTCATGTGCGCCCCCTCCCATTCCAACTTCAAAATACTTGGGAGATGATTCAATTTTTCTTGGCCCACATGTGTATTTGTCACCCGTCCTATCCAAATCCCCCATCCTCCGTCCCAAATTTTTAATTGGGGATGGTTCATCTTTTCCACTACCCACATGCCTTCCGTTGTTTGAACGAAGTTCCTATTTTTTGGGAGGCATGCATGAAAGGGAGGGTCCACCGTTGATCCCCCAAAGTCAAATTGTATTTTGGGTGGACCCTAAAAAATTTAGGCTTCTAGTGTATAGTTAGTTAGGAGTCTAAATGGTAGGTTGTACATAGTTAGCTTTTTATCCTTTCTTTCTTTTTAGTTTTTCTTTCCTTTTAGTTTAATCCAGTGTATTTAGTTAAACTTTTTGTTATTGCTTTTTGTTATGCCTTGGTACTAACATATTTTGTAGAATCATTGGACTTGTACTTTCCGGAGATCACTCCATTTTGGGTAATATCACTCTTTTCCTTCTTTAACTTGGTTCTTAATTAATATTGAGGACAATGTCGGGTTTTAAGTTAGGGGGTGTGAGATATTCTATGCATTCATTGGTAGTGTCCATGATTTTGATTTTATGTTATTTTCAAGCATGCTTTTCTTGAAAACCAATGAAAAATTTCAAAAAGATTTTATTTATTTTTTCTCTTTCTTGGGCTTTTTGCCTTAATTTCTTATGACAAATTTAATAATTGCCCTATCCAATTTCTAACTCAATGATGTATTTTATATTTTTTCCATGTTATTAAACTTTAATCCTCACATTATTCAATGTTGGGAATAAATGCATGAATTAAACCTTGAAAATCCATAGGCACTTGAGCATATTTTCTAAAATCATTCGGTAGGACAATTATAGCTTGGTATCTTTTTGTTGCTATGTGTACACTAAAAACCTAGCGAGCTTCGTGCTTTTCTTCGTTTCAGAGTGCTTATACATTACTCTTTCTCTTTCTTGAATAACGTATCTTGTTGGCGATCTCATTTTCGTTTCATTGATTGCATATTAATTGATTTATCCCTTGAGCATGATTTTCAATGGTGTTGAGTCTCGAGAATCACATAAAACTTTAGGAAAGGATCATAGGCCCTCGTTGATGTTTAACCCTTACGACCTTACCCTTACCCTTATACATGTCCCTAGTCAACCCCGTTGAGCCCTATTATGACCTTTCTTTTCGTCCCAAATCCCCTAACCAAACTCCATGTTAGAGTTTTAAACCGACTTATTACCTTTCTTACCTATGTTTGGAATGATATTTGGGATTGAATGATGTTGTGTAGTGTGGTTGAAATTTAAGCATGAAAAGAATGAGAAAAGAAGAAAGTGTAATGAAAAAGAGAAGAAAAAGAGAAAGTTTAAAACAAAAGAAAACATGAGAAAAAGAAAAGAAAAGAAAGAGAAAGTTGTAAATGTCGTGTATCTAGTTCAATAAGCTTTGATTACTCTCCCCGAATGGTATATTTAATGCTTATTGCCAGCATTTTCCCATTATCCTGAGTTTTCATTCCGAACAATTTAAATTCGTATATACATATCCTTCGTTTCTTACCCTAGCCTAACCTACATCATAACCCTATACATGTCTTATGTGATATTAGGTTGATGTAATTCAAAGGTTTAAATAGTTTGATAATCTGTGAAAATACGTTTCGCCTCCTTTAGTGAGTGGTATCTTTCACTGAGATTACAAATTTTTATTTTATATATAGCGTTCTTCATTTATGACATGTGCGTGACCTAGTTTCCATTTACATTTACTCCTTATGCCCGCATATTCCGTGTGTTAACTCCCTGATTTGAGTGAATTTACTTGATGAGTGTAATGCCCATGAGGATTGAATATATGTTTGCTTTATTTAGTATCCGATTTATATAAGTTTTTGCCAAATCATACTTTGCATGTGCTCACTACCCCTCCTAGATTTTAAGGTTTCAATTCTATGAGGTGCATTCTATAATGTTAATGATTCAGACTTTTGTTTGAATCCGTTCAATGTGCCAATAATGCGTATGAAATCTTATTCGCTATTGTTGGGATTGTCGCATGTTGGGTTGGGCTTATTTTGAGGAAATTATGGGATGTTTGTGGGTAGCATCCCAGAAAACCCTCACGAGACGACACTCATCCACTAGGGTAACCTAGGGGTTTAACGGATTATTACATATGCTAAATGCAATCGAATCGCCCGCAAAAGTGGCCTTATGATTTTATACTATACTTTTGTACTATCTCCTTCTTTTGGTTTGCTTGTAGTTCTTATTGCATCCTATTTCATTACTAGGGACTAGCAATGTGTAAGTTAGGGGGTGTGATAATACGTAAAATTGCGTATTTCATCCCACGAACCGACGCATTTTAGCCCCCTCGGGTATCTTATTCCCTATATTAATGCTCATTAACTAGACAACCTTGGATTTCTATGTTAACATGTTTTGGAGGGGTTAATTGAGCTTTTATAGGTATTTGGATGCTAAGTGTGAAGTTCGGACGCATTCCGGCTAATTTTCGTACGCGATCGCACGTTCAAGGGCAATTCGATCAATTCACAGCTTGGGCACATGGCCCAACATCTTCACAGAATTTGTATCCCTCCTCGCAAGCTTTGCGTGGCCGCAAATGGTGCACGATTTCGATTCAGAACGAAGAAGTTACGACGATTTTAGCGGAGGAGAAAACCAAACATGCCAAAATAGGGAGGAATAGTTGCAGACCTATAGCCATCGATCGATTGATCATTCAGTTTTTTCCCTCGAGCTGAGACAGTGGGCTTGATTTTTTACCATCGATCGATCGATCACAAGGGATCGATCGATCAATCCCCTGTTTTTTACCTCATATTTTGGCTTTTATTTTCTTTTCTCTTTTCTTTTCTAATTTAATTCCTTTTTCTATATAAAGGATTTTTGTTGTAAAAACACATATAATTCGTTTTAGGTTAGTTTAGTTTAGGGTTTGAGAGTTCAGAGCTCATTTCTTCTTCCTCATTTGGTGTGACAACATTTGGGTTTGTAAGATTGATCTTTTCTTCTTCCCTCTCCATTAATATAGTTGTTCTTCCTTAATTCTTGCTTTCCTGTTTAATTTACATGCTTTCTTTACATGCTTTGTTTACTTGCTTTCTAGTGTAATTTTACCGAGTTTTTATCATGCTTTCTAGCTAATTTAGTCTAGGTTGTGTTTGAATGGAACTCACTCGGGTTGACGTGTTGCTTCGCTTTAGTCATGGTGTTTACGGGTCTATTTCGGGTGCGTTGTCCTAGTTATTGCGCCTAGGAGATTTAACGGGGCATATCATGTATGTCCCGTGCTTACGACCCTGCATGCGTAATTTCTGGGGTATTTGTTGACGCCAAAATCTTATTAGGTTTTTATGCGGATTTAGGGGCATGACAACCCTTGGTTCAATTAACTATCAAAATGAGACACATTTGTAATAACTCGTCGACCCATGTAACCATTTTATACTAATTAACTCGGGTGACGGATATTCGACGCAACCTATAGTTTTATCGCTTTGTTAATATAGATTTATTTTCCCACGCCTAGATTAATCATTTCCATTTTATGCATCTTTTCCTTTTTAGTTTGTAATCACCCTTTTCCCTTTTATTTAGAAGTATTAAATCTTGTAAATTCTATCAACTCGTCTCTGTGGATTTTCGATACCCGACTTACCGCTATACTCACCCGTTGAGTGTAGTCGTAATTTAGGTTTGTTTTTATTATCGCGGTGAAATGAAAACAATGATTGTTTCCTTACAAGAACACACCTTTCACGCGTGATCAAAATCCATTTTGATCACGCGTGAAAAGTGTGTTCGTGTAAGGACACAATCGTTGTTTTCTTTTGTTTTCTGCTTTCTCTTTTTCTTCACTTTTTTCACATCTCTTTCTTTACTTTTCAAACTCTCATATGCCTAAATTGCAACCGCAATCACAACAACATCATTCAATCCCAAGTAACATTCCAAACAAAGGCATTGAAAGTGTATTTATGGGCTATAACTCCAATTTAGAGATGGTTATGGGATTTGGGTTATGAAATGAAAGGATAATATTTAGACTCAAAGGGGTTGACGAGGGGAAACATATAAGGTGATGTCAAGGTCTATATGGGTGATATAACAAAGATGGCCTATGATCATTTCCAAAAGTTTACGCAATTATCGAGTCAAAACAACTTTGAAAATCATGCTCAAGTAACACATTTCATATATGAACTCAATTAATAAACGATCAAATGAAAGAATAGTGAGATTACCAACGAATTCAACGTTTTCAAAGAGAAAAGAATAGTGTATACACTCACAAGCGACGAAAGGTACGAATCTTACTCGGTGTAAGTATATACAAAGCAACAAAAGAATACCGAGTTATAAAAATCTTAAACCAAATCAATGTAACAAGGAAAGTGCATGTGCTCATGGGATTAAAGTTTAATTCATGAAGTTATTCATAATATAAATGATTGAGGCTAAAGTCTAATAACTTCTAAAATCGAGAACATGCATCATTGGGTTGTCAATTGGATCAGGCAATTATTGAAATTTATCATCAAAAACAAAGGCAAAAAGCCCAAAAAAGGAGAAAAAAGAAAGAAAATCTTTTTGAAATTTTTGAATTTTTCTAAGAAAACCATACTAAGTAACTAATATGTGAGAAAAAAATATGGTTTAAATAAAGAAATGGATAGAATATCCCACACCCCCTAACTTAAAACTTGACATTGTCCTAAATGTGAATTAAGAACCAAGTTAAAGAGAGGAAAAGAGCAATATTACCCAAAAGTGGAGCGATCCCCATAAAATAAGTCCAAAGAATCTACAAAACAAGTTAGTACTGAGCATAGCAAAAATAAATAATAAAAATTTAACTAATTACACTAAACTAAATTACAAAGGAAAGAAAAAATAAAAATAAAGAAAGAATAAAAAGCTAAATATATACAATCTACTATTTAGGCTCCACACTAACCATACACTAGAAGTCTATGAATTCCGTTTGAACAACGGAAGGCATGTGTAAGGCGGAAGAAATGAACCATCGCCAATTAAAAGTTTTGGAGGGACGATGGGGGATTTGGATTGAACGGGTGACAAAAACATGCGGGGACCGAGAAAAGCAGAATATCCACCCAATGATTTTGAAATTGGAATGGGAGGTGGTGTACACAAAGGCAAAGATGCGATCGTGGAGGGCGACTCGAGCAAGTACTCCTCATCGACAAAAAGGTTCAAAACATTAAAGTTTGAAACCGAATCATCGAGTACTTGTGACGGTGTGATAACAGAAAATGAAAATGGGGATGAAAGAAATTCAAACTCATGAGATGAATCATCATCGCACGAAGATTGAGTTTCGAAGGAAATAAGATCATTTTCAATGAAATGTTCTTCTTTGGGGGCCAAAGAAGAAATCATTTCACTGCAAATAGATATTACGTCATTTTCATCCTCCCTTTCAATATCCATTATGCAATGGGAAAAGTCTAAAATGGTTTGTTCCAAAGTAGGCACATAGGTCTCATTTGGTTCAGAACATTCCTCGACTTTGAAAGTCTCAGAAGAAAAATCATCGTCGGATTCAAATAATAAATCCAATTTATGTTCCCAACAACGATGTTCTTCCCAATAACGATTTTCAATTTTCTCATTTTTCAAGCATACGCAAGCCCTCACCGAATGTCATGGGTCAAGGTGCGCATCCTTGAAAATGGGAACTTTGAAAATTACCATCGGACTTAAACGAAAACTTATTATTATAGGAATTTTGAAAGCTATTGGAATTCGTTTCAAAATTCCTATTATAAGGAATTAGAGGCCCAAAATCATTATCATCATCATCATCATAAAAATTCCAATAACCCAAGTTTTGACTTTGGTTATACTTGCCCAAAGTCATTTTTGAATTTGTAATTTTTTGGGATTCTAAGTATTGACCAAAAGTCAAAGGTTTGCGAGAATTTTGAGAATTATCATAATGATTAGTGAAATAATTGGAATAAGACATGCTTACCCTAAAAATGGCTCGAAGTGGAAAAATCCACAAAGTAGACTCGCGCGAGCGTTTCTAGATGCTCAAATGTGGAAGTCCTCCAAAAATATTAGCCAAAAAATACAAATAGAAAGAAAATATTATGAAATACTAAATCAAATAAAGTCTAAGACAAACTAGTCCCCGGCAACGGCGCCATTATGATCAACGCGTGAAAGGTAGAATTTATATGATTTAATACTCCTAAATAAAAGGGAAAAAGGTGATTACAAACTAAAAAAGAAAAGTTGCATAAAAGGAAAAGGATTAATCTTGGCATGGGAAAATAAAGCTAGATTAACAAAGCGATAAAACTATAGGTTGCGTCGAATATCTCTCACCCGAGTTAATTAGTATAAAATGGTTACATGGGTCGACGAGTTATTACAAATGCGTCTCGTTTCTACAGTTAATTGAACCAAGGGTTGTCATGCCCCTAACTTCGCATAAAAGCCTAATAAGATTTTGGCGTCAACAAATACCCCAAAAATTATGCACTCAAGGTCGTAAGCACGGGACATACATGATATGCCCCATCAAATCTACTAGGCGCAATAACTAGGACAACGCACCTGAAATAGACCTGTAAACACCATCACCAATGCGAAGCAACACGTCAACCCGAGTGAGTTCCATCAAACACAACCTAGACTAAATTAGCTAGAAAGCATGATAAAAACGCGATAAAATTACACTAGAAAGCAAGTAAATAAAGTATGTAAAGAAATCATGTAAATTAAACTAGAAAACAAGAATTAAGGAAGAACAACTATATCAATGGAGAGGGAATAAGAAAAGATCAATCTTATAAACCCAAATGTTGTCACACCAAATGAGGAAGAAGAAATGAGCTCTCAACTCCCAAACCCTAAACTAAACTAACCTAAAACGAATTATATGTGTTTTTACAACAAAAATCCTTTATATAGTAAAAGGAATTAAATTAGAAAAGAAAAGAGAAAAGAAAATAAAAGACAAAATATGAGTAAAAAAATAGGGGATCGATCGATGGTAAAAAATCAAGACCATTGTCTCAGCTCGAGGGCAAAAACTGAATGATCAATCGATCGATCATTTTGATCGATCGATCGATGGCTACAAGTCTGCAACTCTTCCCCCTATTTTGGCATGTTTGGTTTTCTCCTCCGCTAAAATCGTCGTAACTTCTTTGTTCTGAATCGTAACCACGCACCGTTCACGGCCACACGAAGCTTGCGAGGAGGGATAAAACTTCCATGAAGATGTTGGGCCAGGTTCCCAAGTTGTGAATTGAATGAATTGCCCTTGAACGTGCGATCGCGTATGGAAATTAGCCGGAATGCGTCCGAACTTCACACTTAGCATCCAAATACCTATAAAAGCTCAATTAACCCCTGCAAAACATGTTAACATAGAAATCCGAGGTTGTACACAATATTTGTGTTTTATCACCTACTTTCATAAATCATGAAATATCAAATTGGTTATAAACATAACTTTTTGAAATTTTTGGTAGGAATGCTCATATTGGAGGTTGGTTTTGGCCCTTATAATATAACAATTGACTTGAGGTAAAAATTAGATAGTTATAGATATATTAGTTAGGTTTGTAACATAATAGATTGTGTGTAAAACAGAGGTTCGAGTAAGGAGTTATACTAAAATTATGAAAAAGGGAAAATATGTCCATCCGTTAAGTGGTATTTTGTCTTATTAGTACACCATGTGTTATGATTTGATTGGTTGGAAGGGCAGTCTGCTTTGGCTGACTTTAAACCCTTGAAATAACCTACGTCTTCATCAAAATTTAGCCAGTCGAGAGTTTGACTTGAAGAAAGAGGATCGGGAAGTTTAGGAAGAGAAGGGCGAGGATAATTTGGAGAAAAATCCATTGAAAATTACATAAAAGTCCCTAAGGTAATTCTATCCGTGAATATTGTTATTTTTTTTCTTATATTACTGATTGAAATGATATAAATCATAAATTGTTTATTAAAATTTCATGCCTTGATGTATATATATGGATATATACAATTTTAAAGAACGCTGAAGGTGTAAATCCTTTATATGATTTTGTTTAGAACCCTAGTATGTTCAAACTTTCATAAGTTTTTGTATACGTATTGGAATTGAGTAATTTCAATTGGATATGAAAATAGACTCATATATGCAGATCATATCCAAAAATTATAATTTAAATCCTTGTGGTTAGACCTCGAAGATAGTTTGAAGTTGAGGGGTAGAATATGCCCCAAAAGGTTAAGTATGTATACCTTTTGTTTGAAGTTTTCCTTGACATAGCAAATGAACTCTAAAAATTATGAAACTTTAATCTTGTATTCTTCAATATGTTTACTAAAATTGGATGGAAAATCATAAAAAGTTATAATGTATAAAAATTATGAAAATTCTTGGAAATTAACTGAATGATATAGGAGCCTATAGGGAATATTTTCTATGTTGTAAAGAAATGGGCATATTTTGCTCCAGAGAACTTGAAATGATGCTCCTTATTTTGAATTGGATTCCCAATATGATAGGGATGGAATTACCAAGGAGTAATTAATGTTTGTTAGGGTTATGGTTTGGATATGATAAATATCTTAACATGGAGTTATATGAGACTTCATTTATATAAAATAATTTGAATGGGATCACATGATGCTTATGAATTCAGTTATGTTTAATTATTCTTTGGATTATTTATATTCTTATTATGATACTAATATTGTAAGAATGATGGGAAGGGAAGAATAATCGGTTGAGCAAGCCCAGACAAAGGCAAGGGAAAAACTCATTAAGTGGCCAAGGTGAGTGTACTCACAGGTAAGATGTATTTATACATGGTTATGGATATGATCAGAATATTGCTCACTACTAAGATGTATTTATACATGGTTCACTAGTAAGATGTATTTATACATGGTTATGGATATCATCAGAATATTACTCACTGGTAAGATGTATTTATGCATGGTTATTGCTATGATCAGAATATTATGAATATGAAATTGTTCATTTTGGTCTACTGAAATGGGAGGTTACTCTTCGAACCAGAATGGGGGATATTTGTCTATTATAGACAATGGGTTACTCCTCGACCAAGAATGGGGGAGATTTGTCTATTATAGACAGGGGTTACTCCTCGGCCAGGAATGAGGGAGAAATGTCTATTGCATACAGGATTTGTGAATCTTGATTTGGAAGTTGTGTCATTCATCATGAATGGGCCAAATAAGTTTGTACATTACTATATGGATATGGTTTAATGCTTTGCAATAGTGTATTAGTGATGCATTCACTGAGCTATTTTGCTCACGATTCCTATGGTTATGTTTTTCCAGTATTGTGATGTCACTGCCAAATCTAGGAGGTCGGATGGGGTTAGCAAGGGATGCATAAAACCATGATTTTGATCAAATGTAAATGTGGAAAATCTAAGCCTACTTATCTTTCAAGTAAGTTTGAATAAGCATAATTACATTAAAATTGTGAAAAGTTTTAGTTTTATGGATTCATGCTGATGACTCAAAAAGGATACTCGAGTTAATGGTTTGGTTAAGGCAATTATGGTTTGACTCACTTTTACTTTCAAACTTAATTATAAGTAACTGGGTTGGGGTGTGTCACAACTAATCTCATACCTTTTGATTTTTTTTTCAATAAGTGTCATCTCGTCCTGTTTTCTACTAACATTCACTTGTTGTCGTTGTAGTCTATTTTCTCTTTTCATTAATCGACTCAGTGGGTCCAAGCCAACAAGGCCAAGATTAATAAGTTGATGGAACTATCAAGGCTGAGAAGGAAGCCAAGCCAGCTCTGAAGTAGAAGGAGGCCGACTATAAGACCCAAGTGGAGGATTTGGAGTAGAAGGGACGGGATGACCTTGATGCTAATGTTAAGAAGCATAACGATGCCGTTTTTACTCAAGAGAAGAAATACGAGAATTAGATTGCGGATGTTGTTGAGGCTGCTATGGAAAAGGCCGTATAATATTTTACGCCCACAGATGAGTTCTTTGGGTAAGGAATTTAACATCTAGAGAGTGGATCCTGCTCTTCTCTTTGATGGGCGACTAAAAAGTACCCTGACATTGGTTATCCAGCGAAGGACTTCTCGGCATTTAAATTTTCTTACCCAACGGTAATTACTACTTTAAACAAAGTCGAGGTTGAGGGTGCTGCCCCTGAAGCAACTGCTACAGAGGCATCGACACAAGTGGATGCCGAGACGGTGGGAGGCGCTGACATTGATGGTGAGGTTCAAATTCAGCCCATTATTGACAACCTCGTCTTGGAGAAGAACGACAAGAAATATTAGGCAACCATTTCTCCATATTTTTTTCTCTTTTTTGGTGGGTGACCTCCTGTGGCCTGTTGCCCTTTTCCACTAGTATCAAGAAATTTTTGATTTGTAACTTCGTGTTTAAACAATGTTTTCAACCTATGAACATCTATATTCTTATTGTTGATAATCTTGGCATCTGGTGATTTTGCCTTGATGCATTTTAATGAATGCAATTCATTTTCATTTATGTTATTTTCTAAAGTGTGTTGTCTGCATTTTCATATTTGTTGATGAACTTGCAATGGGATGATACATAATTCCAACTCACCACTCATCATATTGTGATTTTTATATAACCATAATTAAATCATTTTCAGTTTGATCACCAAATCAATGATGTTAATGATACAAGTCCCCACTCATTATTTTTTGGGAGTGTGTGGACAAGTCTCGTCTCTTCATACACTATCATCTCGCCAAGAGAATTTTGACTTTAAGATCACTACAATGTGATGTTTATATAATCGTAATTAAATGATCTTCTAAGTTTTGTGTTCCCCACCACTTAAGTGATGTTATTACACTCGTCCTTCCTCTTGGCGTTATTGAGAGGTCATGGACGAGACGAGTCTTTTCATGAACTCTCGTATCACCGAGAATGAGCTACAATTAGTTCACCGATAAATGATGTTCCTTAGTTTAGCATCATCCAAACCGCGCAACAATAATTGAAGAACATAAATATGAAGCAACACTTTGATTTCTCATTCATTAATCAATTTGAGCTTTCTTACAAAGTGCTATTGTCATACAATCATTTGAACCATCGTACAATTTTGAGACATTATACAATTTTAAGCTATCATGTGATTTGATAAAAAAAAATGATCAGTGATAGTATCTCTTTAGATTGACGACATTCTAGGGATTATAACCTTCTAAGTTCTCCAATCTATAGGTTCTTGGGATGACTTTTTTCGTGACCTTATACAACCCATGCCAATTTCAATGTAGTTTGTTCGGCTTCTTCCAAAACATTTTCAATACCCAATCTCCTACGGCTATAGGCCTTGCTTTTACCCTCTTATTATAGAATATGGTTGCCTTTTACTAGTAGGCAGGCTGTCAGACCTCAGCGTCCTCTCGCCTTTCTTTAATTGAGTCTAGTCAAGCCTCCCATCGTCATTGTTAGTATAGGGGTCATAGGTTTAGATTCTGTGACTGGGGAGCCCGAGTTCAGTAGGAGTAATCATTTCTAATCCGTAGGATAACATGAATGGTGTTTCGCATGTCGGCCTTCTCTCTATCATCATATAGTCCCATAGGATTCCTTGCATCTCTTTCGTCCATAAACCCTTCGCATCCCCAACCTTTTTCTTGATTCCATTTAATATAGTCCTATTTGTGACTTCAGTCTGGCTATTATCATGGGGTTGGTCAGACGCATAATAAAACTTCTTAATGTCGACCTTTTCACCGTAGGCCTTAAATGACTTGTTTTTAAATTATTTTCTATTGTCCGATATGAGTGTGTGAGGCAAGCTATACATACATATATTATTTCTCCAAATAAATTTGAAACTCTTAACCTCGATGATGGAGATCATAGCTCCATCCTTCACCCATTTGAAGAAATAATCAATGGACACAATTAAATACTAATAACCACCGATCAACTTTGAAAGTAGGCCAACAATGTTAATTCCCCACATTTCGAATGACCATGGTGCTGTGATGGACAAGAGTGGCTGATGAGATTAGTGAGGGATATTGGAGAACCAATGACACTTATCACACTTCTTCACATACTCAATTGCATCTTTAGCGAGTGTCGGCCACCAATAGCCCTGAGTCATTATTCTTTTTATGAGAGATATTCCTCCAATGTGTCTTACGTTTGACCTTTTATGGATGTAACGTAGGACATAATTAACCTCTGTATGATGGATGCATCTGAAAAGGGGAAACATGAAACCTTTTTTATAAAGCACGTCATCTATGATACTAAACTTTGTCGCTCAGTACTGGAGTTTCTTTCTCTCGGCTTTGGTACCTAGGAGTTCTCTATCTCTAATGTATTTGATAAAAATATCCATACATGAGTTTCCCAGGTTCAAGATTAGGCAAAATTCTACCCCAATGTCGTCATCCTCAATGATGGGTCTATGTAGAATCTCCACAGGAACGATTCGCCTGATCTCTATTCTTGTGGTTGAGGCTAACCTCAACAACGCGTAGACTGGGCTATTTTTAAGTTGAGGGATTCTCTTCACCTTCACTTCCTTAAAGTTTTCCATTACCTTTTTTACCCTTACCAAATACTTAGCCATTTTTTCATTTTTAGCCTCGTAGATTCCCAAGATCTCGTTCACCACTAGCTGAGAGTCACTGTGCATTGTCATGTGGCCGACATTTAATACTTTGGAAACGAAGAGGCCGACCATCAAGGTCTCATATTCAGACTCATTGTTTGACACTTTAAAGCTAAATCTTAGAGCGTATTCAATACCAGTTTCGTCCGGGGCCGATAGTATCAGCCCTGCACCGCTACCATCTTCGCAGGAGGATCCATCTACAAATAAACTCCAAATTGTGATTTCATCCAAGAAATAATCCTCGACGAGTGCTTGATTTCTAAAAAAAACTCATTTTCTATAGGTTCGGATATCGCTTCCTTGACCATCACCGAACTTTCTACTGCCTTTTTAGGCGATACTATAATCTCATCCTCTTCGACATCAGCCTTATCCCAAGTGAATTCTACCATAAAATCGGCCAATGCCTACCCCTTAATCATGTTCCTCGACTGATAAATTATGTCAAACTATCCTAAATCAATTTACCAAGCCATCATCCTACCCCATTTATTTGGTTTATGGATGATTTGCCTCAAAGGAGTGTCATTGAGTACCACTATAGTATAAGATTGGAAATAGGGCTTCATTTTTATGGAGGCATGGATCATCGCATATTCTAGCTTTTCCATGCTTGGGTATTTGAGCTCGGCCCCTTGAAGAGACTTACTGTTGAAGTACACAAGCTTTTAAAACCCTAGTCATCTCGGATAATAATTGCATTTATGCTGATTCTGATATAGCTAGGTATTTGAATAATTTCCCTCCTTGAATAGGTCGAGATAGGATCATTGAGGACCCCAAATAAGGTTTAAGTTCCTGAAAACCCTTCTCACACTATTCATCCTAGACAAATTCATTTGTCAAGATCTTAAAGAAAAGTATACACTTATATTTTAGCTTTAGAGACAAAATGATTGAGAGCTACCACTCTTCTCATCAGCCTCTGCATATCCTTTGTGGTTTTGGGTGTTTGCATAACAATAAGTGCTTTGGTCTTTGTTAGGTTAGTTTGATAATGAAACTGAGGAACTTACCTGTACTGACTCCAAATACACACTTTGTGGGATTCAACTTCATCATATAAAGGTCCATGGTGTCAAACATCTTTATAAGGTTAGCCACATGATACTCGACCCTTAGGCTCTTCATCAGCATATCATCAACATAAACCTCCATGGTATTCCCTATCTGGTCTTTGAACCTCTTGTTGACCAACCTCTGGTAGGTTGCCCCTTGTATTTTAAAGGTTGAATGGAATTAACTTATAGCAATAAGTTCCTTTATCTATGATAAAGGAAGTTTTCTCAGCATCGGCCACGTCCATGAAGATCTGGTTATACCCTGAGTAGGCGTACATAAAGCTCATCAATTCATGTCCAGCCATGATATCTACCATTCGATCTATATGGGGCAAAGGAAACTTGTCTTTAGGATAAAAATTATTTAGATTAGTGAAATCAACGCACATTCTCCACTTTCCATTAGCCTTTAGGACGATCATGACATTGGACAACCAGTTCGAGTATTTTACCTCCCTAATGAACTCGGTTGTCTGCAGCTTTTTGACCTCTTCTTGAATGACCTCATACTTTTCTTATGCATAGGTCCTTCTTCTCTTCTTCACGGGTTTCACCTTCTCACTAATATTCAATCTTTGGTAGATGATCTTGGGATTTATTTCCGGCATGTACTCATGGCTCCATGCAAAAATACTTTGCCTTCGCCTCAGCAGCTTTACCAACTCTTCTTTCACCTCCTTCTTCAAGGCTTTTCAGATTTGTTCAGTTTTTTCTCCTCCCTTGGGTCGAGAGTATCTATATCGTAGGAAGTGGCGAGTTTCTTGTGGGCTTCTTTCTACTCGACTGAGCTGAAATAACATTCTCGTGCTTCCACTTGCTCACCTTGGACTTCCCCTACTCGTAAGGAGTCAATAATTTTACCATTTGGTGAATTTTAGAAGGGATAACTTCAAATTACTTTAGTTCTACTCTACGAAGAATGACGCTGTAGGCTAAGAATACATTATCGTCCATTACAAAGAAGCTTACTCTCTTTGATAGGCACCTCGTCTAGGTGCCAATATAGATATCCATCTCAAACACCCCCAGTGGGTGAACCTTCTCTCCACTGAAGCCAATCAGTGGTTGATGATACAAAACTAACCTCTTTTTGCTGAGTTTCAATCCCTTGAAGCAATCCCAAAACATGACATTAGTTGAGCTTTCGTCGTCCCCAAGTATCTGAGACACTTCGTACTCGTGTGCCCTAGTACTAATGACCAGTGAGTCATTATGAGGGGACAATATTCCCTTAAATTCTTTCCTTAAGAAACCTACTTCCAGGTTATCCATGTACACTTTTTGAATCTTACACGACTTTGACTTTGTAGCGGCCAAGTTCATGTCCAACCTCTTGGGTGTTGATTTTGCTTTTACGACATGTGCCTTACGGTTGTCCGACTCAGTTCCTCCACTAACCAACCCTCCACTGATCATCTTCACATCAAAGGAAATTATGTGTATGTATCCCTTAGGCTCAGGGATCTTGGGGGGAGATCCGGGTTGTCTTCATTTTTGTCAGATTCTTCATTATCTTTCTTATCGACCTGTTCTAGTCAGCCCGACTTCTCACCCTTTCCCCCACTGCTCTTTTTCCTTAAATCCTCTCTGGCTCCACTCCTGTCCATGTATTTCTAGAGTTTCCCCTGCTTTATCATCTTTTCTATCTCGTCATTCAGAGTGAATTACTTGTCAGTTGTGTGCCCATGATCTTGATGGAAACCGCACCATTTGATCTTATCCCTCTTATGAGGAGGGGACTTGAGCTTTTTGAGCCACTAAAGTGCTCTATCGTCCTTAATTTCATTTAGGATTATATCAGGACTCACTATTAATGGAGTATAACTAGAAAACTTATCATCAGTCGACCTTTTCTTTCTGTCTTTCACTTTTTCCTTCTGAGACTTGCTCCTTTTTATTTATTTTTCGTCTTCTCCTTTGGCCGCTATGGCCTCCTCAGCATTCACGACTCTCCCCACCGTGGCCAGAAGTTCTTCCATGGACTTGGGAGGATCCTCGGCCATCTTCTAGAGAAACTTGCCTTTCGTTAGCCCACTCATAAGGGTTGTCATAGAAATATTTTCCTCATAGTCCTCCACTTCAAGTTTTTCTTTGTTGAACCGAGAAATGTAGCCTCTCAGTGTCTTATTTTCCCCCTTTTTCACGTATAAAATATGAGTCACTTTCTTCGGGGGCTTCATGCTGAAACAAAAGTTATGAAAGAATATCATGGAAACTTCTTTAAGTTCTCGATTGAGTTCTTAGACAGAGAAGTATACCACACATGGGCCGCGCCTATGAGGGTGCCAGAGAAGGCCTGACATCTCATTTCGTCTAAAAAGAAATAAATATCAGCCACTTATTAGTAAATCTTGATGCGGTGTATCAAATTTTCACTTCCACCATACTTTGGAGTTACATTAGGAGGTTTGAACTTAGCTGGAATGGGGAAGTTCACTATCTTGGCTATGAAGGGAGATCCTTCCACGTAGCCCCTATGGATTGGGTTTTAACTTTTCAATAGATCGCTGATCTTATCCTCCAGCCTTTGAATTGAGATATTCCAAGGCTTTTTTATTGTCACTGCATTATCTCCCCTGCCTTACTTATCGTCCGGATTAGGCACATGCTCTCCTCTTATAGTTCCCCGACAACTCACTTCCTTTTATTCTCCTTCTTATCCTTATTGAGGCCGACCCTCGCCACGTCCACCATTCCCTCTAAAGCTAGCGTTACTGTGATATCGGGAGAGCTAATCAAATAAATATCCCACAGGGCCAAGGCGATCAAATGCTGACCCTATACTGAGCCTATCAAAGGCTGAAGTTTTGGGTTGGCCTTGCGTTATTTCACCTATAGGTTGGTGCTGGGCGAACTGTATCGCCAGAAACCTCATATGGTTCCGAACAACCCTTTTCATCACAATCCTGATTGTTTGGATCCTCTTGCACTTATTTTCTAAGGAAAATTCGCCTGGGGTAGGCCATGTCTCTCCATCGCTGGTGGCATTGCACCTCTTTTTGCGATGTCGGGGGTGGTCCCCCTATCTCCAGATCCACAACCTCCCTAGCAGCTAGAGTGATGATCTTTGTCACTGAACCTAGATTCCTTGCCATCATGGTTTATCTCAATGCCATAAATTATTCATCCATCTTTTTCTAGCTGGCCATAAGACAATGGAACGCCGCTGCCACGCCAACCATTTCTGACTGAGGTGGTGCTTGTCTAGGTATGGGGCTAATGCCTAGAGACATGTCTGAAGCCATATCTCTGGTGAGAGTACGGATGAGCTAAAATAATCTTAAAGATCCTAACCATAACTCTTTTAATGGTAATTTAGGTCCAACAATGCGGAGCTAGATCACCATCAACAATGGTGGAGCTGGATCACCATCACCATCAGCTTGAACTCTTTCCCACGGACGGTGGAAAAATGATGATACCTGAGATATCACCACTTAAAATTATATGGATCTCAAGCTATCTATATATACATAGTAATGGAGATAAGAGTGCAGTAAAGTAAATACATGAGAAGGAGATAAGACAAATAAGATAACACAATGGTTAAAGTGGTTCAACCATAGCCTACTCCACTATGCAAGGTGTTTAGTGATGTTTTTACTATAAACTGAGGCACTAATGTCCTTAAGAATACAACTCTCAATATTTATCTCTCTAATGTATATCTGGACAGAGTTTAACCCAGGGTTTCAATATTCTATCCTCCTTAAGGAATGAGATGAATGGTATTTATAGCCTTGGGGGAGCACTGTGCTCACCCCAAGTATGTAATAAGCATGCACATGATGAGGTAACCAATTAGAACCATCCACCTATCCCTAACACACATAAGTCATGATGATAAAATATTCCTTTACGTGCTTATGAAGATATATTACAACCGCATGCCCACGTGGATTAACTATGTTATAACCTTGTATCACACTTGGGGAAGATGTCGTCCTTGGTGGTCCCGGCCTAGCCAAGTTCGACATAAGGTATCTTCTCTATAGACAATTATGAAGATGAGTCGAAGCATAGTATCGGCTTTCTAGGGTGATACAAGGTCGATACGAGACTTTTGAATTTGACCTTAGTTTAGTTGATGTGTCTCTGCCCCTTCTTCTTGGTACAATGCCAAGATAATAGAAAAGGCCGAGGATGATACTGGTGAGGATGGACCACATTGGGGTGACCCATGACTGTCCAACTTGATAAATGAGTGAGGTCGGCTTGTCCGGGTTGAGTCTCGTCAAGGACGAGGCCACATTTATGCATATCATTACTAGTGGCCCTACGGACCTTACCTAATTGGTCGTTTCTTCTAAAACTTACCTATCTTGGACTGCTCTCATTGGTCATGACCCTACTGATCATAATTCCCTTAGACCTACTGGACTTAACATATCGTATTTCCTATTCTTGGAAACCTCTTTGGATCTTCGTCCCCTATGCGGTCACTTATGTTGGTGAGGTTTTCGCTACTCAGGTAAACTCTACATCGTCTAAACTCATTGGGCCTAATTTGGACTCATTATTCATAGTCTTAAGAACGCTATCCATCAGATAGTTATAACATGCTTGCTGATGTATGAAGGTAACTTCCACTACCTGAGTGCAAATACTGAAGAACGGGTTACCTAATATCACATGCTAACTCCTTCACGTAAGCTTTGTACCAATGCAAAAAGGTTTTTCCACACTGAAAATAATGACCCAAACATCCTCCTTCGCTTTCGTATCATTCTTTCCTAAGGAAAAAAGATAATGGTAGTTGAAATTGTCCTTATACTAGCTACCATGCGATCGCACAAATGAGGTCTTCAAAAGCTTGATTTTAATACAGTTACAGATGGTGAGTGGAAACATTCCCCATCTAACCACGGGTTAAACGCATATTAAAGGTCTCATTCCCAATGGTACTTAACTCCCGATCGAAATCGATATCATGCATGGGACAACTCGCAAGCGAAATCCCAACAAGGAACCATCGCTATACACTCGGTCTTATTTGAATCGTGCATCTTGGGCAATGGAACGAAACCCACTAAGTGGATGTCATTATCATGTACAAATCCTAGATGGAAAAGCTCTATAGTAATCAAAGAATGCAACGAAGAGAAGTGATGACTGCACTTAACCCCAGGACATTAGAACCTGGAATGCTCTGCTACCAACTGTGATATCCCATAAAATTCATAAATATATTGATTAGGTCTATTAAAAAAATCATGAGAATAAAAAATATTTGTTAACATCCCAAGCATAATGAAATACATAGAAGTCAACAAGTAATAAAACTCAACAAGTAATATAATGAGAGATAAAAAATACTAAACAATATAAAACCATCTATAATACTAATCACTACCAATATAATGATCTAACTCTAGAATAAAAATGTATCTTATACAATCTCTGACTCGAAATAATAAAGAAAACAAAGTATAAAATACAATGGCCTCCTAAATCCAAAAAAATACATAGGGTGGGTGAGTTACATTGCTCGGCTCCTACATCTTAAAAAGGAAGAGTACAATTCCACTAGAGTTACTCGTCCAATGAACCCAAGTCTATGACAACTACTTCAGTTTAAGACTTGTCAAAAATAGATATAACTACACTATAAACAACAAGTATGATGATAAGATTATAATTGAATTTGTGCTACAATATAAATATTCACCTTCCTCTCGTCTTTTAGTGGATTTTAGGTTATTAGTTCCCCAATCCAATAACCTAAAATAACATGTGGTTCTAGTCATAAACCATATATAGGACATATGAATAGAGTTTATCTCTTAATTCTTTATTCTATACTATTACGGTATTAGGTTAATCTTTTACATTATGAATCATGTATTCTACGATGGTCTTAAACCTAAAGTACATCTCCATAGATAACAAAGATACTACTTATAATCTTATATCTCAAGTATATCATGTAAGGACATGTTTTATAAATGTCCGGGTTTGTATCTAGGCTTTTCATCTCAGCATATATGTCGTATACCGCTACTGTCAGCTCATCTCAGCATGATCATCTCTTGACGTCCTTAATTAGAATTTCGTGTTTCACATGCCCATCATCACCAAAATTGTGCGTCGTTCTCAGTATCTACATCGTGTGTTCATGGTACTACTTTTTCGATTAATAAGTCTTTATATACAAGAAAATCTTTCAGGCCGAACCGATTCGATGAAGAGAAAAATGAACCGATCCGGTACTAGTTAATCTTCTGTCAAGTGCGAACCGATTCGATAATGAAAAAAATGAACTAATCCGATTGGTGAACCGAACCGACGGATCCTTTCCGAACCGATCCGACGATCTCAAAAAAATCCGACGCATAAGATTTTTTTGAGTATCTATAAATTCCATATTCGGAGGTGGTTTTGTTTAAGACTTTGAGGGAGCAGTTTATAAACCTAATACATCAAGTCTTCGTATGGTTCAAGCCCAAACACCTTGAGATTCACCAAACACTCATAATCATATATGTGAATCATCCTAAACCCTATGATACCCATTCGTGGAGCATCTTGTGTGGAGAAGAAGGATCTCTACACTACTGATCTTGGAGCATCTTGAGGGAGCTCTTGCTGACGACAACGAACCGGTGCCCGAGGGCCTTCGCTTATCAAACTGTAATTCATTATGTATGAAAGTGTTTACAAATCATATTGACTTAAAAAGGTTTTGCCCATTTGGGGGATGTTTCCTCATTTGTTGTGTGTGATCGATCCTTACTTGATTTGGATATGTTTAATGTTTAATCAATCACCTTTAGATGCATGACTTAGGTGTGTATTTAAATATGGATAATTAAAAAATTGGGTTTAATTAAATTAGTTTCTCCGGTTGAACAAAAATCACACTCTCATATCAATCCAGGGTTGTCTCATGTCACAATGTAATATACACCTATAGTATAGAGGATATAATAATCCTTAGTCTTAAACATGTAAAGTATGTATCGCTACTATAAATCACAAACATCTCTAATATAGAACATAAACCAGTACAACTATCTCTAATACCCCAACACATAATCATATATGGTAGGACAAAGACAACATCTACGCTAACATCCTCACATAGGTACAACCCCCAACATGTAAAAAAAATGGGCTACTCGCATGCCCACACATAATGGAGGCCTATCCTGATTAACTTCGAGGATCGTTCGCGCATACCAGGCATAATTATAGGAAATCCCATACCTACAACCATAAAGAATTAACTAGGGATAATCTCTACACTTTCCTGTTAATTTCATTGACTGTTATACCCAAGACTATATATTGACCATGAGTCACATATCCAAAGACCATACGATGACAAGCCCCATGTATCCCCCCTCAAGACATGGGTATGTAGGAGGTAATGTCTAGGGTAAAATGACAAAGGTAAAGCCCGTCACTATCACTGGGGTACCGGGACCAGTCGACATTGTATACTCCCCAAGTACGTCACTCACGAGTACTCACACATGGTATGCATTGCACAAAAAAATACAAACAATTATAACCCTCAATAATGGGTTAAAATAAACATATGCATGTACCGACCCAACACTACGAGGTCACACTTGGCATACCTATAAAAAAAATGTAAACCACACTTTAACCTTACATTGATCCCATTCATCATTAACCCTAACTCTAAGGGTTCCAAATTCTAGGTATAGTCTTGCACCTAACTACACTGGAAACATGCAACATAACTATAATAAATCTCATATAAAAATATCCCAAACTCCCAAGGCTCCACGCCTAGGTCTCATTCACACCTAACTTATATAAGAACATCGAATAAACTAATTAACCCACTCTAGGATTTTTTTACTTAATCCCAATCTCTCCAATGGTTACATGCCCAACTGAAATATCACAATGACCCTAACAAACTGTGACACCCCGCCTAATAAAATACCGGGTGATGAGTCCTATACCAAATTCAAACAGGACTCCCAGTTGGTTCATCCTTAGCATCACTGTCGAAAACTTTTTAAAACTCACTAACCACCTAGTATTCCAACCGCTGGTGCTAAATTTTAACTTTTTAGTTAAAAAAAATAATACAAGCGGAAATAAATGTAAACCATTCACACAACGGAATTAAAACAACCGAATAATTAATTAAACAATTTTCCGAACAAACCATCAGCCACCAAAGTAAATAATCCAACAACAATCAACCAATAATAGAATAAATACATTTGAAACTGCAACTGAAAAGTATGGGTGACATGCCCTAAGGAAACTGAAACTGAGGGATGATTCCTACTGTAGGAAAGAATAAACGATGCGTCTAATCCAAGTTCCTGCTAGCATCCACATATGCCGCAGCTCCATATCCCTGGAATAGAATACCAATCATGGCGTCCCTGTGGATGGACACCTAAAAGGTTTTGAAATAGATTTATAGCAAGGGTTAGAACCCAAAACATTTTTAAAATATTTAGCAAGTGAATTAACTGCAGTAATTTAAAATACATGAATGCGCTTCATATTTAAGTTAGTGGCGCACTCTCTTGAGGACATTCTCACCCCTCCACTAATGTGCACACCTAATGGTTACCTTAACCCCACCTAGTTGTACTAGCCCATCCAACTAGTCCTCGTATAACCTCCCCTTGCTATACTACTCTAACCCGAGTATAATTATTCATGACTTATAAGTTATCTCACCAATTAACTTAATTAATTCCTTCTTAAATAATAGCCTATAACCGTGACACCAGTTATATAAAGTAAATACATCACACACTGTATTATTACCCGCATATAATATTTAATACAATAATATATGTACCTTTACTAAAATATCCACACATATATCATATGTATATCCATCCCTCCGAGTATACCCTCACCGGATGATTCCCTCTAAAGTGCTATCTCCCTAGGTGTGTTCACATAACCTGGTTACCCAAGTTGGAATCGCTCACCAACCTGGCCCGAAACATAAACGAAGTGGAGGCGGCCATATTCCTTCCCTGAAAGTGAGATAAGCCCCTCACCCATATACCGGACGCTATGACCTGGGGATATACTCGCCCTACTCCTCAAGCTAGGGGATTCACCCAAATCGCGCAACCTCCCTTAATAGCACTAGAGTATATAAATTAAATAAATATCTAATCACTGATATTTAATAGCACACACAATAAATATACATACATATATATATATATATATATATACACACACACACTATCACTACACCGTATATATATAATATAAACCCCGACTTTATCGTGTACTCAAAACCCATAACACTAGCCTGTAATTTTTCGAGTCTCTGTCCCGACTCACTTAATTAATTTTCTCACTTAATAATTTATCATCTTCTCGAGTCTATGGTCCGACTCTAATATATTTAATTCACACCTCAATTAATATAATATCCCCCCCGAGTCTATGGTCCGACTCTAATATAAATACTTTACATATTAATTTATATGATAATTGCCCGAGTCTATGATTCGACTCTAATTTAATTAATTAGCACATCAATTCATTTATTACCAATCTGAGTAACACATTAATTAATTTAACACTTTGTGTCGTCCAACCATTATACCCGGACTCGCTCACTTGGCCCGTACCATCATTAATACCCGATTCTATATTTCGCCCCATAACCAATTAATTACACCTAAATTCCTTTAATAATGTAATACCACTCAACTACAATACCTGAACATTTTCCTCGGTCCACAATCAATACTTACGAATTATTTCCCGAAATTCGTTCATCTCATGACATACAATTATCACCCTCCTAAACCCAATTATATCACCTTATAATTGTTAAGTAATATGTGCCACTATGAATTTATCACTACATAACAAGTGGGGGAAAAATCTAAACTAAATTTCCCTTTATATATAAAACTAAATTTAAATATTTTTATATCTCCTAAAAATAATTAAATATTAAATCCTCACAATTACGGGGTGTTACATACTCCCCCCCTTACAAAGGAATTTCGTCCTCGAAATTAAGATAAGCCTAGTGCTCAAAGCTTCACATATCACTCTCTAGTCATGTGCCTCTAAGCTCTCTATATCTATCTCTCCCTCTTCTAACCATAAGTTACACAAATATGCATTTTAAATAACCAGGGAGCCCATACACCCCATACTCGTGCTTAACCGCACAAAAGTTGCCTTAATTATCCATACATCCTATCCCCGTGCTTTACCGCACGAAAGTTACCCGACTATGCTAGCCGTAACCCGTAATATAACTTCCAACCCGTAGTCATATCACACACACACACACACACACACACACACACATATATATATATACTGGCCGGGGTACCCAACCCATGTACTAACAACCAAACATCTCCCCACTTCCAACGTGGCGCTAAGTTTCATGCGTGAGACATCTCGCAAAGCAAAATCCAAACAAGGAACCCCCCGATACACTACTACCTAACATTGTCGATCGTTGAGATCCGTTAGACCCACAGTCCATAACACGTACCCCCAAATAATTGTCTTTTAACACAAAAGTATATACGCCTACCCTTATGCTACAAAAGACAACATAAAATACCGCGCCCTTACTATCACTAGTTCTTGCACAAAATAAACCCCGATCTATCTCTCCCTGCTCGAAAATAAATCTAACCACCCTGATTCACTTTAGTAAACACCCCTACTTACCGGGATAAAATGTGAGAACACAATACCTCACTATGTGTCTATTTCACCACACAATACAACATATACACACACATATATATAGGTTAGATGCCCTCTCCGGTGATACCTAGTACCAATCACACCCTGGTGTCACAAACACCAAAACTTACCCTCACTCTCCACAATAATTCAAACCCATCGCCATCCAGCCGATATTTGGGAAAACTATCAACCCTACTCCCATAATCCTCGAAAGTAGTAACCCCTCGCATAATTCAAACCTTCCCTCAGTGTACACCTCCACTCTCCCGTGGATAACACCAAAGAACTCCGCTACCCCACAAAATTTTATCTACATACTATGGCTGCTACAGCCAGCTCACCCACTAAATTCGACTTACCCGCGAACTCTAGTGAAAATAATTCTTATATTGTGACACCCTCACTTTCACTCAAGACATACCCCATTCCCATAGGATAAAAGATAATTACCTCCATACTCTAGATGTAATGGTTGATCCTCGGGTTTCAGAGAAGCTTCCCCCTGCCCGAACGCACCCATGACTTATTGTAGTGGCTATACATCCAGGACCTCATCTTGTAGTTGACCCCTGCCTTGCTTAGGACAATACCTCTTCATGTGTCCCGCTTACCCACAAACAAAACACCTCCTAATAAATTCACCCTGCCAATGATCCCTTCCTTGCTGGCCTTGTCCAAATTCCTTGCCATCCTGCCGATCACCTCCAGCTCTAAATCGTTTGGCATGATTTCCCTGTAGTAATTTCTGCCCCTGATCACCCCCTGTCTGCTGCTGGGATACCCCACTGGTATTTTTCCCTCCTTCTTTATCCAACTGGCTGGTTTCCATTCCCTTTCTACTTCCTTTCACGTGGAAGCGATATTCCTGACAGTGCAGGAGTGCTGCATTAACGACATATGTATAAGTAACTAACGTGGGATTACCAATCAAATGTTGTCTGATCCTCCAGACTAATCCATCCATGAATCTTACTTTTTTTCTCTCTTCATCGCTTACCTCATTCGGTACAAAATTTTCCAAACGAGTGAATTCTTCCTCGTAATCGGCCATTGAACGGTCCCCTTGTGTTACCTCTCTAAATTTCCTCCTCATTTCAGTCTCAATTGCTGGCGAAAAATACTTGCGATCGAACTGCACCCAAAACTCTGCAATAGCTAATGTATCCCTTTCCTCAACTGTGGTGATTGACTCCCACCACTGTAGCGCTGCTCCCACTAACGTAAAAGTGGCTAGCATTTTCTTCTTCACTTCATTGCAATCTACCATGCGTAGGTGACGCTAGATATCTCTCTTCCACTGACACGCTAGCACCACATCTGAACCCCCTCGAAACTCTGGTGGATGGACCTTTTAAAAGACCTCTAGTACTTACTGCCACCCCGACGGCTCCGGGTGGGCCTGAACATCTGGTGCCACTAACACTTGTGGCTGATCTCGTGGAAAGTACGATACTATAACGATCATCGTTGCTTCAACTGCCTACGCCACTAATTCAGTTACCCGTGCTGCCAAAATCATCTCTAGCAGTTGCTGCGATAACTCTGGCTCCTAATGAGCCTCCCTAGTCTCATCTCCCCCTGTTGTCCTAGCTGCTCTCTCTATTCTGGGTGGCATCTGAAATGAGAATAAAATCGTATGAGTTCACCCTCAAATATAAAGTAATTAGTAGAAGAACGTAAATGCGCATACGTATAAGAATACAAAAATCCTATAATAGGGCTCTATATCAAAGATTGCTAAGCTAAAACATGAAAAGCTGCACAGATCCTAAGGACACTAGAACCTGATGCTCTGATACCATCTGTGACACCCCGCCTAATAAAATACCGGGTGATCAGTCCTATACCAAATAAAAGTAGGAATCCTAGTTGGTTTATCCTTAGCATCACTGTCAAAAACTTTTTAAAACTTACTAGCCACCTAGTATTCCAAAAGATGGTGCTAAATTTTAACTTTTTAGTTAAACAAAATAATACAAGCGAAAATAAATGTAAACCATTCACACAACGGAATTAAAACAACCGAATAATTAATTAAACAATTTGCCGAATCAACCATCGGCCACCAAAGTAAATAGTCCAACAACAATCAACCAACAGTAGAATAAATACATCTGAAAATGTAACTGAAAAGTCTGGGCGACATGCCCTAAGAAAACTGAAACTGAGAGATGATTCCTACTCTAGGAAAGAATAAATGATGCGTCTAATCCAAGCTCCTGCTAGCATCCACATATGCCGCAGCTCCGTGTCCCTGGAATAGAATATTAATCCTGGCGTCCCTGTGGCTGGACACCTAAAAGGTTTTGAAAATAGATTTATAGCAAGGGTTAGAACCCAAAATATTTTAAAAATATTTAGCAAGTGAATTAATTGCAGTAATTTAAAATGCATGAATGCGCTTCATATTTAAGTTAGTGTCGCACTCTCTTGAGGATATTCTCACCCCTCCATTAATGTGCACACATAACGATTACCTTAACCCCACCTAGTTGTACAACCCCGTCCAACTACTCCTGGTATAACCTACCCTTGCTATACTACTCTAACCCAAGTATAATTATTCATGAGTTATAAGTTATCTCACCAATTAACTTAATTAATTCCTTCTTAACTAATAGCCTATAACCGTGACACCAGTTATATAAAGTAAATACATCACACATTGTATTATTACCCGCATATAATATTTAATACCATAATATACATACCTTTACTAAAACATCCACATATATATCATACGTATATCCATCCCTCCGAGTATACCCTCACCGGATGATTCCCTCTAAAGTGCTATCTTACTAGGTGTGTTCACATAACCTAGTTACCCAAGTTAGAATCGCTCACCAACCTAGTCCGAAACATAAACAAAGTGGATGCGATCATATTCCTTCCCTGAAAGTGAGATAAGCCCCTCACCCATATACCGAACGCTATGACCTGGAGATATACTCGCCCTACTCCTCAAGCTAGGAGATTCACCCACATCGCACAACCTCCCTTGATAGCACAAAGTAAATAAATTAAATAAATATCTAGTCACTGATATTTAATAGCACACACAATAAATACACACACACACACACACACACACACACACACACACACACACACACATATATATATATATATATATATATATACTATCACTACACCGTATATATATAATATAAATCCCGGCTTTACCGTGTACTCAAAACCCATAACACTAGCCTGTAATTTTTCGAGTCTCTGTCCCGACTCACTTAATTAATTTTCTCACTTAATAATTTATCATCTTCCCAATTTTATGGTCCGAATCTAATATATTTAATTCACACCTCAATTAATATAATATCCCTCTCGAGTCTATGGTCCGACTCTAATATAAATAATTTACACATTAATTTATATGATAATTGCCCGAGTCTATGATTCGACTCTAATTTAATTAATTAGCACGTCAATTAATTTATTACCAATTCGAGTCTATGGTCCGACTAATTAATTTAACACTTGGTGTCGCCCAACGATTATACCCGGACTCGCTCACTTGGCCCGTACCATTATTAATACCCGATTCTATATTTCGCCCCATAACCAATTAATTACACCTAAATTTCTTTAATAATGTAGTACCACTCAACTACAATACCTGAACATTTTCCTCGGTTCAAAATCAATATTTACGAATTATTTTCCGAAATTCGATCATCTCATGACATACAATTATCACCCTCCTAAATCCAATTATATCACCTTATAATTGTTAAGGAATATGTGCCACATATGAATTTATCACTACATAAAAAGTGGGGGAAAAATCTAAACTAAATTTCCCTTTGTACATAAAACTGGCGAACCTGCCAAAATCCTGGGACGATCGATCGATGGATCGAACTGGGATTCATCTTCTCCGGCTTGCTGTTTCAGACATTGATGAACCCTTAAGCTTCTTTTTTCTTCCGAAAATCTTACCCAATCAAAACCAACATTACCTCCACATAATAAAAGGGTATAAACATCCTAAAGACCTTAATTCATCATCAAATTTAAACATAACTCTAAGTATATCCGATTTAGGTTTTTCACCCAAGTCTCGTTCTACCGAATTGACCTAACCATTTTTCAGTCCATTGAATCACTAATACATATTGTAATCCACTCTACAATTCAATCTTAACAGTCCCAAATCATAACTTTACTGAGTGATTAAATCTGCCCATTACTCTAAATTCAGAATACCCAATTTAATTATTGCTATACACCCAAAACGAATTTTCATATACACATACTATGATATGAATTGATTATCATCAATTTAAGAGTCACAACAGTTAACCACTTTCCTAGAATTGTTCGTAGGGTCTGATCTGTTGGTGTAGTTAAGGTGTTGATGACGAACACCCCAATTAGTCCCTTAATTTGGCTCCAAAAGACGCCCAATTGGCTTCTTGATTTGTTTCCCTCAATTTCCGCTCAAACCCTAGGTATATAGTTGTGTTAACTGCCGTTCAACACTTCTCCAATTAGGTTAAAAATTCCAAATCCCGTTTTTGGCCACATGGGCCTAATTAAAATGGCCTGAATCACCCCGTGTGGACCCGACTATGCCCAAAAATGTCCCGAGATCCAATTGCTACCCCCGGGTACTCTTTTATGACTATCTTGACCCATTCGGACTCAACTGCGCACTCAGAATTGTCATCCGAAATACTTTATAACATTTCCAAATTTCGACCTCAAAATGCGACACACATTAATTCGAGAAATTTAACTTAAAGTCACCAATTATAGATAATTCTTCCCACTCATATAAATTCTCCAAATCATAAATTTAAGTTTCTCCAATTTAAATATTTTTATATCTCCCAAAAATAATTAAATATTAAATCCTCAAAATTACGGGGTGTTACACAAACCTGATCAAATTAATCCATTGTCTCAAAATATAAACATTCACTTTCATCTACAATTATAAGAAACTTTAAGGAAAATCCAAACTAGCACCATGCCCCCAAAATTCTAAAAACCAACAAAACTATCCCTAAGACCATTCTAGGACAAATCATAGAGGATCGATCGAACGATGGTATGGGGTTGATCGATTGATCTCTACATAAAGATGACAGTTCACCCTTTGGCGGGATTCATCTTGTCCAAATTGTCTCTCTACAACTCCATCAATAACTTCCAAAGCTTCATCTAAGCCCCAACCAATAACCAAAAAAATAAAACCACTTCATATATATGATTGAAACTTAATTATAACAAGAAATTCACAAGTTTATATCAAGATTTAGAGGGAAATTTCAAATTGATAATAATAACCCTTGTTTTATAAACTTCTTCAGTTGAATTAGGATTTTCATGGAACGATTCAATCAATATGGGGATTTTGAAGTATTTACAATATAAGATCAAGTCTTAACACTTCTTTAACAATTTCAACTCAACTTTATGGTGAAATCAAATAATATTGGATAAAAATTGATATAATTAATATCTCGATTAGTTTAATTATGAAATTAACTATTTAAATCATCTAAATCTGTAAGGACATTTTTATCATGTCCGAAATGTTTCATTTATTTATGTCGTACGCCGTTACATTTGCACGCCTCTACACGATCTCATACGACGACCTCAATCCGAATTACGGGAATCAAGCATTTATTATCTCCATCATGTGTCCCTCATCTATCTCAACGACTTCACATTCCATCATTTTAGGCTCGTAATACAAGTGGTACGCAAGAGAACTCAAAACAGTGCAACAAGACTTGATAGGGAAGTTCAAGGGAAATTTGGTAATTTTACAACCACCGTTCGAAGGATCGATCAACTAGAAAGTTAAAGAGCTTTCCGCAACAAAGATACTGGAAGAAACGACACCTCAATCCGAACTACGGTGAATAAGTTATGGCCTTTTGAAAATGGAGAGATTTCCAAGTCAAAGACTTAAGAAATATGCTAAGTGTTTTAAGCCCCGTGACCAGCGATTTTTTCCAAACCGAAGGCCAAACCGGTTCACGATACACCCAAACCGGTTTCGGGGTACCTGTACGCTAGATAGAATTTCAGAGTTTTAAAAATGTGGATATCTTCATTTGTTTCCCTATAAATACCAACTTCGGGGGAGTTGTTTTTGCAAGACTTACATAGACGAATTTGAGAGTCCATATACCTCAAGTCTTCACCTTTTTGAGTCCCAAGACTCATGTTTTGATTCACACAAACTTGCCAATCCTTTGTGAATCAGTTTTCAACCCAGGAACACATTCGTGTATCTGTTCATACCCTTGTGGAGAAGACCGTTCTTCTTCTTCATTGCCGCCCTTCTGGAAAGGGAAACTTCCAGTCGCCGACTACAGATCCGACACCTGCGGGTAACTCTGTGTCACTGTATTTTCATCGTAATCCGAAATTGTATGTTACAATATTATAATGAAAATAAACGTTTTTGCCCCTTTGGGGGATTTTTCCTCACATAAATGTGTTTGAATGTTCTTGCATATTTCATCATCTTGTTCAATCACATATAGTTGCATGTTTAGGATTTAATTGACAAAAACTGAGTTTAATTAAATAATATCTCTATTTGAACGCACACGCACTCTCTTCTTCAAATTGGTATCAGAGCCAGTTACACAATTTTACCGTGTAATTTTCCGCAATTTTTTTCTAAGATATCAATTTTCTGAAAAATTGATTTTTGAAAATGAGTGTGTTCATTATGGAGAAGTTATATAATAAAATGCCAGTTTTTAACGGGACAAACTATGCATATTGGAAAGCCCGCATGAGATCTGCATTAAAATCCATTGATGAACGAGTCTAGATTTTGGTTAAAAGTGGGTGGACTCCTCCCTCCGTCACTATTAATAACGTGATTAGTTTAAAACCTGACACTACATGGACTGAAGAAGAATTTAAATGATCTTCTTTTAATTCTAAGTGTTTAAGTGCTATTTCTGGGTCTGTCACACCTGATGAGTTCAAACGCATAATGACGTGCACCATGTCAAAAGAGGCATGGGATGTTTTACAACTCACCCATGAAGGAACTAATGCTGTGAAAGAGTCAAAATTGCAAAATTTGACAACTCAATTTGAAACCATCACCATGCATGAGACTGAATGTTTTGATGATTTTTATGCTAGACGTTCTGACATTGTTAATACTAGCTTTAATCTTCGTGAACATATTCCTAATGCAAGAGTTGTTAAAAAGATTCTTCGTTATTTGCCTAAGCGTTTTATCCCTAAAGTCACTGTGCTAAATTCTATGGGTAATTTAAATACGCTAAAATTGGAAGAACTTGTAGGAGACTTGCAAACATATGAAATTGATATGTTTCCTAAAACTGCTAGGTCTAAAGATAAGGGAATTGCTCTTAATGCCCAAGAGAGAAAGATTGAAGGGTCGTCTAGAAAGAGGGTATAGTCATCTAGAAAGAGAGAGACCGACACGTCAGATTCTGATTGTGATTTTGATTTAGATGATTTGGCTCTTTTTGCTAAAAATTTCAAGAGGATTCTCAAATTTAAGAAAAATGGCAACTTTAAAGATAAAAAGAAATTTGAGAAAAATCAATTTGAAAAGAAAAATGATTTTTTTTAAAGATCCTCCGAAGAAAGAAAGTGAGAGGTGCTTTGACTGCGATGGTAGGGGTCATAGAGCCTTTGAGTGTTCCACACGTCTAAACAGAGAGAAAGGGAAAGCTGTCCTTAATGCCACCCTTAGCGACGACAGTGAGGTCGAGTCGGTGGATTCTGGAGTCGAATCACCGCATGAGTGAAACTTCACCGCATTCATGGCTAGTCATGTGAACGCTTCTAGTTCTCCTCACGACGATGAGGATGATGCATCACAGGGACACCTCGACAGTGAGAGCGATGTAAGTGAGGAGGAGGATGACACAAGTGAGAGCGAGAGTGATATTCAACGTGCCTACGCTGAGTTATATTTTGAGTCATTTAAAACTAAAAAGTGTAACAAAGCGTTAGTTCTTAAGATCATCGGCTTAGAGGAAGAGTTAAGAAAAGCGAGAGAGAGTCCTCCACATGCACCGTCCTGAGAGAGAGAGAATCTGCCTGTGTTGAGAAAGAGAGTTTGCTTAGAGAGAGATAGAGTAATTTTGAGGAAGAGAGAGGGGACTTGACTAAACAAGTGGCTAGTCTTACGAGTGAGCTCCATTCCTCCGTGGAGACTCGGAAGAAACTTGAAGCCCTTGTTGCCCAGCTTACTCATGATCTTGGGAAAGCACGGGAAGTCAAGGTACAAATCGAGGACAGATGTGGGAAAATGGGAAAGATGCTCCTCGGCCCCGCTTTAGGCTTTGGTGATAGGTAGGGAATTGGTTATGATGGTGCCTCCACCTCCCAAATTGCACCTGGACCAGTTCCTGAGTTTACTACGAATCCTTATGGCCATCGTCAAAAACCTCAAAGGAGAGTTCGACCAAGAAAAGAAAACCAAGGTCCGCCTTTGACTGTGTTCTTTTGTACCTATTGCAAAAAAAAGGCCACCTCAGGGAGTTTTGCTATATCATTGGTCGGACACGACGTACTACAGCTCCACGTTCGCATACTGATGATTTTACCAGTCTGAGAGAGCGAGTTGAGTTTTTAGCTGCCACGTCTCAGAGTTTGATGGAGGAATTTCGACGGATGTCTTTGCCGTCAGTGAATGCTTCTCACATTCCAGCTAAAACCAACAACAACAAAGGAAAACAAAAGGTCACCACTTCTTGGGTACCTAAGAAAGATAAAAAGGCCTTTGTTGTTCATGTTGCTCTTAAAGCACATAATACCTCACAGTGGTATTTTGACAGTGGGTGCTCCAGACATACGACAGGTGATGCCTCATTTTTTACATCTCTTGAGGATTATCAGGATGGCAGAGTCACCTTTGGAGATGGGAGAAAGTCTAGCATTATAGGATGAGGTACTGTCGAGTTAACTGGATTTCCTAAACTAGAAAATGTTTTGTACGTCAAAGTTTTGAAAGCAAACCTTCTCAGCATTAGCCAGCTGTGCGACGCTGACTTTGCCGTGAAGTTTGACCGGAACGCTTGTAAAGTCTATAATCAAGCCGTTAAACTTTTAGTGCAAGGGGTGAGGACAAAGGATAATTGCTATGGGACTGAGCCGACATCCTCACTTATCTGCAACAACTCCACGATCACTCCTATGGATCTGTGGCACCAATGTCTAAGTCACATAAATATTAGAGATCTCACTCGCCTAGCTAGAAAGGACCTAGTACGTGGCTTACCATCTCTTGGAAGGCCAACTTCGATGGTTTGTGGACCCTATCAGATGGGAAAACAAATTCGTAGTCCCCATAGGAAGTTGCATTCCATTACCACCTCCCGTGTTCTTGAGCTTATACACATGGACCTTATGGGTCCCACTCGTACCGAGAGTCTAGGCGGTAAGAGGTATATCCTCGTGATGGTGGATGATTTCTCCAGGTACTCCATTGTAGGTTTTCTGAGAGAGAAATCCGATCCTATAGGGTTTTTAACGACCAAGTGTCGTGTCCTACAAAATCAACACGGAGTCACTATTAACAGGATACGTAGTGACAACGACACTGAATTTAAGGAAGAAAATGTAGATTTGTATTGTGATAGCCTTGGGATCAAACATGAGTTTTCTGCTGTGAAGACTCCTCAGCAAAATGGGATTGTTGAGGGAAAGAATAGAACGATCTAGGAGATGGCTAGATCTATTCTTCTAGGTCATAAAGTTTATAGGAGATTTTGGGCAGAGGCAGTGTCTACTGTATGCCACATGGTGAATAGGGTTTATCTGCGTCCACACACACTTCAGACTTCTTCTGAATTATGGACTGGCAAGAAGCCCAACCTGGCATATTTCTGTGTTTTTGGGAGTAAATGCTACATCCTAAGGGATAGAGAGCAATTAGGAAAGTTTTACTCCCGAAGCGATGAGGGAATACTGCTGGGATATTCATCGAATAGTAGAGCGTACTGGGCCTTTAACCTGAAGAGCTATAAGGTTATGGAATCAATAAACGTCACCGTGCAAGATGACAAACCTCCGACGGTTATTAATCCTAACCTTCAGTGTGAGGATGAGGACTTGTCTGACAGTGATCCACTTGTCCCTCACCCACACTCTGTGGTTCCCACTCCTGTATTAGGGGATACACCTACTTGGGTTCGCAAGAGTCATGACCCTTCTGCCATTGTTGGTGATCCCACTCTAGGGGTCAAGACTCGTCCACAGCTAGAGAACGTTGTCAGCCAGTTTTGCTACACATCCAAAGTCGAGCCCAATAATCATAAATAAGCACTCAAGGATGAACACTGGATATCTGCTATGCAAGATGAGTTGCTTCATTTTAAAAAGAATAATGTCTAGGAACTTGTCCCCCGACCTAGTGAGACTAATGTGATAAGTACCAGATGGATTTTCAAGAATAAAATGGATAAAAATGGTACCATAATCAGAAACAAAGCTAGTTTGGTCGCTCAAGGCTACACACAGATAGAAGGTGTAGACTTTGGGGAGACATTTGTTCCTGTTGTGAGGCTTGAGTCCGTCCGTCTACTACTCGCCATCGCATGTCATATGCGCTTCTAGTTATATCAGATGGATGTCAAGAGTGCCTTTCTAAATGGCATTCTACAGGAGGAGGTTTACGTGGAATAACCAAAAGGGTTTGAAGACCCTCAGCACCCGAATCATGTCTATTATCTTAGGAAAGCCTTGTATGGTTTGAAGCAAGCACCCCGTGCTTGGTACGAGAGGCTTACTTCCTATATCTTAGCCCGTGGCTTCAAGAGAGGGGGAGTTGATATGACGTTGTTCATCAGGAGAGATGATGGTGTAATTTTGGTTGCCCAGGTCTATGTGGACGACATAGTCTTTGGATCCACGTGCTCTCAACATGCTCATCACTTTGAAGAGGAGATGAAAGGTGAGTTTGAGATGAGCATGGTTGGTGAGCTTACTTTCTTCCTTGGTCTCCAGGTTCGTCAGCTAGAGGATGGGATGTTCATCTCCCAATCCAAGTATGCTAGATACCTAGTGAAAAAAATTGGTTTAGACTCCGCTAAGCATGCACGTACACCTATGAGTACCACTACCAAGCTTAGTAAGGACACTTCAGGCAAGGACGTAGAGCAAACCTTATATCGGAGTATGATAGGTAGTCTTATCTACTTGATTGCCAGTCGTCCTGATATAGCCTTTAGTGTTGGAGTCTGTGCGTGATATCAGGCGTCCCCAAAAGAATCACATTTACTTGCTATAAAACGTATTATTAAATACGTAAGTGGGACTCACTCATACGGTATTTAGTATTCCTTTGATACTGATGACCGTTTGTCTGCCTATTCCGATGCCGATTGGGCCAGGGATGTAGATGGTTGTAGGAGCACTTCTGGTGGGTGTTTCTACTTTGGTTATGCTCTTGTCTACTGGCTGAGCAAGAAGTAAAACTCCATCTCTTTATCCACTACGGAGGCTGAATATATAGCCGCCGGGAGTTATTGCACACAACTCTTGTGGATGAAGCAAATGCTGGAGGATTATGGGATTTCACAAGACACCATGACCATTTCCTGTGATAACACGAGCGCGATAAACATATCCCGTAATCCAGTCCAGCATTCACGCACAAATCACATCAGGATACGTGAGCACTTTATACGTCAGTTAGTTGAAGAGAAAGTCGTATCCCTGAGTTTTGTTCCCACCGACCATCAGTTAGCCGATATTTTCACGAAACTTTTAGATACCCTTAGATTCGAGAGTCTTAGGGAGTCTTTGGGGATTTGCACAGTTGATTGAGGGGTTGGTCTATGTCTAGAATATGATGTTTTTTCATGTTAATATCATATGCTTCCTATTGCTAGTTTGTTTTATATGTATCATTGCTTTGTTGTACAGCTATTTATTTATTCTTTTGAAAAATCCAAAAAGATTTTTGTTTTTATATATAAAAATTTCAGAAAAGCCCAAAAAGTTTTTTGTATTTTTTTCTACACCTTTTATGAATGAACATTTAAGATAGCCAAGTCAGAAAATTCATTCCATTTATCCATGTGGCTGTTTGATAGAGATTTGAGATGCTACATCATTTCATCCATGTACTTTACATTGTTTGGAGTCTTTGAGATGTGATTAGTGATATCTTTCTACATGTTTGACTCCTATCTCCTTTATTGCACACATGCACGGTTTTATTTGATTATTTTACTTGTCTATCACATGTTGGCTTGAGTGTTTCCATCTCAATTCTGTCTATATAACTAACAATATGCGATAAAACTTGACAAGATTGGAATGCGTGTAAAAACCATTTTTGTGAGACTGTGTGTTTGTTTAAGAATGGGGAGGGGCTGCGAAAGGTAATTATCTCTTCTTTGCATAAAAGCCACCGTTCAAAAGGACCTAAAAAATGGAGGAATTTTATTATTCGAGGTCCAAAGAGGTTAAAAGAGCCCGAAAAAATTTAAAGGCAATAAAAAGCAATTCATGCCAAATATGGTCCATTAGGTTTCAACATCAATTCTCCAAAGTTTGAGAATTTAGAATGCCTCTATTCAAAATTAAAATCTGAGGGAGTTTGGTTGGAGAACATAAATGGGTTTGCACTTCCTTGAAAGTCCTGAAAAATCATTAAATCGTTTTGGACGTTATTGGTGTGGAAATCATTTTTAGCTTTGATTTGTTGATTTGATTGAGTCAATGTCTCATATTACCACCTTTTTACACCAAAGGAAGACTTCGAGTTCAATCGTTAGGAGTATTCGATATTCATCGTGCACATATGTCATGTTTGTATGCATTGATTTTCCTATCAAATTTGATCACACCCATTCATTTGCGCTATCATCGACTTGGTTTTTTTGTGCTCGTTCATGGTGTGTTTTCTTGTATATATTCTTTGTATGAAAAATTTTGAAAAATTCAAAAATAGTGGTCTATTACCTTGTGGCATTCTCCATTTACATCTATTTCTGCTTCTCATATTTGTCTATTTGAAGTCATCATAAAAAAGGGGGAGAAGAATTATCTACTATGGGGGAGTGAGTTTTGAGTTTAATGATCTATTTTAAATTTGTATCTATGTTTATCTCATTTCAAACTCGATATGTCACGTGGTATTTTCTTTTTCTCATGTGTGTAGGTACTACATTGATGATCACTGAATTGCACACCCTAATGAGAAATTTGAAAGTTTTGAAGATTTGAAGATCAAATGATGAAGGCTTATTCATTTTTATCTTTCCAGTTTTGGGTTCATGGAAGGGTAGATTTGTATAGGCAATTTTGTTATTCGATAATTCAGATTTTTTATGTTTGTACCGGCATAGACATAGGGGGAGATTTGTAAGGACATTTTTATCATGTCCAAAATGTTTCATTTATTTATGTCGTACGCCGTTACATTTGGCACGTCTCTACACGATCTCATACGACGGCCTCAATCTGAATTACAGAAATTAAGAATTTATTATCTCCATCATGTGTCCCTCATCTGACTCAACGACTTCACGTTCCATGATTTTAGGCTCGTAATACAAGTGGTACGCAAGAGAAGTCAAAACAGTGCAACAAGGCTTGATAGGGAAGTTCAAGGGCAATTTGGTAATTTAACAGCCACCGTCCGAAGGATTGGTCAACTGGAAAGTTGAATATCTTGTCGCAACAAATATACTGGAAGAAACGACACCTCAATCCAAGCTACGGTGAACAAGTTATGGCCTTTTGAAAATGGAGAGATTTCTAAGTAAAAGACTTAAGAAATATGCTAAGTGTTTTAAACCCCGTGACCAGCGATTTTTTCCAAACCGAAGGCCAAACCGGTTCGGGGATGAACCGGTTCGCGGTACACCCAAACTGGTTCGGGGTACCTGTACGCTGGATAGAATTTTAGAGTTTTAAAAATGTGGATCTCTTTATTTGTTTCCCTATAAATACCAACTTCGGGGGAGTTGTTTTTGCAAGACTTACATAGACGAATTTGAGAGTCCATATACCTCAAGTCTTCACCTTTTTGAGTCCCAAGACTCATGTTGTGATTCACACAAACTTGCCAATCCTTTGTGAATCAGTTTGCAACCCAAGAACACATCCGTGTATCTGTTCATACCCTTGTGGAGAAGACCGTTCTTCTCCTTCTTCATTGCTGCCCTCCTGGAAAGGGAAACTTCCAGCCGCCGACTACAGATCCGACACCTGTGGGTAACTCTGTGTCACTGTATTTTCATTGTAATCCAAAATTGTATGTTACAATATTATAATGAAAATAAATGGTTTTGCCCCTTTGGGGGATTTTTCCTCACATATATGTGTTTGAATGTTCTTTCATATTTCATCATCTTGTTCAATCACATATAGTTGCATGTTTAGGATTTAATTGACAAAAATTGAGTTTAATGAAATAATATCTCTATTTGAACGCACGCGCACTCTCTTCTTCAAAATCTGATTATAATATGATTAAGTTTAGATTTGAATGAGTAGATATAATCAAACACAAAAACAACTATAATCAAAGGTGCAACCTTCAGCTTATACAAATAGATGAGCATCTCTTGTGCCCACACATAATGAAGTCCTACTATTATTACCTTTGGGGATCTCTCGCGCATACTAGGTATAGTCTTAAACCGCCCTAAACCATAGACCTTAGCACAATCATAAATCCTACCATACCCAAGACTTATGAAAGAAATCTCCCCGAGGAACCTCTTGGTCGTGGTTACCTAGACGTGTGATTCAAGGGTAAAATATGACTAAGAAAGAGTCCATCTACTCAAGGCGGTACGAGCGTGGTTTGCATCACACTTGCCTCCTCATGGAATCCCTCCTAGTATGATATGCTACGATCACTCACGCATGGTATGCATTGGACATAAAACACACATGTAGTCACAACCCTAACTAATGGGTTAAAGCATTTACACACATAACCCTCGTCAACTAGTTAAGGTAAAATACATACACATACCAGCCTTAACTCTACTGGGTCATTCTAGCTTCACTACTATAGAAATTTATATCTCATTTATAACTTTATATTCAACCCGTAATATAAATGGTATATCACATTTATAACTTTATATTCACCTCATATTATATTAACCCTAACCTCTCGCTTCCTAATTATAGGTATAGTCCCACCCTACCATATATACAAAATACTCACATCTACGACATTTACCTTAATTATCCATAGTTCAAATATTCAAAGGCATCGCATCTAGGTATAAATTCAGACATAATATGTATAAATCTATTGATAATAATAACTACCATTCCCTAAGGGTTTTAACCAAATTTCGAGTCTTACCCAAAGGATAAATGCCCCAAAAGTCAATCACGATGACTCAAATAATCCCAACTAACAAGCCAATCCTCTAACTTACAAATTCCCAATCAACAAACCCATTCTACACTCGATCCTACCTTCGACTTCCAAATCCTCCTTTTAACCCTTTAAATTAATGATTTTCCCAATTATTTAAATTCCCCAAAAATTAATTCTTAATAATTTGAATCCTAAGAATATATCTGTGTTTGATGAATAGATAAAAAGTATATGCCTATAAACCCTAACTATTGGCCTAAAATCCAAAACTTTTAGCCAATATCATAATTTCCCAACATATGCCATACCTGTTACCACCGGTCGACTAAGGTCCTGGGACCGATCGATCGGACATCACAAATCCACTCAAGTTTCACCTATTATGGGTTTCTTCATATTCAACCCTAATTTTCCTCTCTCCAAACTCCACTAATGAATGCAAAAGCTTCCGCTAAGCACCCAATTAACATCCAAATGATAAAAACACATCAAAACAACGATTGGAACCTAAATTTCCATTAAGATTCTAATGAAAACCCAATTTATAATATAAGAACCTATTTTTATCCAATTCTTCAAATTTCCATTAATATATTCAAATAAACAAAGGTTTTTTTAACTAATTTATATTAGAAAACATGTACAAATCATCTTCTAACAATTTCACGTCATATACATGAGGAAATCAATCGAAATCAAAGAGGATTTAAACTAATTAAAACACGGTTAGGTTAATTATGAAATTAATCGATTAAACCGATTTAAAATATGTTTCAGATTTAAAATCCAGTGAAATAGATATAACCTAACAAATATGCAATCATAATCATATTATATATAATTCTTTCCTTGTGGATTGATTGAGAAATCAATCCTTAATTCCTCCAATTCTTCCTCTCTTACTTTCTCTCGTTAGCCCCTTTAGTGCTTCCCCATTGTGTTTTGTGATAAAATGATATCCCTAATGACCTCTTTTAACCCTTTAATTCCGAAATTGGATTTTGGCCCTAAATGAGACTCACCTGAAAGATCCCCAAAGAAACTCTAAATGGCTTAAAACCATTCCCGAGCCTTGTACTAACCCAATAGGCCTTTAAACCATTGATTTAAATTATAAACAGACATTCTTTGCGTTCTAAAAGCCAATTACCAAAAATACCCCAAAATAAATAACTAACAACTTAGTTATTTAGAAATTTCCCGACACGAGTCTGAATATTAATTAATTTAATTAATTAATCACCGTGTCTTAAGTCCCAATTCCAATCCAACTTAAATAATACATAACAATATACATGGTGACATATATAGTCACAATAGGCACGCATAATTGATGTCCACAAATTATTAATTAATAATATGCATAAAAATATGGGGTATTACATTATTCTCCCTTAACACAAGGAATTTCGTCCTTCAAATTTGAATCCATTATAATTCTAGTAGGAAATCACCCTTAAATCATTACTCGAATTCATCAAATACAAGGCTATTACATCCCATTAATTAACACAAAATTTACGAAATTAAACTAGATCACCCTTAAATTACAATATTTTATTTTTATGGTCATAAATTATTCCTATTTTATTCTCATAATAAATTTAAATGATTAATAATACTATAAAATTTATGAGGTATTAGAGTCTCCCCCTACAACAAGAATTTTATCCTCGGAATTCGGTTAAATATTACCGTGGTGTCAAAAAATAAACCCGTAGGGGGGGTGCCCATTCACCACGATGCATGTATAAAAATAAATATGAGAGAGACAAAGATTTACGTGGTTTGACCATGAATGACCTACGTCCACGGGGCTGCTACTGTGTTCCATTAGAATAATGAGAGAGTTTACATGAATGTGTTCTCTAGCTTATGAGCCCCCTTTCACAATGGGGGGTGTCCCCTTTATATATGTTTAGGGGTTACATTTGGGTTACATATGGATGAGTCCCCGCTTCGTAGAGTTTAAGTTACAATAAACTACTGTTCCTCACTCTTCTACTTTATCAAGGACTCAAGGTCTTCCTTATCGTGTAGGAGCCCATACTGGTCACCATTTTGACTGGTGTGCTTTCCACGTGTCCTGCTATTTAGGTAGGTATATTTATTGCCCCCACAATAGGCCCACAGGTCGCAGTTCAGCTGAGTTGATTTTGAGATGAGCTGGGAGCTGGTCCATATTCTCTTCAAATGTGTGTAGTTGTTGATGTGAACTGGATTGCCATTCTTTGAGTTCTCGTTTAACTTTTAAGCCTTGTTTGGTTGATCTGCTTGCCTTTGTAAGGTTTTAGATGAATACTTTGAGTTGAGATACGTTCAATCAATATGGGAACCAAACTCGAGAGTGTCGAGCCGCCTACGTACCCTCATGGGATCAGGTCGAACATAGTTCATTGTTCTGTTTTATTGCATGGCCCAATTCGTGAGGCTGACCACATGACTGTTAAGAATTCATTTGCTGAGGCTTTCTTAAGCGTGCATCAAGTTTAGGGAATCTCCTGGTGTTTTGATCCTATATGGTCCAATTAGTGAGGCCGATCACATAACTATTTGTTAAGCCTTGCTCGAGCATGTATCTAGTCGAGGTAAGACCCTGCATTAGGTTTTTCATATGGTCCAATTGAAGAGTCTGACCACAGGCCTATGTGCCGAGCCTTGCTCGAGCATATACCTAGTTGGGGTAAGACCCTGCATTAGGTTTTTCATATGGTCCAATTGGAGAGACCGACCACAGGCCTATGGCCGAGCCTTGCTCCAGCATATACGTAGTCGGGGTAAGACCCTGCATTAGGTTTTTCATATGGTCCAATTGGAGAGGCCGACCATAGGCCTTTGTGCCGAGCCTTGCTCGAGCATATACCTGGTCGGGGTAAGACCCTACATTAAGTTTTTCATATGGTCCAATTGGAGAGGCCAACCACAGGCCTATGTGCCGAGACTTGCTCGAGAATATACCTAGTCGGGTTAAAACCCTGCATTAGGTTTTTAATATTTGATATGTAAGCAGTACGCATATTGTACTTAGGCCTTTCCCGCAAGTCAATGTAATACCAATTTTGTTTGCATTTTTCCATTTTGTAATGCCTCGCATGTAAATATCAGTATATTTTACCTGTTAGGTTGTATCGTCACACTTCCTTAGGCTTAAAAGACGGTGGAAAAAATGCACCGGGTTTAAGGGCCATCCACCCATTCAGGATTTTTACCGACCAACATAGTTGGCAACCAACCGGAGTTAGCTTTTTTCCTAGGGATACCCCGTAGGGATTTTATTATTGTCGGGGCAACTTGTGAGGCCATTTGTATTTGGAGATGACAAAGACCCTAGGACTTCCTCAATTTAATTGAAATAAGAAAGATAGTTGTTGTAATTAAATCAAGATTAGTCTGATAGTCATTTGAAAGACTAATGCCAGTGTTAACCATGTTGTCATCCATCCTAAGCTAGCCTCTTCTATTTTGCTTTAAATGTTGTGGTGAATCTATTTACGTGTCATCGTTTCCATGGATCCCCCAATCGGTCCATGAAGAGGAGTCTGATTAAAGATAACACCCGATCATCCATCGAGTATTTGATCTGAATAATCGAGATGATAAGTGTGCCCGACCATTCCTCGGGGATTTGTTATGCTGAAGAATATCGTGTCGATCGTTCGTCGAGCTGGATATAATCAAGGATTATCTTTCCCATATAGATCCATATAATGTATCATTCCTCAGGGCGAACTTATTCACCGGCTATGCATGGTGGTTCCTGAATGCTATTGAAAACTCCATATAGCTCATGCATTTGAAGAAATTGATATGAGTTCAAAGCATCTTCATACAGAAATGCATTAATTTGATATGGCGTTCAAGAAACGTTGTTCCTCTGGAGTGGATATCTTAGTGCTGATGAATCCCTTTCGATGTTGACAAGATAAATTTCGTTGCCCAGTGATCTTCGATCACCATGGGTTGTCCGATGATGTTGTTGATACATTCAGGGTGGTCTAGTGTTGCTGCCAACACATTCTGTTCATTGCACGTAAAAGAACCTCGACCAGTAGGGGCAGACCCAGACGTAGGTCGATGATGATTGGACATAAGATTAGAAAGAATGTTTGGGTGCTTGGTTGTGACATCCCCTCGGTTGGCCAAAAATTCTCAAGTCAGTAGACCACGAAGAGGGTTGGTAGAGATGAGACATGAGTCGTCCTAAACCATGATATCGCTGGTTGGAGTGGACAAAGAGAAGTTCAGTGATGCTTGACTTCAATCCTTAGGAACCACGATTGATTGTGACCTTCCTGGATATGTGACTTCCAACACGCTGGATTCGTTCTTGTTGATAAATATAGTTGATCGTTGCACTCCATATTGCTTTATGTGTTATTGGACCTTATTTATACAGGCTGCCCAACTTCCCATTCGTCGAGGTTGAATTGAATAAGAACTGCATTGCCCAACTATCCATTGGAGCTTGAGACATGATCACATAATGTCGACTGTCCATCGAAGCTGAGGGTCCAACGAGGCAAAATCGCAAAGGATCTAGTAAATGTTGCGAACGATCCATGCTCGAGCATTTGTCGGAGCATTGATAAGATAAATAATGCCTGAGCATCCGTCGAGGCAAGATAACCAAGGATCGAGCCGATATTACTAACGATCCTGCAATGTTAGTGAAAAGTAGATTTCCACATTAAAAAAAATGATGCCTGAATGCCTGTCGAGGAAAAAATTGTAGAGAGTCTAGTAGATATTGCGACTGATCCATACTCGAACATCTGTCGAGGCAAAAATGCACCAAGCAGATATTACGAACGATCCTGCAGTGTTAGTGAAAACAACATTTTCAAACCTTTTATTAGGGTTGAATAACAATAATAAATGTAATGTCAATAATAAATCGACTGTGACAACCATCTGTCGGGACTGAATATAAGAATTATTCTGACCACCCATTTGTTGGGGATAAAATGCGACATGTGTGGCAAATATCTTCGGGACTAAATAAAAATATTTTTTTCGATCATATACCTAGATGAACCTTGAAAATGACTGATCATCCTTCAGGTTAGAAATAATAGAGCCAAATGATCAATAGGGGCTAGCTTGTCGGAGCTAAGCAGTACAATACTGAGTAAATACAACAAATGATTTGAGCTCGAGTATTTATCGGAGCCTTAATTAGATTTCCAGGAGCTTAAGACTGTGGCCGACCACTTGCGGGGATCGATTCTTGCACCTGTGGATGTTAATAAATTGCTCGATCATCTGTCGAGGCTAAATCAAATAGAAATTATCATGTGATACGTTTATTCAGTCAAGGGATATATGATATGGATCTGCTCGACCATGTGCTGAGGAAAAAATCATAGTTTAAAATTTTTGTTTCCACAAAAAATTATGTAGTGACAATTGTGAAGTATAAAGTATAGATAACAATTGTGAAGTATAAAGTATAGATAGCCCCTACTAACAAATTTATGATGATAAAAATCGTGAGCATAATTTTTGAGAAAATAAATTATTATGAGATATAAACGAATAATGCACAAATAGATGTGCTTATCCATCAATTGGGGCTATGCTAAATATAAGAATCATCCCGACCAACTATCCATTGGGGATAAAATGAGACTTGTGCGGTAGATATCTTCGGGACTAAATACATGTAAATATTTTGTCAATCATCTACCGAGATGAATCTTAAATGTGGCTGACCATCCTTCAGGTTAAGAATCATAAAATCCGAGCTTCGATCAGAGTAATTATAAATTAACCCAAGAATTTTTTGGGTGTAAAGTGATGTAGCGTGCTTAACTATCCGTTGGAGCATGAATAAAATAAGTGGTGCCTGGCTAGTCCGTCGGGGCAAAGTAGTACAGTGCCGAGTAGATATAGAGAGCGATCTATGCTCGAGCATCTATCGGTGCATTAATAAGATTTCCAAGAGCTTAATATTGTGGTCGAGCATCCATCGGTACTGAATCTTGTACCTGTTGAGGTTAATAAATTGCCCGACCATCTGTTGAGGCTAAATCAAATAGAAGTTATCATGAGAATGATTTGATCAACAAAGTATATATGATACGCATCCGATCATCCATGTGTTGATAAAAAATTCATAGGAAAAAATTCATAGTATTGAATGAATGTAACGAATGATCCAATAATTTTTATGATAAAAATCCCACTGAGATAACTGTGCCCGAGCATCCGTCGAGGCTGAGCTAAATAAATAATCTCCTTTTGTCGAGATTGAATAGTTGTAGCCGAATGACAATATTGAAAATTGAATGATCGAATAAATGATGTGAGTGCTATTGAAGTGCGCCTCGCTATTTATGTGAACGAAATAATTGTAATAGTGTCGCAAAAAAAGTGTCATTATAGATCATCATTAGATCTTAATACGTGATAATGAAAACCATGAGCATGTTAATGAACAAATGAATATCATGGTATAATGAGATACCTCTTAGAGAGCTGAATAATGCAAAATTTGTCAAACATACCCTAAACATATGATATAGGGTTCAATTCAGAAATTTTGCAAAAATTATTTGAACCCCAAGCAAATACAGAAGTATAAGTTGGTTTCAAAAAATATGTTACCACATATAAAAATGTGAATTATAAAGTATAAGGGCCAATTCTCAAATTTGTTTTTCCCAAAAAGAAAAGAGAAGGGAATCAGATGTTGTTCGGTCCTATTCGCAGGTTTCACTCCCAAAATCTGTGGTTGGCCCGATGTGTATGCAGATCGTAGGGGAAATCTACTATCATTGAATGAGGTTTGCAAATCCATATATGCGTCATATCATCCTCGTTGTGGCTGCTGACCATCCAGAAGACAAACACTATTGCAGACGAAACCTTGCCTCAAAGAAATGTTACTCTGCATCTTATCTTTTGCTATCGATGTGTGATAATTATAATCGCAAACTGCTCGGACTCCATATGTGTTGGTCGTTGGCAGGTCGTAAATAGGTCGCCGACCACCGGGGGCTTCTCGGTAATCATAGCTGATGTCCTCTTCTTCGTAAAGGAATGCCGACCAGCAGAGGTGGAGCTGATTAGTGCTGCTCGACCAGGAAGGTTGCAGGTCGGAGAGTAACCAAATTGGAGACTAGAAAGTTTACTGGTGCTCGATCGAAGAGTTGACCATGTTGATTTAAGTGCGTTGATTCTACTAAGATCCAAACCTCTATTTCGTGATGAATGAATTTTTTGAGGTCGAAGACCCAACAGTGGATGGTTAAATTTCTGAAACTAAATTAGATGTTACCTCCATGGGTTGGTGATGATGGTCATATCGGTCCAGTTTCCAGCGACTTTCCCTTGCCTCAGGTATGTGCACGCATCGCCTCGAATTACAGGTTAGAGAAGACCACATGTCGTAGATCGAAGATGATTGGAACCGAAAATCATTGATTTTTGTGATTTCTCAAATATGATCGTAAAGATTTGGTCAATGTTAATGTGAGAGAGGGCCGCTTTTAACGTTTATCACAAAATCTGGGATATAGGAATCATAATATATGATGTAACCCAAAAAATAACGTGTATACCCAAAAAAACATCAAAAGAGTCCATATTTTTAAGGATTCATAAAAAAATCATGATTATGAAACTAACTATTATGCAGATTCGTAAATAAAAATTCAACACAAGGTTTATGATTACAAACATATGAGAATCAGGGTTGAATAAAAAGACGTGTTTAGAATATATAATTTATTTATACGCAGATAAAAAAAAAACTTAGCACTTGATGGGATTTTGTGTGTGTAAGCCATTGCATCGCAACGTAAATTTTTATCTGATCAACAAGAAGGAATGACTTTTTGTATCGTTTCCCACAGACGACACCAATTGTGGTGTAAAAAAATCTACCCGTAGGGGGGTGCCCAATCACCACGATGCATGCATAAAAATAAATATGAAAGAGACAAAGATTTACGTGGTTCGACCATGAAGGACTTACGTCCACGGGGTTTCTACTGTGTTCCATTAGAATAATGAGAGAGTTTACATGAATGTGTTTCTCTAGCTTCTGAGCCCCCTTTCACAATGGGGGGTGTCCCCTTTATATAGAGTTAGGGGTTACATTAGGGTTACATATGGATGAGTCCCTCTTCGTAGAGTTTAAGTTACAATCAACTATTGTTCCTTAGTCTTCTACTTTATCAAGAACTCGAGGGCATCCTTATCGTGTGGGATCCCATACTGGTCACCATCTTGACTGGTGTACTCGCCACATATTCTGCTATTTAGGTAGGTATATTTATGGCCCCCACAATTACTATAGTAATGCAATTCATATATCAACTTAAATCATATTAATACCATAATCTCACTCGCGCCCCTCCAATATACCACAATTAGAGCCATCGTATGCTCATATATCATTATAAAAATGATAGTAAGGCTCACATATGTCGATACTAGTATGCCAGAACTGGGGTGGCCATACACCCAAAACCCACTGTGCCTAAATTCTTTCTAAAAACTAATATATACACCACATACACAAAAAATAATGAGATATAAAAGAACGTACCACATAAGTTATCTCACTTAGGCCCTAGAATAAGAGGCTGTGAGTGATTTAACAACCTTTGGTATATTATCAACTATAATTATCTAGTCCTACCATCCTTGAGCCCTAGGACATCTCATGTCCCCATGTCCTCTTTCTCTACATGCATATAATGCACCTATGAAATAGCCTAGTTGCCTAACTAGCACTCACTCCGAGGATGTGTGTAATCAATAGAAGTGTTTAATTCTAAATAAACCTATAGGGGGTGAATGGTTTCAATTGAAAAATTACCCAAGTTTTGACAATTTATATTTTATTCTCAATTTTAAGCAACATAGAACACGTATCAATGGGGTGAGGTCATTTTAGGCATGGATCAACAAATCAATTTTCAATTTAGGAAATCTAGATCAAATTACTAGATACAAAATTTATAATCCAATTTTATGGATTAAAGATAAGATCTAGGTAAAGTGTGTGATGAAAGTGAACAAAATATCTAGCAAAACATATACACAATCCATAACACATATTTACACAGAAAACTCCATACTTCGGGGTAAAAAACCTCGATGCACTCTAATTTCTTATTCAACTTGAAAAGAATTTATACAAAGTAAGAAGGTACCTCTCACACATGCAGTCACGAGTAGTCACCTATAAACTTTAGACTTCCCCCATTGGCGATAAAAAATCCACCTCAACATACATAAGTTGAACGAGGAAGTACACTCTCCTTATTAGAATCGCATCACGCGCCGATCTCCCTAATAGAATGAAACACCTCCAATTTTAGATCTATGAGTATTGGATCAATGAATTCAAATGAAAATAAATTTAATTGAGCTTTGTCCAGTTTGGATATGAATCAAATCACTCCCAGTTTCCTCAAAATACATAGATCGAGTACAAATCTAAGTTTTTCTCTCCATATGGAGGGAACAGATGAATTTGAAAGTAGAGAGGCTAAACAAAAACTCTCTATTTGAAAATACTCTCTCATATGTAAGTGAGTAATGGGGATTAGATTTTTTTAAAGAGAGGGAAAATGACATATTTTTAGGATTTTTCATAAAAGAGCACGATTAACTTTTTTCATGCACATAATTTCAGCCAGTATGCAACCATGGTTGAAAGGGTACGTGGGCATGGGTCCAAATAGGATCGTGTGAATAGTGTCTTGCACACAGTTCCAAACCAAACTATGCGAATAGTATGAATTCCTGTAAAAAAGACTTCAAATAAAAGAAAATTTAAAATAAGGTATTTTACCAAATGGTATACACAATGCATATCAAATCAAAATAACTTGTTTATCCCTTTAAAACACATTTTATGAATACGTGCAAGTATGTTCCTAGCCAATAACATTCAATCATAAAACTAACCAAATAATGTATTTTTAATTCGGCAACAAAAGTCTTGTGGAGTAAAGTGTACTTGGTAGTTCTTCAAAATCCCAAAAGTCCATGTAGTGTAAATGAATGAGTCTCACTCCACTCAAATGTCTCACCTCAATTCAAACTTATGTAGTGATTAGGCATAAATTATTCCTAATTTATCCCTTAATTTAGTCACTTTTAGTACCTCGAACAACATAATCAATTTGACTTTATCGCATAATTTGATACTGACTTATCCTAACGAGTACACCGAGTTTCTGGTATTTCGTAGTAATTTTACAGGTATTTGATGTCAAGAAACGAAAGAAGGAAATCGAAAGAATCAAGGAAGATAAGAACGAAAGTCAAAAGGGCAAAAGTGTAATTTCTGCAAGGAATTCGGATGAGGTACCTAAAGAGAAGTTGAAGATATCACACTCATGAGCACATAGTAAGAAACGACACCTCAATCGGAGTCCCGGAACAAAAGATATGACCAGTCAAAGTTGGGGAAAAAAAGCCAATAGGAAGACCGGTCCGCCCCTGTAAAACTCTAGTAGACCTCGGATCGAAAGCAAACCGAAGAAGGGTGAAAAATAAAAGAACCGGTCCGCCTGAAAATAAAAAGAACCAATCCACATTGGGAGGTAGATCGATCCTCCTAAGGCCCGGACCGGTCCGGCTATCGAGATTTGGAAATCTTATCTTCTCTTAAAAGAGTTCTGTTGCAACAATAATGCTTTAATTCTTGTAGGGTATAAAAACCCATTTTATTATTATTATTTGGACGGAGAATTTTAGTTAATTTTCCATTCTTTTTCAGAAACCCTAGTTTTGATACAGTTATTCTTTTAATTCCAAGATTGAAGCTTTGTTCAGATTTCAGTGATTACCAGTAATTCTAGCTAATACTTTGTGTGCTTTGGTAAGATGAGTAAGTAATTTCTTCTGCTTAATTCCATTTTACATCAGTTAATAAGTTTTTCTCAGATTAATCATGGTTTTCTGCACATCAAACACTATTTTCATTACTTTTAGCATGATAGGCTAGATTTTCTAAGGCCGGGATACATGAACCCAACCTGATGTGTTAATTGCATGTGTATAAAATCAGTCCTCTGAATTTATTGATTAATTACGACCGTATTGCGTAGGAACACAATAATTGTAGATCTTTATATCTCGTTTGCAGGATGATTTAGAATGCAATTCGAGTGTAACTGTCGCGATACCGATTTACTCGTCCTCAGATTAAGTATGACGCGGGCTTAAACCTCGTATACGTAATGCTCGGGAGTACTAAATTCTGGGTTTAATTAATCAGTTAAATTTACGATTAATATTATAACTGCAATACACTAGGGTTGGGGGATTGTATTTCCGTCCTGTTTTTCTCATCACTTAGTTCAAAAGTTTCAAATCATCTTTCATCAGTATTTTAGGTAATTTAGTGTAATTGCATCTTCTCAAAATTTCATATTTGCATCTAGTATAATCATTCTCAAAACCAAATCATTTTTTCCTTTCTTCTAGAGTTAGAGTTAGGATTCACTCATCTTTCCCGTCGTTACAAATTCGTTGCCCTTTTTCCCTAAGGATCGATACCCGACTTATCAGATTAGTACTTGAGCGACAGGCTTGCACTTGAGCCTAGAGAGTACGCACTTCTGAGACACATTCTAAGTCACATCAAGTTTTTGGCGCCATTTTCGGGGAACTAGGTAGACATAGGATTAGATCGAGTCAATCCAAAACTTTGACCAAAAATTTCCAAAAATCCAAAAACATAAAAAAATTCAAAAAGCATAAAAAGATTCACCATCATCTCTCATAAGCTATTAATGCAAAATTCTGAACTCACTCCCACACCTCATAATACTCCAACCAGCATTCACGAAAATCAAATTTTTGAGTACAACCCCGATAGCCCCCACACTCCTAAGGCCACACAGTTCTAGATTCCACCTCCCACACCGTCACACTCAATATCCAATAACACTCCCTTTTCCTTCTTAGGACACACCTCTTAGCACACTTCGAGCACACCAAGTGAGAGAACTGAGTAGTTAAGAGAGAGGGAGATGTCGCAACACGGTAGTGCAGCCGCGGTGAGGATGAGGCCCCATACTGCCCGCTGAGAGAAATCTTATATCCCGAGCGCACTGTTACTTCGGGATGCATTATACTCCCGTATAATTCCGGGCAATTCCGTTTCAAAAATGGGATGATCCAAATGTTACCCCATTACCATGGTATGAATTCTGAAAAGCCATACCTTCACATTAGGGAATTTGAGGATGTGTGCGATACTCTCAATGATCAAACTTGCACGCAAGAGGTGATCCGCCTCAAACTCTTCCCCTTCTCGCTCAAAGATAAAGCTAAGACCTGGATGTGGTCTTTGCCTCCAAGCTCAATTCCATCTTAGAACGAGCTGCAATCGATATTTCTCAAGAAATTCGTCCACCACATCGAACAATCTCCATAAAGGCTCAAATTCAAGCATTCAGACAATCTGAAAATGATCCATTTCATCGATGTTAGGAGCGTTTCAATGAGTTAGTTACTTCATGCCCCCATCATGGATTTGATGCAACGCAAATCATATCTTTTCTCTATAATGGGCTGAATCTTAACTCCAAGCAACTTGTTGAAACCATGGGAAGTGATCCTTTTGTCGATTTAGACGCCCACGATGCTGAGCTTTACCTGAGGTATGTCGCCGAGACTACCCAATCCTGGGATACATCTGACCCTAATGCTCAAAATCAAAATCGTCAAGTGACCACCACTCCGACAACGTCTGGCCTATTTCATGTAGAAAAGATTTATATAGCGAACATTCGGATCGATATACTTGAGAAAGAAGTGCGAGACCTACGTGGCATATGTGGAAGAGGACTAACTGTATCCCTACCAAACCCCGTTGAAAAGGTGTGTGCAATTTGTGAGGCGAGTCATTCAACTGAGGAATGCCCGACTATACCCGCCTACAAAGTGATGCTTCAAGAGCAAGTTAGTGGTATAGGAGGTTTTAAGGGTAATTTCGGTGCACCGCACGGGAACTGTTACAACCCTTAATGGAAAAACCATCTTGGTTTTAGCTATGGGCAACAACATGCTGTGATGAACCCTACTTCTCATGTTGCCCCTCCTCTACCACAACACTTTCAACACGCTCCACACATGGAAGGATATGTGCAATCACCACCACCTCAAGGATCTTATATTTCGCCACCGCGGAGAACTCTCGAGGATACCATGAATCAATTTATCACAAGCCAGACTACAACCAATGGTAAATATGATCGTCTGATTAGTGACATAAATGCAAGTCTGTCAAAGAGACAATCCTCATTGAGTGTTCAATAGAAGGGAAAGTTTCCTGCCTAAGGCCAAAGACCTCCCTAAGGTCAAACTAGCATTAGCTCCACCTCTACCAAACATCAGGAGCAATGTCAAGCTGTGACCACTCTTCGTAGTGGGAGAGTCGTTGATTTATCACCTCCCCCACATGATACAACGAAAGACAAGGAGATTTTGCCCGGCACGAAAGAGGCCGAAGATGTCCCCTTAAATAAGAGTGACAAAGAAGACGCTAGTGAGCCTGAGGTAGTAGTGAAACCGCCCTCCGCGACACCGTTTCGTCAAAGGTTGATTCCCTCCCATAAAGGAAACCCACGTGAAGACGTGCTAGAAGTACTAAAGAAAGCAAAGCTGAACTTACCTTTCCTTGATGCCATTAAGCAAATTCCAGCTTATGCAAAAGTCATCAAAGACTTGTTGACGGTAAAGAGAAAGATGAAGGTAAAAAAGAATGTCTTTCTAGGACAAAACGTGAGCTCCATTCTACTAATTGATCTCCCGCCTAAATTCAAAGATCCCGGTGCACCCACCATTTCCTGCATCATTGGAGAAAACAAAATCGAAAAGGCCTTACTTGACTTGGGAGCAAACATAAATATCCTCCCTTACTCCATCTATAGGCAACTTGACTTGGGCGACCTCAAGACCACAAAGGTCACTCTCTAATTAGCGGATCGAACTGTGAAGATCCCAAAAGGTATAGACGAGGACGTGATCGCCCAAGTTGACACTTTCTACTTCCCGGTAGATTCTGTCATTTGGGACACGGAGTCCTCCTTCAACTCGAGCAACCATGTTCCCATCATCCTTGGGCGTCCATTCTTATCTATGGCTAACGCAATCATCAATACTCGAAATGGGAGAATGCAACTCACCTTTGAGAACATGACCTTACAGACCAACATCTTCCACATAGCCCAATATACGGGGGAAGAAGATGATTTTCACGTGGTGAGCTTCATAGATAAGATAGTAGAGGAGTACTTTGAGGAGAATTATTGTGGCGACGCCGTAGGGTCCTGTTTAGTGGCGAGACACGAGAGTGAGGGGACATACACCAACTTCGAGAGGGAGGTTAGGGAGTTGAGAGAGTTACTCGATGAGAGTGCGTCGGACGAGGACGCGAGAGATGTTAATTGGGTTTCTAGATTTGAGGAGTTACCCCCGAGGGATATACGCATGGTTCCCTTCAGCGACAAATTTCTAACCCTTGAATTAAAGAAACTCCCCTCCCATATTAAATATGCATACCTAGAAGAGGATGAGACATTTCGTGTTGTTGTCTCCTCTAGCCTTGACGAAGAGCAGGAGGGTAAATTGTTAAAAATTCCGAGGAAGCACCAAAGTGCTTTTGGTTGGTGCATTGCTGATTTGAAGGGGATAAGTCCTTTGATTTGCACTCACAAGATCCATCTCGAAGAGGATGTTAAGACCTCAAGAGAAATGCAAAGAAGGCTAAATCCCAAAATGAAAGAAGTTATGAGAATCGAGATTATCAAGTTATTGGATGCTGGGATTATTTACCCAATCTCGGATAGCAAGTGGGTGAGCCCCATTAAAGTCGTCCCGAAGAAGTCGGGCATGACAGTGATTGAGAATGCTAAGGGAGAGTTATTTCCCCAACGTACCACCACCGGGTGGCGCGTTGGCATTTTTTACCGGAAACTCAATGCGGGAACTAGGAAAGACCATTTCCCCTTACCATTTATTGATCAAATGTTTGAGAGAGTAGCGGGCCACCCTTACTATTGCTTCCTTGATGGTTATTCCGGATATAACCAGATTGAGATAGATATACTTGACCAGGAGAAAACGACTTCACTTGCCCTTTTGGTACGTTTGCCTACAAACGTATGCCATTCGGCTTGTCTAATGCACTGCGACCTTTCAACGGTGTATGTTGAGCTTATTTAGTGGCATGGTCGAGAGAGGACTCGAATTGTTCATGGACGATTTCAGCATTTTTGGCACCTCTTTCGATCGTTGTCTAGAAAAATTGGAAAAAGTACTTGCCCATTGTGTGGAAAAGAACTTAGTGCTGAATTAGGAGAAATGCCATTTCATGGTCACCGAGGGAATAGTTCTTGGCCACATAGTATCATCCAAGGGAATAGAAGTCGATAGGGCAAAAATAGATGTCATAGCTGATCTCCCCAAACTAAAATCTCTCAAGGACGTGTTCCCTTTCTTTCGCCATGCGGGGTTTTATCGAAGGTTCGTCAAGGACTTTAGCTCCATCGCTAGACCCTTAAGCAACCTACTAATAAAGGACACCCCATTTGAGTGGACGGAATCATGACAAAGCTCTTTTGAAAAACTAAAAACCATGCTTCTGTCCGCTCCCATCATGAAAGTTCCGGATTTGTCCTTACCATTCGAACTTATGTGTGATGCGAGCGATTATGCGATCAGGGCTATTTTGGGCCAAAGAAAAAATAAGCAAGCTCATGTCATCTACTACGCTAGCCGAACTCTTACCGGACCACAACTCAACTACTCTACTATGGAGAAGGAGTTGTTAGCGGTAGTCTTTGCCCTTGATAAATTCCGTTCATACCTCATCGGTTCTCCCATTACTTGCTTCACCGATCACGCGGCTTTGAAATACCTACTTGCAAAGAAAGATGCAAAGCCGCGCCTCATAAGGTGGATCCTACTCCTACAAGAGTTCAATCTCTCCATTAAAGATAAGAAAGGAGTAGAAAATGTCATTGCCGACCACTTATCACGGCTTTCGTCCGACGTACCTAGTGATCCCATACCCATAGACGAATACTTCCTCGATGAGCAACTCTTTGCCACCTCTTCTTTACCCTGGTTTACGGATATAGTGAACTACCTTGTAACAGGAGCCGTCCCTCCCGACTGGACACCGCAAGATAAGAGGTTTATTGGTCGCGCATGTTCTTTTATAATGATCCGTTCCTTTTTAAATATTATGCCGACCAAAACATCCGACGATGTGTACCGGATGACGAGATCCCAAAAGTCATCCAATTTTGTCATTCGAAAGCTTGTGGAGGCCACTTTTCGATGAAAAAGACGACCGTTAAAATTCTGCAATGCAGCCTCTATTGGCCCATAATATTCTGGAATGTGAACGCTACTCGTAAATCTTGCAAAAGGTGCCAACGGATGGGAGACATTACTCGACGAGACATGATGCCTCTTACCCCTATACTCATTATTGAGATCTTCAGCTGTTGGGGTATTGACTTCATGGTCCCTTTCCCCTCGTCCTTTGGTTTCTATACATCCTTGTCGTGGTAGACTACGTTTCTAATTGGGCGGGAGCTATAGCTACCAATACAAATGATAAAAAAGTGGTGATAAAATTCCTGCTGGAACACATACTTTCCCACTTCGGTGCACCGAAAGCGATAATCAGCGATAATGGCACGCATTTTTGCAATAGGCCATTCGAGAAGCTAATGAGAAAGTATGGTGTCGTTCACAAGGTTGGAACGACTTATCACCCGCAAACGAATGGGAAGGCCGAACTAACGAATTGGGAAATCAAGATCATTCTTGAAAAGACCGTCAATCCTACCCGAAAAGATTGGTTACTTAGATTGAACGATTCGTTATGGGCCTCTCGTACCACATATAAAAATAAACTCGGCATGTCCCCTTTCCGCTTTGTGTATGGAAAACCTTGCCATCTTCCCATTGAACTAGAGCACAAGGCGTATTGGACGATTAAGCAATTAAATTATGCCATGGATAAGGCCGGTGAAACCCATAAGCTTCAATTGAATGAGTTAGAAGAACTACGCAATGATGCGTATGAAAATGCTAAAATTTCCAAAGAAAGGATGAAACTCGCTCATGATAACATCATTCGACGGTAAGAGTTTCTTCCCGGGCAAAAAGTTCTTCTCTATAACTCTCGGCTTCATCTTTTTTCGGGCAAATTATGATCACGATGGTCTGGCCCGTTCGTTGTGAAGAATGTTTTCCCTCACGGAGTTGTCGAATTAGACGATTTAAAAGGGGGAAATACATTTAAGGTGAATGGACAACGCCTAAAGCCATATCTAGAGGCGTGGGTAGAAGAAGTCGACACCGTCTGGTTATCGGACCCCGTTTACAGGGTAGAGTGAGCTATTACAGCGAGGTCATCGCACCCCCGACGCGTATGGGGTGAGAGTCGTGTGTGTAGTGAGCGTCGATAGGACTAGGGTTAACTCGGGAAAGAGCATTCACATTTTCAGGAAATTGAGTCTAATCGCATTGATTATTAGTATCGAGAGGTTTTGAACCAAAATTGATCGGGAGTTTGTTGTGAAAGTGAAAATTTTCGGAGAAGAGCGTTAGAAATAAAGTTAGGGAGAAAATACAGTCCAAAAACCCTGGGCCGGACCGATTCCTTTATTTTAAGGCCGGACCGGTCCGCCGAGGATCGGTTCGTTTAATTTTTAAGCGGACCGATCCGCTAGTCGAATTTCCTGAATTTTAAAGGACCGGACCGGTTCTCCCCTACCCCGGGCCGGTCCGCCTTCTGTAGATATGTTTTTAACCCTTCCCAAGGTTCACCCCCCTTCTCCCCAATCCTATTCATTCCCTCCAATTCATCTTCCCAACTCCCAACCCTACCCTTTCGCTCCCAAATTCACCACATTTTCCCTCCAAACCCTTTCCCTCCAATTCCAACCCCTACACTCACCCCTTCACCTATAAATACACACCAATACCCTCCCTTTCTCTTCACACCTTTAACCAAAATCCTCTCTTCTCCCTTTCTAGTTTTCCAAGAAAAAATCCCTCTTGTTTCCATGGCCCAACGCGTTGCCCCCACCAAGTACGACTCCACCGACATCCACCCCTCTGGTCATAGCAAATTTCGCTCCCGCGAAGAGGAGAGATGGTGCCATCGGTTCTTCGATGTGGATCGCAAACTCCATATGGAGTGCGCTGTCCAATGGACCAGGCTGCCCAACTCCGTTACCATCCTATTCATGGCTAGGGGGTGGTGTGGATTCCTCAACGAACCCTATGAAGCGGTTTGGGCAACCTAAGTCCGATCATTTTATGGCACCCTTGTTCGGAGGGGCCAATTTGAGACCCAAGCTTATGTGGATGGGCATGTCATCCCATTTTCATTGGCTCTTCTCACGGCCAAGTTGGTCGAGTACGATGCTCCAGACGTTCAAGACTTCACCTACCCACGGAATGTCCCTCCGGTCGCCAAAGACGTGATCATGAAATGCATTACCCCGAATGTTGCATGGACAGGGCAAACTGTTATCGTTGGATGCCTTAACGAGAAGGTGCGCCTCACTTTTCAGATTATGTGCACCAACATATTGCAAACGTCCAACGATTCCGCCATGTGGCCCCGGCAGGACACTTTGACCTACCATCTCTTTGACCCGCACACTTCCATCCACTTGGCCCGCACCTTATACGCCGATATCATCAATGCATCCTTGGATGAGAAAGGTGCTTCCCCACTGCCATATGCCCGTTTGATCACGTCTATCCTCAAAGATGCTGGCATAGCGGCGCCGCTCGATCACACTCACATTCCCGATCCTTTTGGACAAGGGACCGGCACTAAAAGCGCTAAACAGGTTGCTATCCTACGGGCAAGGCGGGGAGGTGATAGTGAAGAAGAGGCTGTTTCGAACGAGAGCGAAGAAGAGGCAGCCGGTGCGGACGTCGAAATGGGGGATGTCGATCCGGATGAAGAGTCGACGGACGAAGATGACGATCCTGTTTTTGAGTGGGCGAGAAGCGACCTCACCAATCGAATGGCGGCACTTGAAACGAACTTCGACAACTTTTTGACCGATTATCGCCGCGATACGAGCTTAATACTCCGCTTCCAAGCGGACATCTATCGACGCCAAAGGGATCCTAATGAGCCACTGCCACCCTATTTCTATGACCCCTATGGACCCGATGTGCCCGGTTCTTCCCAACCCCCGCCCAAGTGAAGATTAATGTGGTTATGGCAGTTTGTTATTTGTTTTTCCTGTTCACATGTTTGTATGCTTTTCCTTGTAATTGTACCACAGTCTTGTTTGCTATAAAATCTGGTTTTTTCTCCATTTGTATATTTTATTTATCACGCTTATTATTTTTCCTTATTTAGATTTTAGTCCTTGTTGCTTGAGGACAATGCAAAAGTCTAAGCTAGGGGGGTCACAAGTGCATATTTCTAAAAATTCACAAATTTTCAAAAATGCCCAGAAATTTCCAAAAAAATCATAAAATTTTGAAAAATCCAAAAATATTTTTGTTCAAAATAAATAAGAATTGGAATTCAAAATTTTCTAAAATATCATTAAAAGTCGGTTTAAAGTCTCAGGTTGTAAAAATTCAACATACACAAAGCCGAAATTGACCAAAGATGGAAATTGAGCGAAAATTGACGACTTAACGAATAAGTGTGGAGATTAACAAACCCGGTGAGATTCGAGCCTATCACTTTTTGCAAGTTTTTAAATCAATCCGAGTTAATTGTTAACTCAAAGTTCTTTTCAGCACCTAAAAAGTCGTCGAGGATCTCAACCCTTTTATTTTGATCGGTTATGCAAAACGTGTGTGATATTGCTTTGAGAAACGTGCCAAAAGTGATCTCTAAACTTAAATTCACCTCGAAACGTATATGGTAACGCAATTGGTATTTTGGAAAATGAAGTAGGCCCTCGTTTGTCACCCAAAAATATTGGCCAGAAAAAGATGCAAAAATCACCCCCTTTGCAACCCAAATTGAGCCAAATAGATTTTCCCTTTCGTTTGACAACCTGAAAAACCCAAATAGCCCGGAATTGTGAAAAATGAAAAAAATTCAGAATTTAAGTCCAAAAAGTGCATATAAAGGGGCAAAAGAAAAAAAATAAATATGCTCAACAAAAATAGTGAGAAAATAAAAGAAGTGAAAAACAGAAAAAATTGAGAAAAAAAAAACAGCAATAGCCCGGAAAAAGCAAAAATGGACATCATAAATGACTTCTCTAATTCCAACCTTCCCTACCATTTTCTTTTTGCCCCATATACCTTAAAACCCGAAAAGTCCTAACCGAGTCTAAATTGCAAAATTGATTACCGATTGGAGAGCTAATATACCAAAAGATAATAAAGGAGATTAAGTGAGTGGAAAAAGGCAATGTTCTCGTTTTTAAAAATCGTAATCCGTTGATGAGATCCTTTCACTATGAAATTTCTGTCTTTCTAATTGTATGCATGACTTCGCTTCCATTACATTTACTCTTTATATCACGCATACCGAGAAAATTGTCACAATCCGAGTGATTTATTTGAGAGAGCATTCCGTGAGAATTTGAAATCAAAACGAATTTTCGGGTAAGTAACGTAATGATCAATCGGTGGAAATTGGCGGTTATATTTTCGGCTTCGCACACACACACTACGGTTTGAGACTTATAAATATGACTTAATGATGACTATTTTTTGGGAAAGTTTGAATTATACAATTTTCAGGTATTTTGAATTTTTTTGAGTCGAATTTTATGGGTATATTCACTGCATACCCTCACGAGACACAACTCGTCCTACTAGGGTGACCTAGGGGTTTAAAGGCTTGTTGCATACGCTAAATGCAATCGCTTGCCCGCGAAAAAGGTATTCTATCCCAATAAAATGTTTTTCAAGAATTGTTGCACTAGTATTCTTTTACATTGCTCGGGACGCGCAAAGTTCTAAGTTAGGGGGGTTTGATTAGGCATAAATTCTTCCAATTTATCCCTTAATTTAGTCACTTTTAGCACCTCGAACAGCGTAATTGATTTGACTTTATCTCATAATCTTGATACTGACTTATCCTAATGAGTACACCGAGTTTTTGGTATTTCGTAGTAATTTTACAGGTATTTGATGTCAAGAAACGAAAGAAGGAAATCGGAAGAATCAAGGAAGATAGGAAGGAAAGTCAAAAGGGCAAAAGTGTAATTTTTACAAGGAATTCGGATGAGGTACCTAAAGAGAAGTTGAAGACATCACACTCATGAGCACATAGTAAGAAACGACACCTCAATCGGAGTCCCGGAACAAAAGATATGAGCAGTTAAAGTTGGGAGAAAAAAGTCAATAGGAAGACCGGTCCTCCCCTACCCCGGACCAGTCCGATGTGTAAAACTCCAGTAGACCTCGGATCGAAAGCAAACCGAAGAAGGGTGAAAAATAAAAGAAGCGGTCCGCCCCGGACCGATCCGCCTAAAAATAAAAAAAACCAATCCGCATTGGGAGGCAGATCGGTCCTTCTAAGGCCCGGACCGGTCCGGCTATCGAGATTTGGAAATCTTCTCTTCTCTTAAAAGAGTTCTATTGCAACAATAACGCTTGAATTCTTGTAGGGTATAAAAAACCATTTTATTATTATTATTTGGACGGAGAATTTTAGTTAATTTTCCATTCTTTTTCAGAAACCCTAGTTTTGATACAGTTGTTCTTTTAATTCCAAGATTGAAGCTTTGTTCAGATTTCAGTGATTACTAGTAATTCTAGCTAATACTTTGAGTGCTTTGGTAAGATTAGTAAGTAATTTCTTCTGTTTAATTCTGTTTTACAGCAATTAACAAGTTTTTCTTAGATTAATCATGGTTTTCGGCAAATCAAACACTGTTTTCATTACTTTCAGCATGTTAGGATAGATTTTCTAAGGTCGGGATACATGAACCCAGCCTGATGTGTTAATTGCATGTGTATAAAATTAGTCCTCTAAATTTAGTGATTGATTACGACCGTAATGCGTAGGAACACAACAATTATAGATCTTTATATCTCGTTTGCCTCTGGGTAATCGGGATGATTTAGAATGCAATTTGAGTGTAACTATCGAGATACCGATTTATTCATCCTCAGATTATGTATGACGCGGGCTTGAACCTTGTATACGTAATTCTTGGGAGTACTAAATTCTAGGTCTAATTAATCAGTTAAATTTACGATTAATATTATAACTGCAATACACTAGGGTTGGGGGATTGTATTCCCGTCCTGTTTTTCTCATCACTTAGTTCAAAAGTTTCAAATCATCTTTCATCAGTATTTTAGGTAATTTAGTGTAATTGAATCTTCTCAAAATTTCATATTTGCATCTAGTATAATCATTCTCAAAACCAAATCATTTTTTCCTTTCTTTCTAGAGTCAGAGTTAGGATTCACTCATCTTTCTCGCCGTTACAACTTCGTTGTCCTTTTTTTCCTTGAGGATCGATACTTGACTTATCGAATTATTACTTGAGCGACAGGCTTGCACTTGAGCCTAGAGAGTACACACTTCTGAGGCACATTCTGAGTCGCGTCATGTAGCTCGAATAACATAACGACTCAATGCTCAAATTGAAATAATTCTTCTTTTTCTTCTCAATGTCCACCTCCTCTAATGAGAACATAGATATATTTGTAAACTCTTGCTCATACTCGGCCACGCTACATGATCCCTGCTCCAAATTAAGAAACCTCTTCTTCTTCTCAAACCTAATAGCTTACGGGAAATACTTGTTGGGTATATTTACACTTCCCTGCCACTCCAAAGCATCATCGACTAGATTAAAAGTAGTTAACATCTACTTCTTCCCCTCTGTGCAGTCAACCATCCTAAGGTGTCTCTACAAGTCTCCCCTTCAATGATCAGCCACCATTAGGTCAAATCCCCCTGAAAATGTGGGTGGATTACCTGAATATATGGGTGGATTACCCCTATTGAAAATTTCCCTCACCGTGTACCAAGTTGATATATGCACTCCTTACTGCTGAACCATTAGCCTCTATCCCTTTGAATCCAAATCTCAACATCTTCCATTGTGTCCTCCCGAATGAATGCTGCTAACTCTTTGACTCCCATAAAAAACTAACCATGTCTTGCTTAACTAATGGGACTTTCCAATGAATTATCCCATAAGGCTCTCATATCTCCTATCTCCTCTCATCCTATTATTCGCAATCTGAAAAGACATGACTAATATTTACATTAAACTCAAAACCTAAAAGCATACAAGTCATCAAGATGAATAAAAAATGGCATGCTGAAAAATTATCATAAACGTATAACCTTTGAGACCTAGTACTGTGCTCTGATACACACTGTAACAACCCACATATTCCAATATCAGGGTTGGTCAAATCTAGATATTAGAATATACAAATTTCTATAATTTAGAATATCATTCTTAGTATTTGACAAAAGTTTAAGACAATTTAAAATATTTTCAACAATATAAGATACAAGGAATATCAGTACAAATAATCACCAATAATAAATTCCATCATATATCAACTTCTAAAAATCCAACAATATATGAAAATCTCCAATAATATCCTAAGTACAACTTTAAAGTCACAAGTGACTCAACAATATAAAACTTCAACATATGTAATACATGACAAAAATGAAACTAAACTGTATATATAATAAATCTCCTAAGTGTTACGCTCTAAGATGTAATCTCTCCTTGAATCTCAATTTTATCTTGAGAAGTAAGTCAACTCAATGAGTCAGGTACCACTATAAGAAAACTTGTTACATTTCCTAGATAGGGTAGCATAACCTATCGGGGAGTACCAAATGAAATAAATACCATGGTAGAGTATTTTATATAACAATAACATTTAATATTAGAATCTTTAATATTATTAATTAGATGATATAACACAATTAACTATTTGAATAATATTTCATATAATATCAGTGATATAAAGATCCATTCATTAAGTAGAAGATTTAAAAAAATAACCACTTGATATAAGATTGGCCACATTTATCTACTTATTAACCAGAATAAAAAACATTTCTTAATAGCCATGGATCTCAATAACTATCGGTTTATCAACCGATAGAAACAATCACATAATCTTCAACTCAACATAACATCAAAAGGAATTTTGTTCAATTACACTTTGATAATCCATTAATTACATCAATTCATTTTCCATTAGTTACATCATCTCATATTTTATTTCTATTTTATCCAAATGGCCTTCTAAGTTAACGTGTTCCAACACAAATTATCCACTTACAATTTTCTTCTCTCATTTATCTTGTTTATCATAATAACTCTATTATAACTAATCAGCATCTTTCACACCCCAACCATAACATAGTATAACCCACATTATATGCATTGCTATAACAATCATAATATATTGGCCTATCTAATGGAATTGAACATCACATTTTATACCATAATTATTATTATACGAATGTCCAACGTCGAACATAGAACACTGTATGAATATCATAAAATATCCTTCTAGTTGCACTCATAACCCTGCACATATAACATAGTCTAATTCCATTTATTTCTATGCCCTCCACATACAATATCTCGATAGCCTATCGATACTAGTCCTTAATTTATTGCGACACACAACCATCCATATCCATCTAAGTATTCAACTAGTATAGGTCCTACACATACGATACTCCATAACCAATCGATCGTACATTTGGTAGTGACATTGATGTTTTATGTCTACATGATATTTGGTTGTCAGAAATATAAAGGAAATTATACTCATTTGTTTAGACCTATATAATGTCCAGAATGGGCCTATGAGAATTATTATTGATGTTAAATTTAAGTTTAAATAGGTTTTGTGTCTATAGGATATCTATAATGTCTGAAATATAAAGATAACTTGTCACTGCATCTAGCAGTGATAAATGTATGAGGAGTGAAAAACTTAACATTTATCACTCCAAAGAGAAGCGACAAGTTTATCACTCTGGCCTATGTAGTCACTGATAACAACAGTAAAAAATAATATGTTTATCATTGTGTTAGTAGTCGTAAATTCAATATTTATGACTGCTATCAGCAGTGGAAAATTTGTGACTGTTGATTGGAGTGACAAACATTAGATTTGTTACTACTATAAGCAGTGAGAAAATGGGTGGGGTAATTATAGTCACCATTTGTAACACTATAGGGGTAGTAAAAAATATCCATCACTACTCTCAATAGTGAAAAATATTTTTGGTCACCCCCCAAATTGTGAGAGAAAATATTAGTGACAAATGCCATTCGTAACTACCATTAGCAGTGATATATCACCTGCTTTGGTTTAGTGAGAGAAGGAGAGGAATACTTGCTCTATAAAATGGTACTATAAGGATCCAAACCTAGGGTAGATGATGCAAAAATCTTACGAACTGAAGAAATAGCGTGTGAACCATTGGTTCAAAAAAAAACCTTAATATAAGCTTATGTTCGATAAGATAAAGGGAAGATTAAAAGATACTTCTTTGACATAAATAAGGCATGCGATATTTTGACTACCATTTATGTGAAAAAATGATGAATTTGCATGATGACATAAAAATGCCATTTATTAATGAATTAAATGAAAAAAGTACTATAAAATGCATAATAGCTAGTCTTATTCCACTAATACATGCTTAGTTCTTTGAGATGTGATTCGAAAATTTATCAGAAAGGAGGAGCTCAAAATTCTAGGAAAATAAAACAACACATTGGTGATTAATGATAATTAATTTAATGGTATCAAGAAATTTGGGACTAATATGCAGTCAAGACAACTACTATAGAATGGTGAGGACGTTGAATTCAAAGTTAAGACAAAAGTCGAGGAAAAGGTCTCGAAGTCTGAAAACACTTTCGATGGAACATATCCTAAGATAATAAAGCATATATGCATAAAGTGTGAAGATGAATAAATTGAGGTGTGCAAAGTTATGGCTGTAAAAGGAAAGAAACCACAAAATAGAAAAATAGGACACAAAAGGGTCACTTAATTGTGTTTCAAGCCCATTCAGGGGGTGGGGGTTAATGACGTGTGATGAAATAGGATTCATCCACACAGTTTCATGAGTTAATGACCACTACATGGATCTTACCAATACTCATTCTTAGGGTATAGGAATCCCCATCCAAGGATGTACCGGTTCAGCTCATAGATTGAAGACCCAACGAATTTTTAAAAGATAAGGCCGGGAGTTGAAAGGAATGTGTCTCTCCAACAAGATTTCAACCGTGGACCTAAGAGCATCCCTTAGAAGATATATTTGGTTAAGGAATATTGGTTTCTTTCATGAGACCCTAGGTAGGCCCAACAAATAGATGATTTCTTTAATATGAGCAAGAAACCAAAGTTTATTAATCCAGAACAAGTGGGTAATGGGATTTGTCATGTTGTGAAAAGGATAAGATCTATGAAAAGGGAAACCAAATCTGAGATACCTAGGACTCATTAAAGTGCATCCAAAGGATCTTTAGGGTTTAGCAAGAGGCATCACAAGTGTTCCACCTAAATGGATTAGAGAGACGTGCTTCTTTATTTTCTAATCCCAACCCAAGGTTTAACAGGGGTAAGAGAGATTAAGGGAAATCCTCATAAAAATGTTAGATGAAAAAAAATAAAGAATTGGAGAAATCCATGAGTGTTGATGGAAGTGTTGAAGTTGATGACATGAAATCTATTGAAGATGAAGAATTAGTCAAAGAATTTATGGCTATAGACAGATCTATACCTCTGGGAAGGATGGATCATCAATAATACATACATTTTGTCTCTCTGTCTGACCAAGTACCAATTAATGTGGGAATAATACTACAAAGAATCATAAGGCAAATAGGAGATTCAAAAGATAAAAAAGCAATGAGCAAAATGTTTCAAAGGTAGATTGCCTACTTTTGTTTTTCTCTCCCCTTGATTTTGTTTATGGGTTTAAAGAACCCATGCAAGACATAACCAATAACATTAAACCTTTATTTATAAACACTTATGTTAATGGATCCTTGATAAATAAAATCTTGGTGGATAATGGGCGGTTAATATTATGTCATATTCATTATTGGCTAAAATAAACAAGAAAAAATATAAATTGGCACAAAATCAAATACTATCTCTATTTTTGCTAGGGATAAGAAATTAACTATAACACCCCATGATTTTTGAGACTGAGAAATTAAATTTTTGGGAAAATAAAATTTAATTAAATTGGAGAATTTTAAAATTTGGGAATTGTGGCCCAAAAATAGGGAATATTTTAAAGTATTCCGGATGATGATTTTGAGGGTACCATTGATCCCGGAAGGGTCGAGATAGTCAAAATGACTGTCATTGGATTTTATTTCAGCTCCGGAATATTTTAAGTTAGTTTGACTCGAATAGGTGTAAACGAGTCATTTAAATTGTGTATTAACGCTTAAATTGTGTTTATTGTTTTAAAGGATTAGAGGCTTATGGATTAAGCCATTTCTCATTTGAGAGAAAGAGAGAAAAATCCCTAGAGGGAGAAAGAAGAAGAGAAAGAAGAAGAAAAGAAGAGAGAGAGGAAGAAAATCTTGGGATTTCCGGCCCAAACGTGACATCGAGGACGATCCAACCTCTACAAATCTGAGGCAAGTGTTTAATTTTGCTAAATAGCTATTTGTGTATTTCATTTCATAATTTGTGGGATTAAGAAATGGATTTTTGGGTATAAATATCAAAACCTAGATTTTTGGGTTTAAATCTTGAAATCAATGTTATTATATGGTTTAATGACATATAAATGGTTGGGATGAGATGTAGGATGGGTTTTATTGTTAATAATATTATTGGGTTAAAGAGTTGGGGGATTGGTGATGATATTTGGGTGTTTGAGGATTTAGGGTCTGCTGAAAATGGAAAATCGGCCAAGATAACTGGTATGGATGGTAGACCGCGCCCAGGGGACCGGTCGATCGCGCTTTAAGGGAAAAGCCTACTGCATTTCTACGTAGGCAAAATTTGGACCCGCGGTCGACCGGGGGTCTGGGATCGGTCGACCGGTCCCCTATTTTTAGCCCAAAATTTGGGATTTCTTTCTTTACCTTTTCTCTTGGAGTTTATTCTTAGGGGCCTCCTTAACGAGTTGTTTTATGAGGTTTTTCTAGGATGATTTCTACCCCTTTTTGGTTGGGTTTATTAATTTGAGGTTTTCTCTTATGAAGTAAGAGATACTTTGGAGACTTATAAGGGGATCTCTCACTTAGTATATGATAGTGGGGACTTCTTGGAATAATTGGAGAAGAATATATCCATGTCTGGTGTGAAATTTCTAGGCCGACATTTATGTCAAATCCTTATAAGAATAGGATATTGTTAAGATACAAATTGGGGCCAAATGGAAGAGAGTGATTTCCTACCCTTAGAAATGATAAAATTTAAGGAATAAATTCGAGAGATCTTAGACTAGGGGATTCACAAAAGTGATTGAACCGTAGCCGGAACTGAGAGCGACGGGATTATATTACCAACTAGAGTAGAATGTGAAAATCTAGTTGGAATAGATGTTGTTTATACATCAAGCCTATGATGGGTGATTGAAGACAATGCGAAAAAACTAAAGCGACATCGAGGTTACATTAGATTGCGTGTCGAGTTTTTATCTTCAACATCCGAGGAATCTTAATGAAGGTATGAATGTGTATTAGTGTTTGCTCCCTAGATATGTTTGGGTGTTGTTTTATAAAATATGTTTGAGGCCTTTTTGTAAAATGTTTTTTGAAAGATTTTTTTTTTGGGTTCATTCGAATGAGTTTGAACAATTCGTTCGAACAACATGTGAATTTCGTTAGAAGAACCTTCAAATGAACATCGACTGAGGTACTTCTGTTAGGCATAGCTATATTCACTCGAAGGTCATTCGAAGCTTTTTCGAACGAGATTACGCGTTCGTTCTAATCAGATTACGTGTTCGTTCGAATGAGATTACGTGTTCGTTCAAACGAGATAATGATTTCTTTCAAACAAACCCTATGTTTTGATTCGAACAGTTGCCTCAAAAAATATTCTACCTCAAAATTCATATTTTCTATAAATACTCAGGTTTGGCATCAATTTTCTCTGAGGTCTTTTTGCGAAAATAATTTTCAAAGATAAATCTTGTGCCTCCAAAACTCTAGTTTACACCCAAGTTTGAGATCCAAGAATCCTATGTCTATATGTCTGTTTGAGGTGTCATCAAATTTGAAACAATTACATGAGATGTAAAATTAAATTCTGGACAAATTTCTCTTCTTCGTCACCTGAGGAAAAAATTAATTAGCCCCATATTGAGGGTATTTTATGTCTGAAGTTTTGTAATAAAAAATGGAGCAATCTGAATTGGGTCGGCTGCCAACTTTGGACGATTTCCATCCATTATTTCAGTATTTTCTACTCCATTTGGCATAGAGCATCATCAGTACAGTTTAAGAGCCATTTGAGATGGGTAGGGGTCATGTCGGGTGGCTTATAAGGGACTACCTACCCTATTTTCTTCCATTTATGCAGAATGAAAATATGCATTAAGGATATTTCACAAATACTCATTCTCTCCACCGTTTTCACTCAGAAAAATATTTCTTTATTAGCTTTATAGTTCACCCATACTAACCCATACAATTATCCTTCCATTATCAAGGGTTTTGAGGTCTTATAGAGCGGTTATTTTGGGCGTGGAAAAGGAATTTTAGAAGACCTTAATTTTATAAACTTGGAAGCTTATTGTTTTTTTACCTCATCATCGAAGTTATTATCTCCAAGAGGTAGGGGTTTTACACTTTATTTTCAAGTTTAAAAACAAAGCATGCTACATATATGTATACATGTACGATTCACATTATTACATATGCTTATTATTACTATATATGATTTTATCAGGAAGAACATGTGATAAAAATGGATAAAAGCCAAAGATTGAAAGAAGATTAAATTTTAAAATGTATAAGAATATTATTTCTTGTAGAAATCATGTAAAACTTTTTTATTCCATGAAAATGTTATATTGAATTTATTGAAGAAATATTAGGATGCATATATGGGTTTTATGGGTATTAAACCTTACATTCATAAACATAAACTCATGTAGTTAGGATAAATGGGTTAAGTAGGTTGAAAGTGTATTATAAATGAGTATTTGAAGATGAATTGGTAAAATTGATAATTTAAGAATATTAATCACATTGAATGATACAACATACGTGAACAAAGTTTGTAAAACTCGAAGAAAACAAAGTAAATGGGTGCTAAGTGTAAAAGTAGAAAAAGTATAGTTTTTGGTCCAAAAGTATGATTTTATGAAATAATAGACTGAAAGTGAAAATAGTAAAGTGTATGGGAAAAATGTGAAATGATGAAACATGAAAATGTGAAATGTTAAGAAATAAGGTAAAAAGTGTAATGTTAACAAGTTTGAAATATAAGTCTTGGAATAATGCAAGTAATGTTTTAGTACAATAGTGTCATTTTATATGAAATTGGACTTATGAATAAATTCTCCAAATTAAAGGCCTCTAGTCAAAGAGTTGGATTTTATGTGGCGAAAACTCATATTTTATAAATTAAAGATGAAAAGAAGCTTGTGGCGAAGAAGTAAAAGTATGAATTTTGGGCTAAAAGTATGATTTTATGAAATAATGGACTATAAGTTAAACTTTTGGAACAAGTAGTAAAATTTTTATACCAATTTGAAAATGTTGGGTTATATGAATTTATTTGTATCTTAGTTCACACACATAAAGATTCCATTTTTACCCAAAATTTTCTTGTTTAGAATTAGTGCATGCAAGATATTATCCAAAGCAAAAATATACCAAACCAAAACTAAACAAAGTAGAAGAAGAACTAAGGAAAAATCCTTTTCAGGAAAAATCTATATTCTGAATTGTTTAAGAATTTAACAGACTCGAATGACTTACAGACTACTTAGATATCCACTAAGTATAATGCACAGGGCCTTCTAATATTCAAAAGAATGTAATACAGTCTAGCAATACCCACAGGAAGCAGTGCTCCCCTCGATATCCATCGATGAGCCTCAGGATTATGGAATCCTTTCTTCGTCACCAGTAGAGTCGCAACTCTACAAATGTCAGCCGTAGAGGACACTCTATAAGGGTTTGATATAGCTAATCAAATCACTATAGAGGACACTCTATAGGGATGATTAATTTGGAATAACTTTTGGAGTAGGTATGGGAATTGATATTTGTTAAACTCCTTATGAAAAATTGTCCAAAGGGGTCCTATTTATATACAACACATTTTTTGGGGCGAGGGAGTTTGTTCGAATGAAAATTCCACTTTGTTAGAATGAAAAACCCATGTTTCGTACTAACAAAGTTAAGTCTGGTTCGAACGAACTGCTTAGTTCATTCCAACGAGCTTCCAACTAGTGAACTTATGTTAGCCTCACTTGAAGTTCTTTTGAAGTTTTTTCCAACAAACTCAAACATTTGTTCCAATGAAGATCCAACCTCCTTCGAACAAGAACAAGGTCTTGTTCGAACGAGATGCCAATCTCGTTCTAATGAAAAAAAATTGTTTTGAAAGAAGTTTTTATAAAAATGCCTCATGTAAAAAAGATACATCCCAGAATATATTTGACTAAGTTAAATCAAAAACCTAAATGCCATGTACTTGCATATTGTATCGTGGAGGCTTCAATGGCTTGGATTTCGAAAAGTTGCTCGGTCACTAATACGTTCTTCAAAGATCGTAGAAGCATATGCGGATGTAGTGTTTGGCTTATAATGGGATATGCCAAAATATTTAAACTCTAACCAATTATAAAATATTTCTCTTACAATCTTCTCCTTTGACTATTCCGGTACGAAAACCAAAACTAAATCCAAATTAAAAATCCTAAGACAATGTTCTACCAATGCCCTCCGAAAACCAAATTGTAATGACATTGAAGACTTTGTCTTCAACTGAAATTATTCATCTTATGTGGTCCATGAGGTCATCATAAAAGACGAAAATACCTACACACATGAAACAAAATGATACCCTGATGCGTACGAGTTTAAAGAAAAATAAACTCTCCCTGAATTTGTTCTCCCTTTTTATCCGTAATAGACAAAGAGTAAGAAACTATGCATGAAATACTAGCATCATCCAAATCCAAATGAAATAACATCACAAAAATAATCAATAAGACATATGAGATGAATTTACTAGAGTTTTACCGACTATTTTTGAAAATTTTCAACCTTTTCAAGTAATAAAAAGTATATGTCGAAAAATTACATACAGATACAAATACACCACACTATGGAATAACACTAAAATATCCGAATCATGAAAGTGGAATGTAAATGTGTGATATTTTTCCATCGACAAATCAATATAGGCATTCATAATATAGGTACACGAAGTCAATGAGATACTTCTAAAGAAAGAACTTAATTTCAGCCTAATGAGTAAGAATGTTGAACAAAATGAAATTTACTCGTCTTAAGAAACATGCCATGAATTTAAATGCTTCTCAAAACAATAATGCCAAAATGTTTAATATTTTTTAAGAAAGTCTGTTGTGAAAATTCATTGAACTTTTACTAATCTCACATATTTAATTAGTAACTCTCAAAAGTTTGAAGATATCATAATGCTCATATGTACTGAATCATCAATTAAAAAAATATCCTTTGCACTTCTATTTTGTGTGTTAATCTTTTAGGATCTTTTATAAATGGTGGATTTTAACGAAAAGAGAATATTCTTTTCTGTAGTACCTTTCCATTTCTTAGAAAAACAAAGTTTTTGTTAAACGAAATTCGAGCAATGATTCTTACAAGAACAACTTATCTCTAGTACAATTGTTTCGTTATTAAGCACTATTGAGATGAGAACACCGTATTGGACACATGATAAGTAAGTAAATGTTCAAAATGTTCATGCATGTGTGAAATAAAAGTGATAAAAAGTCTATCATGAAGAAAGTAATCATCAATGAACAATAAAATACAAGCCACACATTATAAAGCACACTAAAGAAATGAAAACATGTATCAAAACACCATGAAAGAGTCACATGAATGGATGGAATGTAGGGGGTGACTTGAACATCTTTAATGCGCATCTATACATGGTGAAAAATGAATTATTTTGTTCAAAAATTTTATAAAAAATAAAATCTTTTTGGAATTTTTAAAACTTTTTCTTAAAAACTGATTTGTTTTAGGATTTTTCAAATATATAAAAGCATATATAAACATAGAAATATAATGTAGCAATAGGGAAAAATGATATGAATATGATAATCACCTTACACTAGATAAAGTACCTAGACTCAATCAACGGAACAAATACCCAAAGACATCCTAAGATTCTTGAATCTAAGTACATCAGAAGTTTTCATGAAAATATCGGCTAATTGGTGTTCGGTGCTCACAAAGCTCAAGGACACGACCTTCTCCTCAATGATATCACGAATAAAGTTCTCATGTATCCTAATGTGATTCCAACGAGAATCTTAGACCGCATCATGGGATATATGAATTGTACTCGTATTATCACATGATATAGTCATTGTGCCTTGTGTGATCCCATAATACTCTAATATTTGCTTCATCCATAATAGTTGTGTGCAACAACTCCCAACGGATATATACTCGACCTCCTCCATTGCTAAAGAAATGGAGTTTTGCTCCTTGCTCAACGAAGAGACAAGAGTACTCCCAATGTAAAAGTAACTACCCGAGGTGATCCTACAACAATCAAAATCCCGACCCAACCGACATCCGTATAAGCGAAATATCGTTATCGGTATCAAAGGAATACCAAATATCGTAGGAAAGAGTTCCACTCACCTATTTAATGATACATATAAGTAAGAGTGTATAATACTCTTTCAGGGATGCTCAGTAAAATGCACAAACTCCAACGCTAAAGGAAATGTCGATACGACTAGTGGTAAAATAGAGAAGACTACCTATCATGCTCCTATAAATGGTTTGATCTATTTTTTTTCCTAAAGTGTCTTTTCTAAGATCATTCGAAGTACTCATAGGGGTGTGTTATTGCGTAGCAAAGTCTAAACCAAACTTCTTCAATAAGACCGTAGCTTATTTGGATTGAGATATGAATATTCCATCCTGAAGTTGATGCACTTAGAGAGCTAAAAAGAACGTAAGTTCACCAACCATGCTCAACTCAAACTCACTTTTCATCTCCTCCTTAAATGTGTGATCATGTTGGGAACACATGTATCCAAATACTATGTCTTCCACATAGACTTGAGCAACTAATATAGCACCACTCTCTCTACTCACAAATAACATCTTATCCACTCCCTCTGTTGAATCCACAAGCTAAGAGATAATAAGTGACCTCGCGTACCAAGTACAGGGTGCTTGCTTAAAACCATATAAGGCATTCTTAAGATAAAAGATGTATCCTGAGTGATTTGGGTCTTAGAACCCATTTGGTTGTTCCACTTAAGAAGGAATTCTTGACATCCATTTGGTACAACTTGAATCGTAGAGGACATGATATGATGAGTAGTAGGTGGATGGACTCAAGCCTAGTAACAAAAGAGAATGTCTCGTCAGAGTGTACACCCTTAACTTATGTGTATCCTTGAGCAACCAACCTAGACTTATTGTGAACTATGGTACTATTATCATCCATCTTATTCTTGTAAATCCACTTGGTACCAATCACATTAGTCTCGCTAGATCGGGGAATAAATCCCAGACATCATTCTTACTAAGCTGAAGCAACTTATCTTACATTGTGCACATGCAATGCTGATCCTTGAGTGCTTCTTTCACATTCTTGGGCTCTAATAAGGAGGTGTAGAAAAATTAACTAATCACATTCTTAAATTGAGGGAGAGTCTTGACCCCTATTTAGGATCACCAAGTATAGATAAAAAGTCATGACTCTTTCAAACCTAAGAGGGTGGATCTTATAAATCAAAGCAAAGTCCACGAGGGTAGTATAAGGAATAATGAGATCATCACCGGAGGGTGCATCGTTCTCACACTCGAGGTTAGGGTTACTAGATGTAGGTTATTCACCATCTCTAATTATGACATTTATTGATTCCATAACCTTAGAGGTTGCAAGATTGAATACACTATAAGCCTTACTCGACGATGAATAACCTAAAAACATCCCCTCATCGCTTTGGGAGTCAAACTTTCATAAGTGCTCTCAATTTATCACATTATAGCAAGGACTCCCAAATATGTGGAAATACGATAGTTTGGATTTCTTCCCTATCTATAACTCATATGGCATCTGTAACATATGTGGACATAAATATACCCTATTCACCATATGGCATGTGGCATAAACTACCTCTGCCCAAAAAAATCTAGGCACGTTTCTCCTAAGAATCATGGATCTAGCCATATCTTGAATTGTTTGGTTCTTCCTCTCAATAATAGCATTATATTGACGAGTACGAATGACCAAAAACTCGTGTTTGATGCCCAATCCATCATAATATCTATTTAACCCAACTTCTTTAAATTCAGTGCTGGTGTCACTACACATCCGATTAATAGTTACATTGTGCTGGTTTTGTAGGACACAATACTTGGTTGTTAGGAACTCAACCTTATCAGACTTTTCTCTAAGAAACCCCACGATAGAGTATCTCGAAAAGTCATCGACGATCATGAGAATGTATCTCTTACCACCAATGCTTTTCATACAGGTAGGACCCATAAAATCTATGTGTATTAACTCCAACACACGAGAGATGGTAATGGTATTCAACTTTCGTTGGGGATTTCGACTTCTTCCTTATTGGCATGGACCACAAATCGAGGAAGTTGGTTTCCCAAGGGATGGTAAACCTCGAACTAGGTCTTTCTTCACTAATCTCTTATGATCTCCAAAGTTCATATGACCTAGTCGTTTATACCAAAGATCCATAGAGGAGATCCTAGCATTATTGGACACAAAGGAGAACTTAGTAATTATCCCATATCAATTATCGTCGGTCCTCACTCCTTATATTATTACTTCACCAAATTGATCATACACGTTACACTTGGATCGATCGAACTTTATTCCAAAGTTTGCATCAAAAATTTATCTTATGATAATCAAGTTCACTTTCAACCCTTGGACGTATAATATATTGTCTAGCTTAGGAGAATAGGGTATCTCAACGCAACCACATCCTAAAATGCTAGACCTACTCCCATATCCAAAGGTGACTTTGCATTCCCTGTGATCCACAAGGTCGGTAAAATATGACTTGTCACCGATCATGTCCCTAGATCACCAATTATCAAGATACCATTGGGAATTATCTTGAACCATGAGAGTAATGTGAACAACAAGGGCTTTGCCATCTTGCTTAGGTACCCAAGTGGAGGTAACCTTTTGTTTGCTCTTATCGTTGTTGGCTCTAGTCGAAGTGTTGGAATCATTCTTAAAAGGCATAGACATCCATTTAAAATTATTCCATTAATATTTGAGAAGTTGTGACTAGGAACTCAAGTTGATCTCTAAGGCTAGAAAAGTGACTATAGCGATGCGTGAAAGTATGTCTACGAGGAGTTCTATCTAACTTGTAGCAAAATTCTTTAAGATGACCTCTCCTTTTTCAATGGGTGAAAATATGGACTTGTTTGGGTCTTACTTGGTTAGATTATCTAGGTTGAACTTTATTTGGTGGATTAGGTGGAGGCCCTTATGGATCCACCAAAAACTTAAGAACCAGTTCGGGTGTGGCATGAGACGTAGATGCACCATCGTAACCTATTCATTACCCTTCCTAAAACCTAAAGCATGACTAAGAAAAATCTTTCCTACCTTCTACGATGTATCCTCTATAGTAACCTTGACCTCCCGAGCACATTCGAGATCTTTCTCAAGATAAAATGAAAGGGTTTCAAGTTTCTCACGAGTATCTAATGTAGCTTGAAGATCTCTCATAGGACTACCCACTTTGTTACTCAAGTAACCATTTTCCATCTCCACTAAAATAACTCACTCTCCCAAGGATAATTTCAACTAGGACTCATTATCTCTCAACTATTTCAAATCTTTCTCTAGAAATAACAACCTATGTGCTAAATTTTTGTGTTTCTTTTTCATTTTAAAGGAGTCGGTGTAAAGCTCAACGTACGCTCGCCGAAGCCAACTTTATCCATCAGTCAAATCATCGTCTCCCTCGCTCTCTCCATAATGACTAGGCTCACTATCGAGGTAATCATGTATAGAAACATCATCACCTTTGTGAGATGTACTCGATGTACTAACATGACTGGCCATGAACGCATTGAAGTTAAGTCCATGTGGTGATTCATCACCGAAATCCATCGACTCGACGTCTCTATTGGTAAGAGTGGAATTATAGCCGTCTTTGTCTCTTACCTATATTTTTAGCCTTGTATAACACTCCTGGGCTTGTGAACCTTATCCTCAAACTCATAGTATCTTTACTCCTTTTTTAGGGTACTCTCTGCTCGCTTTACAAAACTTTTCTTATCCGACTTAAAATTTTTATATTTCTCAAAACCTTTATCTTGTCTGGAAGAATTTTCTTCTCCTAGTTTGAGAAATTGTTTGAACTTTTTCATGAAATGGGAAATACATTAAGATCAAAATCAAAATCTGAGTTAGAAGATACCTCCTATAACTAGATACTACCTAGCCTCGCACCTAAACTCACGATCTAACGTAAACAACGTACAAATCAGTCCCACCCCAGAATCATCCATATAAAAACCCTCACTATCTAGTCCCATACCTAGAAAGCATTACAAATAACTAAGGACTACCTACTAGTCCCATACCTAACAAGCAACCTAAAAATAAGGTGAGAGCAATAACTACCGAAACAATTCCGTCGTCCCCATGGTGTCAATTATTATAGCAATTGACGAATCACATACGACATATTTTCAAATTATCATAATAATTCTTTAAATTAATTGCAAGATTACTATTTATCTCAATTATGTCCATTTAATTATAACATTAATTAAAACATGTCGTTTTCTCATCAATTTATCGAGTTTATATTCACAAGCATATTTTTTGGAGCATACAACAATAAATCTCTATACTACAAGAAGTACAAAATTAACGTGAGTTTATATATCAAAATCAATTTATAAAACCCCTACACTTTATTCTACATGCGAACATCATAATTTCTAACGGAATCCCAACCTCTAACCTAAGTATTCAAGGGTTTTGAGACTAAAATCATATTAGATAATTGAATAAAAACAGTCCCAAATTTAGTTTCACTTTCCTTAATTAGTCTTTCTAATTTATTTAAAAAAAAATAATTATTAGTGCTTAGGCAACATTTAAAACACATAATACCAAAGGTGACCAATATAAGTATTCATGCCTGTAAAAATCGTTTGAAGAATCAGATTGGATAGTTGCATTCCTATATAAAAACAAGAAAAACATGTTCTTGAACGATCTTGAGAAAACCCAGTTTAGCTCTCCGAATCTTGGATTGAAAGTTATGTTCAATGGGGTTTAGGTTTTGTAGATGAGAGAGAATGAAAATATGGGAGGCTTTTGATTTTTGAGAAGGCTAAAATGTGTTCTAAAGGTCATAAACCCGTCACTTTATGTTAATATGCCAAAAAGAATTTGATTCCTAATCAAACACAAACACTTAAAAATACGTTACGGAAGATCGAACTGTCGAAATTGGTTGAAATTTTGATATGTTGCAGCTGACGGCGAGACGAAACTGCTGCAAAAAATTCAGCTCGATTTGATGGTCCAATTTTTTTTCTCCTCAGGTCAAATCCTCCCTTGATTTTTATTTAAAAAATTACGATTTCCAAATTTTAATCCCGATTTAAATTCCACTTAAAACCTTATTTTTATATATATAAACCAACATTTGTACATACCAAAATTAAATAGAATAAACAAATTTTTTTTTTGAAAATTTTAAATTTCTAGCAGATTTTATGTTTTAAAAACACGGGGGGTTACATACTTCCCCACTAGTACATGAATTTCATCCTTGAAATTCGATGAAGCATAAATGCATAAAATAAAATAAGGCTCACATATCTCTACCTATAGAAAGCTACGATTGGTCACCAATACAACCAATTACACATGCATAAACCCCACGAATAAAGATACACTATATATCCTAACTAACTAACTAACTAACTAACTAACTAACTAACTAACTAACTAACTAACTAACTATATATATACACACACACACACACACACACATAACTATAAAAATAACGGCATACCACGCTCTCTCACGAATCACCACTCGATTTTATCTCCAAAAGACATCGCAAGATTAAATCCTCAAATCAAATCACATCACTATATCGATACTAGATACACACAAAATTTATACCAATGATCTTCCAAATAAATATCATTTTCAAAATCAACTCTAAGGATCCTCACATCAAGATTAATATTTCTAACCTCAATGCCTACAATGTCCTTAACACAAAACTCCCTATCTCTAAGAAATACAACTAACACGTTTGCTAGAACTAATACCTTAAGGAGTACGAATCAACAAAGGGGATCAAAGATTGGTAACAAGAAGCTAAACGGACCCATACCCTACGGGACCTAAGACCATGCTCTGATACCACCTGTGACACTTCGTGCATTCTGGCCCGTCGCCAATCTACGTCGCGCGTCACTAAATAAGTTAACATTCTTAGCATGTGGCAGATATATGAGACATTTAAAACTTTTACACAAGATATCCTCAAATTTTCAACAAATATAACCATTCATGGAATATTAAAATCCATCACCATGCTATCTCCAAGATAAATCCAACTCAAATTTTATAAAATAAACTCAAACGAAATCATCCAACTATAAATATATGACTAAAAAACTATAAACAAATGTGGAACTGATTGGCCCAGCAAATCCGTAAATGAAAGTCTAACAATAAAAGTGACGCAATGAAAAGTAAATATAAACTATCAAAGCAAGTAAATAAATATCCAGCTGCACTCCAAAAAATATCTCTAATCACTCCTGTGCAGCTACTCTAGCACGATACATAAAATGTTAATCAACGCAATGGGTCTGAGCCCATCGCATGAATACTAACTACACCTCCCAATTAGAGTCCATAAACCCAGACAATAGCATTATGCATGACAAACATCAAAATATAGTATTTTAAATTAAACGAGATATATATAAACATGCGAGTAAAAGTAAACTACCACTATCTACCCATATAACTAATCCACCCTAAAGTGCAAGTCCAATTATTCCATTAGCACTATAATTTAAACATGAGCTCTAATCCTTACTTAATTTAATTATCTAATTATTTTTATTCCTGTGATAATATTATGGCTAGTCGCCCCTTATTGTTCCTGCACACACTCTTGGCGTGCTTAAAGTTCTACACATCACACCCATTCCCCTAACTATAGCTAGTCAGCCCGATTTCTGTCAGCTCTTCACATACTTGTGAGGTTCCACGCACAACACGTCAGTATAGCCAGTCGGACCGTATTCTATCTGACCCTCACATACTCGTGATGCCAACACCCACCCACGTCACTATAGCCAATCGACCAATATTTAGTCAGTATTGCACATACTCGCGATGCAAATTTAGTTTAAAACCCATGTATTTTCTTAGGCATTAATTCTCAATTTTCTCAAGTTCTTATTATTTTCTATTAGCCCCACCCTTTTATCAATAATAAATCCCTCAAATCACCCCTAGTCCCATACCTAGAGGTTTCGAAGATGCAAGCATATCATAGCCTAATATTTTAGAAGAATACCTACCACTAGCTACTACCTAGCCTTGAACCTAGGCTCACGATCTAACGGAAATAACATACAAATAAGACCCACACCGAAATCATCCATCAGTAAAAAACTCGCACTATCTAGTCCCATACCTAGAAAGCGTTACAATTAACTATGGTCTACCTACTAGTCCTATACCTAGCAAGCAACCTAAAAATAAAGTGAAAGAAATAACTACCCCCGACAATCACGTTGCCCCCGGGGTGTCAATTATTATTGCAATTAATGAATCACATATGGCATTTTTTAACTTATCGCAATAATATTTTAAATTTATCACAAGATTACTATTCATCCCAATTATGTCCATTTAATTATAACATTAATTAAGACACTTTGTTTTCTCATCAATTTATCGGATTTCTATTCACATGCATATTATTGGGACCATACAATAATAAATCTCTATTCTAGAAGATGCACAAAATTATTGTGATTTTATATATCGAAATCCATTATATCATCCCTACACTGTAATCTACAAGCGAATGTCATATTTCTAACCGAATCCCAACCTCTAACCTAAGAATGCAAGGGTTTTGAGTCTTAAATCGTCTTAAAGATTTTAATAAAAACAGTCCCAAATTTAGTTTCACTTTCCCTAATTAGTCTTTCTAATTTATTTTGACAAAACAATAATTATTAGTGTCTAGGCAACCTTTAAAATGCATAATACCAAAGGGGAATAATAGAAGTATTCATGCCTGTAAAAATCGTTTCAAGAATCTGATTGGATAGTTGCATTCCTATAGAGAAAACAATGAAAACACGTTCTTGAACGATCTTGAGAAAATTCGGTTTAGATATTCGAATCTTGGGTTGAAAGTTGTGTTCAATGGAGTTTAGGTTTTGTAGATGAGAGAGAATAAAATTATGGGAGGCTACTAATTTTTGAGAAGGTTAAATTATATATTTAAAGTCCTAAACCCATCACTTTATGTTTATATACCAAAAGGAATTTGAGTCATAATCAAACACAAACACTTAAAAATAAATTACGGATGATCGGACCATCGAAATTGGCTAAAATTTTGATACGTTGTAGCTGACGGCGAGTGAAGCTGCTATAAAAAAAATCGATCGAACGACACAATTTTCTTTTAGGTCGGATCCTCCCCCGATTTTTATATAAAATGTGACAATTTTCAAATTTTAATCCCGATTTAAATTCCACTTAAACTTTATTTTTTATATATAAAATCAACATTTTTACATACCAAAATTATATAAATTCCAACAAGTTTTTTTTGAAAATTTTAAATTTCTAACAGATTTTATGTTTCAAAAACACGGGGTGTTACACTAACCTAAAAGTATCTAAAATCTCAACAAATTAAGGATCGTAACTTTAGGGATAAAACGGGATGATAAGGATATCAAAATCTTTTGAACAACTCTCGTCTCAGGGATTCTCTTACCCAAATTAATGCTAGAATTGACTATATCAAATAAGCATGCATAAAACTCATCAAAAGTCTCAGTCTTAAGGATAAGAATATTCCCAAATTGTGTGGTGAGATTTTGTAGCTTAGAAGCATTCACGGCATTGATACTCTCGTAAGTGAGTTGGAGGGTATCCCGTTTTTTCGTAGACATGGTACACGTCATAATACGACGAAACTAATCGACGACTGCACCAAAAATCGTACTTAGCTATAGGAGTTAAAATTACTCCGTTTGAAATCATCATATGTCTCGGCAGTGGTAGGTTGTAAGACTTATAACATCGTCGTTAGTCATAGTATGTGGTGTCCACCCTCTTTCACGAATAATCCAGACTCTCTAGTCCATCGATTTCAGTACTGACCTCATTCGATATTTTCATTATGCATAATTTGACCTATAAAAACTAGATAGCCTATTATACAAATTATCCATAAAATCTCAAAGTGAATATCACACAGTAAATTAGTGTAACTGACTCTGATACTAATTTGAAAACACTAGGTTGTATGGAATTTCTTATTTCTTAGGTCACACACAAAGATTCAATTTTTATCCAAAATTTATCTTACTTACAATCAGGTGTGCATACAAGATATTATCCAAAGCAAAAATATTCTAAACCAAAACCAAACCAACCAGAAGAATTGAGGAAAAATTCCTTTCGGACAAAACCTATATTCAACACTATTTAAGAATTTGATAGACTCTAATAACTTACAAATTACTTTGAGCTCTACTAATCATAATGTACAGGGTCTTCAAATCTTCAACATAATGTGATGCAGTCCAACATCACCCACATAAACAGGTCTTCCGTTGGTATTAGCCGATCAACCTCAGGATTGTGAAAGCCTTTCTTCTTTAGTAGTTGAGTTACAACTCCACAAATCACAGCTGTAGAGAACACTTTACAAGAGTTGGTATATCGTATGGAACTATGGATTGAAAAACTCAACAACTCATTCAAGGGATGATTGATTTGGAAAATAAAGTGTTGTTTCAAAGAAACAAAAAGAGAAACTTTTGGAGCATGTATGGGAAGTGATTTTCGCCAAAAGCCTTGTGAAAAATAATCCAAAATGGTACTATTTATAGAAAACGCATTTTTTTAGGCGGTGAAGTTATTTTGAATATAAATGCCACTTTGTTCGAATTGAAAACCTAAGTCTTGAAATGGAAAAAGTAATATTTTAGAACAAAAGTGTCATTTTATGTAAAATAGGACATATGTATAAATTCTCCAAATTAAAGGACTCTAGTGAAAGAGTTGAATTTTATGTGATGAAAACTCATGTTTTGTAAATTAAAGATGAAAAGAAGTATTTTTGGCAAGGTGCATAAAATATAAATTTACACGTGTATAAAGTTTTAGAACAAATGATAATTAAAGTTGTTTTACAGGATGAAATACCAAGTTAAAGGTAAAATGAAAAGTAATTTTTTATAAAGTGTGAAACTTGGAAATTAAGTGTTGAGACTAGTCCCGTCCCGAGTATTTGGCTTTATCTGCCAATAAAAAGGAAATAAAGAAAAATGACTTAAAAGCGGATAAGAAAGAAAGAAAGAAAAGTGTTACAATGATGTAACAAGTAAAAGACACTCGGAGGTAATCAGTAAATTTAAGGAGAGCCCGGAGGCCTACTATGAAGCTTAATTATTAGACCCAAAACCACTAATCAGGTTCATATTGCGGCATGGTGAGATTTGGTGAAAGTTAGTATAACAATCATGGATTAGTACCCCGATTAATCAAGTGAAAAGATGATTTTGAGTACGACGCTCATTAATGTAAATGCAAGTTTATTGAACAACTTGGAAAATATGAAAGTACATTAATGGTTAAATTAACGGGATGAGTGTGTTCATCACCCGGGTTGCATAGTCAAAATATCAATTGCATGGTTATGATACAACTGTCATTATAATACTTAATAACATGAAGGATGATTTTATAATTGATAAAATAAACTTTATATATAAATATATTCCTTTGTATGATATATATTCTACTAGTATTTCGCTTACTAGGCGCACACTAATACCCCGCTATTAGCCACCCCTAGGTATTTCACGTAAAGGAAATGACAAGGATAATGGGAAAGGAAAAGAGAGTCATCAACGCAATTAGAGCTCTTTCACTATTCATTTTAATTGTGTAATTTGATTTTGAACAATGATTTTTATCATTTGACTTTGGCGCGAGTACTTTGAATTTGGGAGTGTAATAATTCAGGATTGTATGAATTCCACTTTAGTCATTATTTTTCCATTGAAACTGCAAAACTCTTTTATTTCAAGTGTTCTTATAAATTTCATACTCTAGACATAATTTCATTAATTAAATGAATTTTATGACACAAATGAATAAAATTGATGATTCTTTCAAAAGAGGATTTTCTTAAATGAAATCAAAGTATAAAAGGTTTTCCGCATTGACACTCGAAATTAGAGTATCACAACTTGGTGTCAGAGCAAAAGTTATGTGAGTGTTAGAGTGTGCACTTGCGTTTCACTTTTTTATAAAGGTAAACCGCTTTATTCTGTCTACGTTAAGGTATTTGTTTATTTTGGCAACAGTGGGGTAAGTGTAACAACTGGTTATTAAAATGAGGTTTAATCATTCGATGTTCGGGTTTGAGTTTGAAAGATAATTTGTAAAGTGAATTTAGATTTTATAATCGTTTATGTACACATGTGAGACATCAAGATGATGTGGTTTCTCATGTTGAGTAATAAAAAGTCAAGTGTATATAAGGTCATGCCATCAGTGATCGTACATGCTATAAATAATTGTATTAAAACTTGTTGGCCTTAAGGACATGTGACATAATAGAATGATTTAGGTGGACCCTTGGAGATAAAGTATCTATATAGGTATCTAACACGATAAGTGTGTTAGTCTAAACATAAAATTTAATAGTTAAGAAAGTATACGACAGTGTACAAGTCTTTAATACTCGTAATGATCATGGGTATACGACTTGAGAACAAGAAAAAAAGTTTTGTCTAGTCATTATGACATGCGAGACATGTCAGAATATCAAGACACTCCCTTTAAATCGTAACAAGTGTTGAAAAGTATTGGCCTTATCCCTTAGGCAGAATGATTGAGTTTCTTTAGAGATGTATGGTGTCTCATTACAAAAGAATGAGTTTAAAAGTGGATCTTCGGTATTTTGTCCATTTCAAAATAAGATGTTCATTCCTGATGAAAGTGTAATGAGGAGTTTAATTTAGTATCAAATATACCCCACTATAGAGAGTTTAGTATACAAAGGCAAGGTACGCATTACCCTATGGAAAAAAATTATGAATATTTTGTGATAAAATAATTGATTTTTAGTAACGACTGGATGAAAAAAATGTGTTAAATACTTAAGGAAAGGATTTGAAAAAAATTTAGTCATTAAAGGTTAGTTTCTTTGATTTATGGATACTATAGTTCTAAATATTTAATAAACTTAAGGGTTGAATGACCTCGACGGTTTCGATAATGAACTTGGAGTAAGGGCTTATGTTTGTGTTGTGGTGATTTATTTCCCAAGGTATAAAAGGTCGGTGAATGAAGGTTAGCACGTAAACCTAGCAACGGAATAATGACAATAACCATGTGGAAATAGTATCCTAAGTAGTTTATGTGTACCCCAATACAGTAAGGGTCAACCATGGTGCTCAACGGTAAAGTGTTAGTAGATAATCATTAGTGTTCAGTTTATTTTGTAACGTACTATGATCATTAAAGATAAATGAATAGGTATGACATGTAAGAAGGGAAGAATCACAGTGCTTGGCTATAATGTCCCCTTTCTTCTAAATCTTGCTATGTTACCATTCGACTAAGGACGATGGTAAGGGTTAAGGATGTCTGTCCCATTTGGAAATACCTCGATCATATGTAAGGAATTTTAATATCAAAATTATATGATGATATATATATGCAATACTGTAGTGGATTAAGACTAGGGTGCGTAGTCTTCATGTCACCGTTTAAATAGTACACATAATTGTGTTGCAATTTTAAGCAACGATTACTATTTTGTTGTCTATAGTCGTAAATAAAATGTTAGTCCAATGTTAATTATAGAATGGTTTATGAATAGCTATACATTAAAGTCTTCTTGGTAGTGAAATGTGATGAGTTATAGAAGTATAAAAATTATTAAAGGATAGTAAGTTTCCATTACACGTGGTTTATTAGTTGACTTGGGCTTAATGATCTGCAACGTCTGGGTCGGTGAGACTATAATTAATTGCTCTAAAGTTTGGAGCGCTTAATTGTTGATGAATTAGTATTCACACTAAATTATAAGTTTTCATCTTAGTGGGGCAAACGAATGATCATAAGTTCTTAATTGGGATAAATAGTGATCAAGAAGATTCATACTAAGAGTTTGGGTATCAATTAGTAGGACTTGATGGTAATTTGATTCCCTGGCATGAGAAGCTGTCATGGGTGATATTGGCACATAGAAATTAGATGGTCGTATGCCATTGTGATGTAGACAATTAATCACCTAAGTTTAAACTCACGGAAAGGTGAGGACTTAGTGGATTTAACTACATAACACTTTAGTGATAAGGGCCTCTCAAGAGTCTATGAGACTTATCGGTGCAAATAAATTGAGTAAAAGGATTTTGATAAACTGGAAAAAAAATATAATGTCGTGGATCAACGAGTAGATTTATAATTCGTAATGATAAATTAGAGAAGTCATGTTTGGCAGTGATACAATATATGATAAACGTTGAACCAAGAAAGTATCTAATGGTCATACGAATAAATTGCATTTATGGGCATACAATTGAAAAGAGCTTGTCATCATGACCCAAAAGAATAAGAATTATAACAGGTAAGATTTTACGAAAATACTTAGGAAGGGACTGCTTGATTATAATACCTAGGAAGGAAGAAGTTTCATGTTTTGGAAAAATGAAAGGAATAGTTGTACATACATGACACCACATGGATGTTTAAGATTGAGTGAAATAGATTACATAACTTAGTGTCAAAAAAATACCTAATGAGTTTTAAAGTATCAATTGATGATTCTGATGATTATGTGCTCATTAAAGTCAAATCTAGACCTAAAAGAGCTAGTTTGGAAAGAAGGGAAAGTTGCCACCAAGGTACGTTGGACCGTTTGAGATTTTGGATAGGATTAGTCTAATGTCATACCGTTTGGATTTACCGCCTAAGTTAGATATTGTTCATATGATTTTCACCATAATTATATTCCAGATTCGTCTCATATAATCAACTGGGGTCAGTTAGACCTCCAGGATGATGTTTCCAACGAGACCAGGTCATTAGCGATAGTGAACCACAAGCAGTGAGTGCTTCGCAAGAAGATGATTCCTCTTGTCAAGGTTGTTTAGGATTACAACAGTGTTAAGGTAGAGACTTGGTAATTAGAATCTACAATTAGAAGGCAGCATCCTGAATTGTTTACTTAATTCTGTTTAATGTTTTTGATTTTGGGGATAAACATTTGCAAGGTGGGAAAGTTGAAACGACCGATTTTCGTTGAATTAATAATATTTCATTATGAGAAACTAATATGATTAATTTAAATATAATATTTTTTAATTATAATTAAGGTTAAGGAGAAAAGTACAAAAATATCCCGTACCACATTACACGTGTTAATTAAGTTACGTATTTTAAATGCGATTAGCAGAAGTTAAACTGAACCAACTATATATATATATATATATATATATATATATTTAAATATCATAAGGATAAAAGAAGAAAATTCAAAATAATAATAATAATAATAATAATAATAATAATAATAATAATAATAATAATAATAATAATAATAATAATAATAATAATAATAATAACGCAATAATGAGTTCTTTGTGGGGCAAAAAAATCGTAAGAAAAATTTAAAATAATTCCACGAGATGTAAAATTGAATTTTAGAAAACTTTCTCTTATTTGACATCTTCGAGAAAAATGGTTAAACCCATATTAATAATATTTTATGTTTTGAAGTTTAGTAATAAAAAATGGAGCAACCCGGATTGGGTGGGCTACCAACTTTTGACAATTTTCGTCAATTTTTTTTATTTTTTCAACCCTATTTGGCATAGGGTATCATCCGTTCTTATTTAGGAGCCATTTGAGATAGATGGGGATCATGTAGGTTGGCTTATAAGGATTACCTCTCCCATTTTCTTCCATTAATACCGAATAAAAATCTGCATTAAGGTTAGTTTGAAAATACTCCTTCTATCCACCATTTTCACTCAACAAAATTTTCTTATTCTTTATATAGTTCACTCATACTATCGCACACAATTTTATTTCCATTATCAAGGGTTATCAAGTATTATAGAGGTGTTATTTTGGGTGTGGAAAATATTTCTAGAATACCTTAATTGCAGAAAAGTTAGAAGCTTATAAGGTTTCTACCTCCTCATCAAAGTTATTATCTTCAAGTGGTAGGGGTTCTACATTCTATTTTCATGTTTAGAGACAAATCATGCTAGATAGATGTATATATGTATGATTCACATTATTTCATATGCTTATTATCACTATATATGAATTTATCGGGAAGAATAAGTGATAAAAATGGATGAAAACCAAAGATTGAAAGAAGATTAAATTTCATAATGTTTAAGAAAAATATTTATCGTTTTAGTGATAAATGTTTTATTGAACTTATTGAAGAAATAATAGGATGCGTATATGAGTTTATGGGTATAAAACCTTAAATTCATGAACATAAACTCATGTAGATGGCATAAATGGGTTAAGTATGTTGAAAGTGTATTAAAAATGAGCTTTTGAAGATGAAATGGTAAAGTTGATAATTTAAGAATATTAATCACATTGAATGATACATCATATGTGAACAAAGTTTGAAAAACTCGAAGAAAATAAAGTAAATGGGTGCCAAGTATAAAAGTAGTAAAACATAGTTTTTGGGTCAAAAGTATGATTTTATGAAATAATGGACTAAAAGTGAAAATAGTAAAGTGTTTGGGAAAAATCTGAAATGGTGAAACATGAACATGTGAAATGTTATGTAATAAGGTAAAAATTGTAAAGTTAACAAGTTAAAAATATAAGTCTTGAAATGACAAAAGTAATGTTTTAGTACAAGAGTGTCATTTTATGTGAAAATAGGATTTATGAATAAATTCTCCAAAGTGAAGGACTCTAGTCAAAGATTTGGATTTTTTTGTGGTGAAAACTCATATTTTATAAATTAAAGATGAAAAGAAGCATATTTGTCAAAGTGTATAAAATGCATCTTTATAAGTGTGCCTGAATAGTGAAAAGCACATTAAAGTGTATAAACGAATATTTGATCTCAAGGGTAAAGTTTTACAAGAAATGATAATTAAAGTTGTTTTACAAAATGAAATACCGAGTTGAAGGTAAAATGAAAACAAACTTTTGATAAATTTTGAAACTTGAAAATTAAGTTTTAGGACTAGTATCTAACAATGGTTACAATGTCAATTACATGGTTACATAATCAAAATGTCAATTGCATGGTTGACATGCAAGTACTTTAAATTTGGGAATATAATAATTCAAAACCGTATGAGTTCCACTTTAATCGTTACTAATTCCATTGAAACTGCAAAATTCTTTTATTTTAAGTGTTCTTATAAATTTCATAAGCTAGAAATCATTTCATTAATTAAATACAATTAATTTTATGACACAAATGAAAAAGGCGAATGTGACACCCCGCCCAATTAAATATCGGGTGATCAGTCCTTTATAAAATTTAAAACAGAATGTTCGGTTGGATCATTCTCAGCATCACTGTCGAAAACGCAATAACTTATTTAATCACCTAATATAATTAAGCTAAGTGTCAAAACATTTTTCTTATTGTTTAAAAACCATTTAATTACCAAACCAAGTAATTTAATATAAAACATCCACGCACAATTAATTAATTCAAATACTGAATCAAAATCGCATGCTGAAATAGATAAGACTGGATAAAACATCCCAGTCCAGAACTCTAAACCAAAACAATAGTATCCATCAATCCAAATGAAAATAAACAAGAAATAGAGTAAACATAATATCTGAAACTGTCTAAGGAAGGGGCGACACATGCCCTAAAGAAAATGTCATAATGAATAGGAATGAAATAATCGAAGCGTCTAAACAAAGTCCTGCAGCTCCCATAACAGCTACAACATGCCACACAATCCGAAACTCTAAGCCTGATGTCCATGTGGCTGAGCACCTGATATAATACATATATATAGAAAGAGAGAGAGAGAAGATGCAAGAAACGGGTCAAATCCCGATGTGTAAAAATATTTGTTTAAGAAAGTATTTAAAATTTGCAGTAAAGCAAGTATCAAGTACATGTTAGTTCGAACTCTCTCTTGAGATTCTCACCCCTCTTCTATTGTGCACGCCTAACGCGTATCTAAATTTTCTCCTTAGCTATACCTCCCAATATAACTAGTCTGAATCCATCTTAATAGTATTTACCATCACTATTAGTAAGCCCGTATCGCCCATACAATACGTTATCCAATTAGCCTATGACGAAAATCTAATTAATACATTTTCCATTTTCATAATAATTCAAGTATTCGATTAGATTTTTTTTTAACAATTTTCATGCCCATATTCATTACTATACACACTAGATTGATTCACAATTCTCATACATATATACATATAGTCACATCTGCCCTATATATATATCTATAACATGATACTACACCCCCGGGCTATATCCCATTAGTGCACCTATTCAACATTCTGTACCCCCGGGTTATCACCTTTAGTACACTTATTTAAATAATCTTGTACCCCCGGGTTATCACCCATTAGTACACTTACAATACTTTTTTTTACCACCGGGTTATCACCCATTAGTACACTTATAATAATAAGATTCTCACACCCCCCGGGTTATCACCCATTAGTGTCTTTAATAGTAATAATATATAATAGGCATACACATGTCCTATTATAATAAATAGGTATTTTTCCTCACCTACATATATGCTTCTCTTGCGCATTTTAATTTCAACATTCCGTAATAGTTATTGGGTTATTCTCCCTCTCGAAATCTCTACGTTATATTCTCTCCGTACCTAATTCATTAAAGTATTTAGCTTCTTATACTTCTTCCGAAATTCTGCCTTACTTAAGTTTATTATTTGGAAATATTTCTCTCATTTCTGAACTAATAAACTCAAAACTGGGCCCTAAAAGAAATTATCAAAACTTCACTCTGTCGCTCGAACGAAATGACAAGTCGTTTGAACGATTGCCTCATGTCGCTCGAATGGCTTCGCGCGAGATTGCAATCTCGCTCAGACGACTTCGAACGACTTCGCGCGAGAATTCGCTATTCGTCCCTTACCTAGATTTTCCAACGTTTTCCACCATTTTTAACCTCAAATCTTCTCATTCAACACTCCAAACTCCAAATAAACAATCCTACATTGAACCCCATCAATAATATATGATTTCTAACATCCTAGAATCATCAATTTGTTACGAATCGTTCATAAAACATGAAATCCCCAATTTACATTCATCAAAACCCTAGTTCTTCCAATACATGTTTAAGAAGCCATAATTTCCAGATTTGTTCTACATATAAATTCCTTAAAACATGATTTTCAGTCTACATACATTAAGGTTTTCAATCTAATAAATCACAGGACTTATTTATACATTCAAATTCCTCAATTTCACCATTTTTATAACTTATAACATAATCCTAACAATCCTACACTAACATGAATCAAATTAATATCGAAATACAGCAAGTTATAAACACTTGCCATGAGTGAGTAGTCTGATTTCTGGATGTTGTTGGTATGGGTGTGTTCCTTTCATCCCGATCTACACGGTGGTGGTGGTGGTTGTGCAAGGTGATGTCGATTTGGCCCTCTTCTCTTGGCAAAAGCTTTCCCTCACACTTCCTATGGCCGTTCTTACTTTCTCCAGCTTTCTAACCCTAATGCAATTGTTTTGGCTGATGAATTAACTCCTAATTTTCGTCCATTAATTAGGCCTAAAAATCCAATTTACCATTATGCCCTTTCGGGGTGCCGATTAGGCCTAAAATTTCCCCGGGACCCAAACTAAACACCCGAGCATACTATTTCGACTATTTAGACATTTTCGGACTCAACGATACACTCGAAATCATCATACGAGTTACTAAAAATAACTGATATATTTATTCCACCAATTTAGTCCTGACACGACTCACACGCGCGTCTGACTTAATTCACTAAACTGTCGTATTATTTTCTAACGACAATTTATCAGAGTATATAGTTCCGTATTACATATCACACCGTAATATTAACTAATAAGTATTAACCCTTAGTACGCTAGTTAATATTTATTTTTATTAGATTCAGATTAATTAACAATTTAATTCTTCACATTTAAATTTAATTAATCCCGCTATAATAAATAATCCCATAATTATTTAAATCATCACAAATGTGGGATATTACATACTTTCCCCCTAATAAAGGAATTTCTTCCCGAAATTCGGAAAAATAATGTATACCTGGTATGAATAAATCTGGATATTTCTCACGCATATCCACCTCACGCTCCCAAGTAGAGTCCTCCACATTGTGATGCTGCCACTGTACCCAAACAAGTGGAACTATCTTTGACCTTAGTCTCCTCTCACTATAATCTAGAATAGCTACCGATCTCTCCTCATATGACCTATCTGGCTGTAGTTCAATCTCCTCAATTGCAATGTGAGTGTGTGCCAACTCATCTCGAAGGCATCGCCTCAGTGACGAAATGTGGAACACATCATGGATACGATGCAAGTGCTCCGATAATCCCAATCTGTATGCCACTAGTTCGACCCTCTCTATAATAGGAAATGGTCCCACATATCTCGAAGCCAACTTCCCTTTCTTCCCAAATCTCATTACCCCCTTCATCGGAGATACTCTCAACAAAACTTGGTCCCCCACTGCGAACTCACGAAAGAACCTTTTTGCATCGGCATAGCTTTTATGTCTGTCCTGTGCTACCCACATGCGATTTCGAATCATCTCGATCCTGCTCGATGTATCCTAAATTACTTCTGGCCCGAGTAGCTTGTTGTCTCCCACCTCTAGTCAACAAACCGGGGAACGACACGGTCTTCCATACAATGCTTCGAACGGGGCCATGCCAATCATAAACTGATAGGAGTTGTTATAAGCAAACTCTACTAGTGGAAGATACTGCTCCCAAACTCCCCCAAAATTAAGGATACACATGTGTAACATGTCCTCGAGCATCTCATTAGTGCGTTCAGTCTGCCCATCGGTCTGCGGGTGATACGCTGTACTCAACCGCAACTCAGTACCCATAGCTTCCTGGAAGCTTTCCTAAAAATGAGATACAAATGTCTTGTCTCTATCTGACACGATGTTAAGAGGTGCACCATGGAGCCTCACTATCTCGATAATAAATAGCTGAGCATACTGTCCCGCTGTGTAATCTATCCTGATGGGTAATAAGTGGCCCACCTTCGTCAATCGATCTACAATAACCCATATAGAATCATGCCCCCTCAGCGAAGTGGGCAACCCGATGATAAAATCCATAGAAATGCCTTCCCATTTCCAGGTAGGAATCTCCAATGGCTGAAGTAAACCTATTGGTCTCTGATTGTCCACTTTCACTAGCTGACAAGTGGTATACTGGGATACGAACTCTGTGATATCCTTTTTCATCCCGCTCCACCAATATTGTATCCTCATATCTTGGTACATTTTATCCCCACCGGGATGTACCACAAATCGGGACCCATGTGACTCCGTCATTACTGCATATCTAAGGTCCTATCCCTCTGGAACAACGAGCCTCCCATTGAAGTGCAAACCACCCTCAAAACTTACTGAATGAGACTCGGGTTCCCCGACCAAAAGCTGCCTAATCCGATCTTGACAGAACGAATCCGCTGCCTGTGCCTGTACTATTTGCGTAATGATCTGAGGTGTAACTGTCATCGCAGACATGAATGACCGGGCCACAGCATCCTGGTGTCCCAATTCCTTCCACTTATCTTTCCACACCTCGGCGGTCTCATTGACTGGCCTGTGACTCAATGCATCAGCAACCATATTAGCCTTTCCCGGGTGATAGTGTATTTCGAACTGATAATCTTTTACAAACTCAAACCACCGACGTTGACGCATATTCAACTCCTTCTGCGTGAACAAGTATTGTAGTGACTTTTGGTCTATAAATAAGCAAAACTGTTCTCCTAATAAGTAATGCCTCCAAATTCGAAGCGCAAACACAACTGCTGCCAGCTCTAAGTCGTGAGTGGGGTAATTCTTTTCATGAGGCTTAAGCTTTTAGGAAAAAAAATCTATGGCCTTCTCCTCTTACTGGAGTACTCGCCCAAGCCCCTGTAATGATGTGTCAATATAAACCAGGTATTCCATTCCCGCTCTGGTAAGTGCTAGAACGGGTGCTGAAGTTAACTTGTCCTTCAGCTCATCAAATTCCAACTGGCATGCATCGTCCCAAACAAATGGTACGCCCTTACGAGTCAAATTTGTCATAGGACCAGCAATCTTCGAGAATCCTCGAATAAACCATATGTGGTATTCAGCTAATCCCATAAAACTCTTCACCTCCATCGGCGTCGTGGGTTATCCCCACTCCCTCACCGCTGACACCTTACTAGGGTCTACAGATACCCCTCTTTCTGATACAATCTGTCCCAAAAACTGTACCTCCCGCTGTCAAAACTCACACTTCTCGTATTTGGCATACAATTCATGCTCCCGTAGGGTCTGTAGAACCATACGTAAATGCTCGGCATTTTCTTCTTCAGTGCGGGAATAAATCAAGATGTCATCTATGAAGATAATGACAACCTGATCTAGAAACTCTCTGAATACTCTGTTCATTAAGTCCATAAATACTATTGGGGCATTGGTTAGCCCAAATGGCATAACCTTGAATTCATACGATCCATACCTCATCAGAAAAGTAGTCTTGGCCACGTCCTGCTCCCTGATGCGTAGCTGATGGTACCCGGATCTAAAATCTATCTTCGAGAAGTGGGGAGCTCCTCTTAGCTGATCAAACAAGTCACCGATCCGAGGCAATGAATACTTATTCCGTATCGTGACTTTATTAAGCTCTCGATAATCAATGCAAAGGTGTAGGGGCCCATCCCTTTTCTTTACAAAAAGAACTGGGGCACCCCAAGGCGAGGTACTCCTATGGATGAAGCCCTGTCCCAATAATCGTTTTATCTGATCCCGTAGCTCCCTCATATCTGCCGGAGACATACGATATGGTGCACGTGCTATCGAACGAGTGCCTGGTGCTAAGTCTATCACAAACTCGATCTCCCTACTCGGAGGTAATCCTGGTGTATCTTGAAATACATCAACAAACTCGCAGACGACCGGAATCGAATCGAGTGGAACCGCAACTGCAGAGGTCTCATCCTCTATATAAAATAAGTGGGTGGACGATCCTACCTCCGAGTAAGGCATCGCCACTAAGAACATCTCCTAGACCGGAATGGAGAACACAATACTCCTACTAAAGCAATCAATCATGGCCTTATACTCGACTAACCAATATATACCAATAATGGCGTCATACTCGAACATATCTAATACTAGCATATCATCCGGTAAAATTAAACTGCCAATCTCTATGTGTAAACGCGCAAAATAATTTCCTTTTTATATAAAACTCAATGAATGGTGCGGAAGCGTTGAAAGATGATGGTTCAACAACAATTAAATAAAACAAATTTTGGTTTAATTGAACAAGATTAAATCAATTCATTAATCCAAGTCCTAGAATTTGCCTAAGTCATAATTTTCAATTATCCAAAGTTAGGCGAAACCAATTTTATCAAATGACTTGAATAAACCAAATTTACCCAAAAAAATTAATTAAGTCCCAAATTAAATGAGTGTGATAAATTAAACCGAATTTTATCTTGAATTATTGTAAGCATGCGTTCTACATTATTAAGCAAGATAAAATAAACAATATCACACTACGCCGCGATGTACGAGGAAAAACCCAAGACGGAAAACAACCTCGGACGGCCCTAGCCACAAGTCCACTAGATACGGAATTACAATTACAAGACAGATAGACTTACAACGACTGACTCGATCCCTCTCAAGTCTCGACGCTTCTTCTCGTAGACACCTCTTCCTAGCAGACAACCTCGGAACTCCACCGCGGTCTCGGAATCCACCGATGGGGCTTTCTATGGTCACCGTCACCCTAGCAAGGAGCCTTTATCCAAGTGGGTAGAATCACAACGAAACATCTTCTTCTTTGATGGATGTAGAAGCAAACCCAAACTTCTCTTTGAAACGGAAGAGATAAACCGGTGCCAAAACTCCAAGTAAAGATATGTATATAGAACTTGGATAAACAACAACTATTGGGTGTAAACACTAGAGTGTGTAGGATTTTTCATTAAAGAATAACACTCAAAACTTGATCTTTTTCCTTAAACAAATTTTCTATCAAAACACTCTCTAGGAGTTTGTATGGTATGAAAAAGATACACCTTCAAAAATGATTCCCGTCCTTAATAAAGTCTTAAAAAATAAGTTAAGAAACAAGTGGGGAAATGGGGTGAAAACTGCCAAAAACTGCTCAAAACTGTTCCCGCCTGGCATCTCGTTCGAACGAACTTGACTCTCGTTCGAACGAGACTTCTAACGAGTGACCAGACTGGGCTCGTTAGAAACTCGTTAGATATCTCGTTAGAACGACCAAACTCGTTCGAATGACATATCGAACGACTGACCAGTTTAGGTTCGTTGGCAAACTCGTTCGAACGAAACCTAGTTCGAACGAAAAAAACTCGTTCGAACGAAAAAAACTCGTTCGAACGAAAACCTGGTTCGAACGAAAAAACTCGTTCGAACGAGACTTCGAACGACTTCCAGAAATTTTATGATACATTAAATTTTTGTCCCAGAAACTTTATGTACTTTATTTTAAAGTTCCAATTAAATTATTCTGAAAGTAAAACATGATTTTTTATTAAACCTAACACCCAATAAATATTGTTCCAAGCTCCTATATAAATATAATTACATTCATACCTTTGGAGCATGGAACCTTAGATGATGACGTAGAAACGAGGCACGCAAACCGGCATTTTGATGAAGCTTTATATTCTTTGCCGCTACGTCTTCAACACATACTTCATAGTCTTGATAATATTACAATTAAATACTATCCTATGAATAAATGTTTTTGTCCGGAATTGAGCCAAAACTACATATGGACTCAATTTGGAAATTTGTGTCCTTATAAATCTCTCCCTTTGGCTATTCAGGGACAAAAACCAAAACAAAAATCCTAAAGGCCCGTTAAGCTCACTAGACTCAAAACATAACCCGCCCAAACTTGACTCAACCCAAGGATCAAACGCTTTGCCATTAAACAATGCTGTTTTAGTAGTAGAATACCTGCACACTTAAGCAAACTCATCAAATGCATAGGAAATATCAAAATATAAAATGCAATTAATTGAATTATTCCCCCTAAATTAATTCTCCCCTTTATCAAACACATGACCTACTTAGAAAGACGTCTCCCCCTAAGGTAAATCTCCCCCAAACGAAGATACGATAATAATAGGATTAGATACCATTTCTCCCCCTATCATCATTCTCCCCCTTTTTGTTCAGGAATAGGCAAAGGATAAAGAACTAATACACACGTTGAAGCTTAAAGTGTTAAGACATGAAAGCATATGGGCAATTAAAAGCAAGGCAAAGACAAACAAATATCATATATATATGAACTAGAAATATTTCAATGAAGCACTTGCATATATATATAGATATAAACACACATATAACACAAAATACAATAAGTTTGCACACTCGTATGGCAAAAATGTGTCATATGGAAACGGAAGTGTAGGGGTGTGAACTAGCAACAATTTAAATTTAGACCCAAACACTTAATAAACGTTCACGGAGTTCTCATTTGATTGTAAACTTCATCACATTGAAATATAACCTCATGTGACAATATAGATTGAACTCAATGAACAAACATACACAATGCATACAAGCCTAGCATGATGATGATTCTACAAACCAAATAGAGTCATGACATTAAAGACAACTAGGATAAACGGACATTGTGCAAACCGTTGATATACCATCCAAATCTCCCTCAATTAACATATATATTCTTTTATTTTTGAATGAATATATCAAACAAACATAGGCCTTGGCAGTTGTTTTCTTTTTAATACCAAATATTCTGTTTTTAGGCCTTTGGATCACGTATTTCTTTTAGATCCAATAAACGGTTGCTTACAATCGAAAATGATTTAATTCATCCTTTCGGAGCCCTTCCCCGTGCATATATTAATTTATCATGTTCTCATTTTTCACACAAATCTCACATGCAACGGATTTTGACATGGACTAGTCCTCCTAGGTCATAGATATGTAGATGACTAGATTGATAGGAGACCACCTCAAAAAGCTCAAATATAACACGTGACATTAAGATTTCAAAAGAGCTTGTGCATGTGTGAAAGAGGCATATATATATAGAATCCATTTAAACAATACAAAATCCAACTACTCCACAAGAATTATGGTAAAGAACATTTTAAGGATTGACAATCTAAACCAAAAGTTCTAGCCACGTGGGAGCGTTAAAGGAGGGATTCAAACACAAGTATATGCCACATAAAGTGTGTCAAACAAAAATACACACAAAATAAAATCTTTTTGAGTTTTTAACATTTTTATCCAAAAATTAAATATATATATATACTCAAAAGGACAAATAAAAATCATTTGAATCTTTCATTAAGCTCAAATTATCAAGAGATAAAGTCCAAATGATAAACAAAAATCTTTTTGTATTTTTCATTTAAAGCAAACAAAATGAAAGAAATATAATACAAAAGATAAACAAAAATCATAATTCTAGCATGGGATAAGCATGGGTCAAAGACTAGAAAATGATTAAACAAGCATACATTTAGCATGTGAATATAGCATGAAGTACAAAAGCTAAAGTATGCAAACACTAACACATTCATCCATTAGATTTAGCAAAGGAGGAAGCATGTGAAAGTAAATGAGAATCAAAATCCCTATTTTGTAAGGCAACCAAGTCGGATTTCCTAACCCAAATTAATGAAGAATGACTATCTTGGGGTGTAGGAGCTTTAACTACCGTGGTTACTTTACTATGGGATTTTCTAGGAATTCGTTTAAGATCAAAACAATATTTCCTAAGATGACCTTTTCGACCACAAAGTGTACAAGTAAGAACATGTCGAAAAGATTTTCCTAAGGAGTGATCATTAAATGCATTCCTAGTAGATTCTCCTAAAATATTGGTTTGGGAATTATGAGTAAATTCATTACAAGTATTGAAGCCTAAACCACAAGTGTCATTTTTAATTTGGATTGTTCCTAACATTTTATCAAGTTTTTCCGAACGACATTCCAAATCAAATTTGACATTACTAGAATCTTTTAATTTATTTTTCAATTCTAAAATGTTAGATTCTAGAAAAAAATTACGCTCTTCAAAAGCAAGAAGCTCCTTTTTCAAGGATTCCATTAAACTCCTAAGGCTATTTCTTTCGCCTTCTACATAATCAAGCTTCTCTTGAAGAGTCCTCACATGTGTCCTAAGGTCTTCTATTACGGCACTATCATCAACGACCTTGACACTCTTTCTTAAACAAGCTTCTAACTTCAAATTAGTTCTTTTCAAATTAATAGATTCTTTATATAATTCATGAAAAGCATTTTGAAGTTCACTCACATCAACCTCTTCTTCATTTTCACTCTCTCTTTCTTCTCCACTCTCACTATCATTAAAAACAAGGGAATAATGAATAATGACCTTGGAAGTGGCATGTGCTATCGTGTCATTAATCGATGAGTTCTCATTATCACTCACATGACTAGCCATAAAAGCCACAAAATTTTTCTTAGTGGGGGAATCGGGCTTTTCTTCCTTATCACTATCACTAAGGGTTGCATTATATGCAGTGGGTCGTTTACCCTCTTTCCTTAGTTTAGTGGGGCACTCATAAGCTCGATGGTCATAACCTTCACAACCAAAACACTTGTTAGACTCGTCCCTATCTAAATTTTCATTACTAGGATTAGGGATCCTCTCGGCTTTAGAAATTTTTTCGCTTTTATCATGTTTAGAAGTATCAAATTTCTTAAAATCATTTTTAAATTTATCTTTGTTAAATTTAAGAAATTTTCTAAATTTGTGAGCAAATAAAGCCATGTCTTCCGAGTCACTATCACTATCGCTCTCTACTACTTGTTTGACCTCTTTTCGGGATTTTAAAGCAACGCCCTTTTCAATTTTCTTTTCAGTTTTAGAGGGAAACATATCTAGTTCATAGGTTTGTAAATCACCTACAAGCTCTTCTAATTTCGTAGAGGCTAAAGTGGGTAAAGAATTTAAAACGGTCACCTTTGGAATAAATCTATCGGGTAGGGACCTCAAAATTTTCTTTACAACACGGTCGTCAGGTATTTTCTCTCCCAAGTTAAAGGATGAATTAACAATATTAGAAAGTCTAGCATAAAATTTATCAAAAGTTTCTTTTTCATCCATTTTGATAGTTTCAAATTGAGTGGTGAGGTTTTGGAGTTTTGAATCTTTAACGACACTAGTTCCCTCATGAGTTAATTGTAAAATATCCCAAGCTTCTTTAGCGGTTTCACATGTCATAATACGTCGGAATTCATCCAGTGCGACAGCGCTAAATAAGGCATCTAAACCTCGGGAATTAAAGTTTGCAAGTTTAAACTCATTTTCAGTCCATCTATCGGCTGGTTTGATTACACGTTCATTTTCAACTAAGTAAGTTGGTGGGGAGTAACCGGTAACAACAGACATCCAAACTCTCTCGTCGATAGATTTTAGTGCTGATCTCATTCGCGCTTTCCAATACGCGTAGTTTGAACCATCGAAAATAGGAAATTTTGAAAATGGGGAAAAATCCATTTTAGCCAAAAATTATTTAAAAAGATCGTTAACGAAATAATTTATCGCTTTGGCTCTGATACCAATTTGTAAATGCGCAAAATAATTTCCTTTTTATATAAAACTCAATGAATGGTGCGGAAGCGTTGAAAGATGATGGTTCAACAATAATTAAACAAAACAAATTTTGGTTTAATTGAACAAGATTAAATCAATTCATTAATCCAAGTCCTAGAATTTGCCTAAGTCATAATTTTCAATTATCCAAAGTTAGGCGAAACCAATTTTAGCAAATGACTTGAATAAACCAAATTTACCCAAAAAAATTAATTAAGTCCCAAATTAAATGAGTGTGATAAATTAAACCGAATTTTATCTTGAATTATTCTAAGCATGCGTTCTACATTATTAAGCAAGATAAAATAAACAATATCACACTACGCCGCGATGTACGAGGAAAAACCCAAGACGGGAAACAACCTCGGACGGCCCTAGCCACAAGTCCACTAGATACGGAATTACAATTACAAGACATATAGACTTACAACGACTGACTCGATCCCTCTCAAGTCTCGACGCTTCTTCTCGTAGACACCTCTTCCTAGCGGACAACCTCGGAACTCCACCGCGGTCTCGGAATCCACCGATGGGGCTTTCTATGGTCACCGTCACCCTAGCAAGGAGCCTTTCTCCAAGTGGGTAGAATCACAACGAAACATCTTCTTCTTTGATGGATGTAGAAGCAAACCAAAACTTCTCTTTGAAACGGAAGAGATAAACCGGTGCCAAAACTCCAAGTAAAGATATGTATATAGAACTTGGATAAACAACAACTATTGGGTGTAAACACTAGAGTGTGTAGGATTTTTCATTAAAGAATAACCCTCAAAACTTGATCTTTTTCCTTAAACAAATTTTCTATCAAAACACTCTCTAGGAGTTTGTATGGTATGAAAAAGATACACCTTCAAAAATGATTCCCGTCCTTAATAAAGTCTTAAAAAATAAGTTAAGAAACAAGTGGGGAAATGGGGTGAAAACTGCCAAAAACTGCTCAAAACTGTTCCCGCCTGGCATCTCGTTCGAACGAACTTGACTCTCGTTCGAACGAGACTTCTAACGAGTGACCAGACAGGGCTCGTTAGAAACTCGTTAGATATCTCATTAGAACGACCAAACTCGTTCGAACGACATATCGAACGACTGACCAGTTTAGGTTCGTTGGCAAACTCGTTCGAACGAAACCTGGTTCGAACGAAAAAAACTCGTTCGAACGAAAACCTGGTTCGAACGAAAAAACTCGTTCGAACGAGACTTCGAACGACTTCCAGATATTTTATGATACATTCAATTTTTGTCCCAGAAACTTTATGTACTTTATTTAAAAGTTCCAATTAAATTATTCTGAAAGTAAAATATGGTTTTTTATTAAACCTAACACCCAATAAATATTGTTCCAAGCTCCTATATAAATATAATTACATTCATACCTTTATAGCATGGAACCTTAGATGATGACGCAGAAACGAGGCACGCAAACCGGCATTTTGATGAAGCTTTATATTCTTTGCCGCTACGTCTTCAACACATACTTCATAGTCTTGAGAATATTACAATTAAATACTATCCTATGAATATATGTTTTTGTCCGGAATTGAGCCAAAACTACATATGGACTCAATTTGGAAATTTGTGTCCTTACACTATGCCTACTCCCCGGCATATAAAGAAAATCAATGACCCATTACCCAGTGGTGAGTTTACACAAGTAACTTTACTCTCTGCCGTGCTTAACAACCCAGTGACCTTTGCAAAGCTAGTGGATATAAAAGAGTGTGATGCCCCCGTGTCAAATAAGATGCGACCTAAAGTGCCATGGATAGAAAACTTACCCTCCACTGCGGGTGGTGCCTACGAAACTGCGGCCTGGTGGACGTTATAGACACGTCCATACTGCAACTGTCCCTGCTGCATCGGTACTGCGGGTAAAGCTGGAACTTGAGTCGACGCTGGTAGGGCGGAGGGAAAAATGGGTCTCTGGGGCTCCTGGTCAGCACCCTGCTATCGAGGATCTCTGTCCCTATCTGGGCACTCCTGTTTTTATGGCCAGTCTTGCCACAAGTATACCATTTCCCAAAGAAGTTTCCTCCTCTCTGCCCCTGGTAGTCTCGGCCCGATTGGCCGTTACCACCTCTACCTTGGCCCTGCTGGCCCTGTTTTCCTCCCTCCTATTGACCCTGCTGCTAATTTTGTGGCTGGCCCTGCTGCTGGCCCTGTGGCTAGCCCTGGTGGCCCTGTCTCCAACCCCCATGACCATGCCTGAACCCTCAAGAACGGAACCTCGTTGCAGACTCCCCCTGCTGGGAACCCTGCCTCTGACTCTGCTCAACTGGTACTCCACTGGCATTACCTCCCCCTGTCTTTCCCAACTGGTTGGGATCTCCCCCTCACTTGCTTCCCTTAGCATGAAAGCGATTGTCCTGGAAATGCTATAAGGCTGCATTCAGAACGTCGCTATATGAGTGTAGGGAAAGGTTACCTAATAAATGCTGTCGTATCTTCCAAGTCAAGCCATCCATGAACATCTGAATGGGCTTCTCCTCAGTAGACACCTCCTCCGGTACCATGTTTATCAATCGTGTAAACTCTTCCTCGTATTCCGCAACAGTCTTCCCTTCCCGGGTGAGGTCTAAAAGTCTCCGTCTCATCTCAGTCTTGACGGAAGAAGGAAAATACTTACGGTTAAACCGCACCCAGAAATCATTGATAGTCATCACATCTCGCTCCTCGGTAGTATAGTGGACTCCCACCACTGTAAGGCTGCTCCTCTCAGCTTGAAGGTAGCCAAAACCTGCCTTTGAACCTCTGTGCACTCATACATGCGAAGATGCCGTTGTATGTCCTTCTTCCACTGACTGGCGGTAACCACATCTGAACTGCCCAAGATCTCTGGGGGACAAGCCCTCTGAAAGGACTCTCCAACTCTCTCCCATGCAGTGGGAAATGGATTCACTGGAATTGGTTCCACTGCCTGAACCTGGGGTGGGGTCTGCTGCACCACTGCTAAGGCTGCATTTACCGCTTGTGCAACGATCGCGGTAACTTCTGTGGCGTTCATTGTCCCCTGAGCCTGTATGGCCAGCTATTCTAGATGGGCCTGTCGATCTCTCGGTGCACGTCGAGGAGGCATCTGAGATGAGAAAGAATATTATTAGTCCACAGTTATTTCAAAATCTCAAATAGCTGAAGACGTAATCGCAAAATATAAGATTGCAATAGTCCTAAAAATATGGCTCTATATCAAAGGACGCAAAGCTGAAAACATAGTAAGACGTACAGATCCTAATGGACACAAGAACCTGATGCTCTGATACAACCTGTGACACCCCGCCCAATTAAATATCGGGTGATTAGTCATTTATAAAATTTAAAACAGAATGTTCGGTTGGTTCATTCTTAGCATCACTGTCGAAAACACAATAACTTATTTAATCACCTAATATAATTAAGCTAAGTGTCAAAACATTTTTCTTATTATTTAAAAACTATTTAATTACCAAACCAAGTAATTTAATATAAAAAATCCATGCACAATTAATTAATACAAATACTGAATCAGAATCGCATGCTGAAATAGATAAGACTGGATAAAACATCCCAGTCCAGAACTCTAAACCAAAATAATAGTAGCCATCAATCCAAATGAAAATAAACGAGAAATAGAGTAAACATAATCTCTGAAACTGTCTAAGGAAGGGGCGACATATGCCCTAAAGAAAATGTCATAATGAATAGGAATGAAATAATCGAAGCGTCTAAACAAAGTCTTGCAACTCCCATGACAGCTACAGCATGCCACGCAATCCGAAACTCTAAGCCCGATGTCCCTGTGGCTGAGCAGCTGATATAATACATATATATAGCAAGAGAGAGAGAAAATGCAAGAAATGGGTCAGAGCCCGATGTGTAAAAATATTTGTTTAAGCAAGTATATAAAATTTTCAATAAAGCAAGTATCAAGTACATGTTAGTTCGAACTTTCTCTTGAGATTCTCACCCCTCTTCTATTGTGCACGCCTAATGCGTATCTAAATTTTCTCCTTAGCTATACCTCCCAATATAACTAGTCTGAATCCATCCTAATAGTATTTAACCTCACTATTAGTAAGCCCGTATCGCCCATACAATACGTTATCCAATTAGCCTATGAAGAAAAGCTATTTAATACATTTTCCATTTTCATAATAATTCAAGTATTCGATTAGAATTTTCTTAACAATTTTCATGCCCATATTCATTACTATACACACTAGATTGATTCACAATTCTCATAAATTTATACATATAGTCACATCTGCCCTATATATATATCTATAACATGATACTGCACCCCCGGGCTATATCCCATTAGTGCACCTATTCAACATTTTGTACCCCCGAGTTATCACCCTTTAGTACACTTATTTAAATAATCTTGTACCCCCGGGTTATCACCCATTAGTACATTTACAATACATTTTTGTACCCCAGGTTATCACCCATTAGTACACTTATAATAATAAGATTCTCACACCCCTGGGTTATCACCCATTAGTGTCTTTAATAGTAATAATACATAATAGGCATACACACGTCCTATTATAATAAATAGGTAATTTTCCTCACCTACATATATGCTTCTCTTGCGCATTTTAATTTCAACATTCCGTAATAGTTATTGGGTTATTCTCCCTCTTCAAATCTCTACAGTATATTCTCTCCGTACCTAATTCATTAAAGTATTTATCTTCTCATACTTCTTCCGAAATTCTGCCTTACTTGAATTTATTATTTGGAAATATTTCTCTCATTTCTGAACTAATAAACTCAAAACTGGGCCCTAAAAGAAATTATCAAAACTTCACACTGTCGCTCGAATGAAGTGGCAAGTCGTTTGAACGACTGCCACATGTTGCTCGAACGACTTCACGAGAGATTGCAATCTCGCTCGAGCGACTTCGCGCGAGAATTCGCTGTTCGTCCCTTACCCAGATTTTCCAACGTTTTCCACCATTTTTAATTTCAAATCTTCTCATTTAACACCCCAAACTCCAAATAAACAGTCCTATATTGAACCCCATCAATAATATATGATTTCTAACATCCTAGAATCATCAATTTGTTACGAATCGTTCATAAAACATGAAATCCCAAATTTACATTCATCAAAACCCTAGTTCTTCCAATACATGTTCAAGAAGCCATAATTTCCAGATTTGTTCTACATATAAATTCCTTAAAACGTGATTTTCAGTCTACATACATTAAGGGTTTCAATCTAATAAATCACAGGACTTATTTATACATTCAAATTCCTCAATTTCACCATTTTTATAACTTATAACATAATCCTAACAATCCTACACTAACATGAATCAAATTAATATCGAAATACAGCAAGTTATAAACACTTGCCTTGAGTGAGTAGTCTAATTTCTGGATGTTGTTGGTATGGGTGTGTTCCCCTCATCCCGATCTACACGGTGGTGGTGGTGGTTGTGCAAGGTGATGTCGATTTGGCCCTCTTCTCTTGGCAAAAGCTTTCCCTCACACTTCCTATGGCCGTTCTTACTTTCTCCAGATTTCTGACCCTAATGCAATTATTTTGGCTGATGAATTAACTCCTAATTTTCGTCCATTAATTAGGCCTAAAAATCCAATTTACCATTATGCCCTTTCGGGGTGCCGGTTAGGCCTAAAATTGCCTCGGGACCCAAACTAAACACCCGAGTATACTTTTCGACTATTTCGACCCTTATGGAATCAACGGTACACTCGAAATCATTATACGAGTTACTAAAAATAACTGATATATTTATTCCACCAATTTAGTCCTGACACGACTCACACGCGCGTCTGACTTAATTCACTAAACTGTCGTATTATTATCTCACGACAATTTATCAAAGTATATAGTTCCATATTACATATCACACCGTAATATTAACTAATAAGTATTAACCCTTAGTACGCTAGTTAATATTTATTTTTATTAGATTCGGATTAATTAACAATTTAATTCTTCACATTTAAATTTAATTAATCCCGTTATAATAAATAATCCCGTAATTATTTAAATCATAAAAAATGTGGGGTAATACAACGAATGTATATTTTAAAAGAGGATTTTTTTAAAATGAAATCATAGTATAAAAAGGGTTTTCGCATTGACACCGAGAATCGAGGTGTCACAATTTAAGCATTGAGCAAAATAAAGAATACCTTATATGACTGTTAAACTTAGTAACGACGACCAAAATTTGGTCACATATTTTCTACACAAACATAAGAACTATTTTTTCTTGGGAATATGATGAGCTTCCATGTCTAGAAAAGAAACTGGTGGAACATACACTAGTAATAAAAAAAAGGATACAAGCCTATGAAATAACTACCCCGAGAAATGACCCTGGGGATTACAGCCAAAAGAAAAGAAGAGATTGAATTAGTTGTTGTTGATTATTCAATTAGAGTGCTTATGGATCAAGACAATTAAGGGAATAAGGATGAGGTTGTCTATTATCTTTGTATACGTATAAAAAATTATGAACGTAAATATTCTCCTGGTAGAAAAACTATGTTTAACTTTTTACTTCACAGATATAAAATTAAGATATTATCTTTTTCCTAGTGCAGCCTTTGTTATTTCAGAAGTTTATTTGATTAAATATATTCTTACCAAACCTATTATAAAAAATAGGACTGATAAGTGGATTTTAGATCTCTTAGAGTTATCTTTATCATATGTTCCTTAAAAGACAGTGAAAGGCTAAACTTTGGTTAAATTCTTTCCATACCACCCTTATGAGGAAGAGTTTGATGAAGAATATGATATATGTTACATATCTTTAAGCCTTTGAAAACTATGATTTGATGGTTCTAAGAATGAAACCATGTCAGGGATAAGAGTAGTCATAGAATCACAAGGTAATATAAAATCCAAACATGGATATATATTAGAAAGTAATTCATGTTCAAATAATCAAGTCGAATAAAAAGTAGTCATAATGGCTTTCAAAATCCTTTTAGTTTCAGAGCCTCAGTAATTCAAGTTTATAGGGATTCTCAATTAGTTATAAAATAATTAACTGTTGAATATATATTTATGGATGATAGTTTAATTATTAATAATTAAAGAACCTTGCATATATTATCAAATTTGAATGAGATTATTTTGAATTGCATCCCAAGGTTTCTAAATGAAGAGGCTGATAAGATATCTCAACAAGGTTCCTAATTTAAGACCAATGAGAACTTATAATGAAGATTGAAACTGGATTTCATCACCAAATTTCTACCTTTTGTCTAAAATAAGTTTCTCTTTATGGAGATTAGTAATATTAATGTTCATAAGTACTGGAAAGCATGTCGTCGAATATTTAACTCATCCCAACATTAAGGCTGATAAAGCCGTCAAATTAAAATCCCTTAACTATGTAATGTATGTTGACACACTATTCAAAAGGGCTGATGATAGCATGGACTTATAATGTTTAAGTAAGGAAGATAGTTTGATAACCATAGCTCAAGTTCATGAAGGATTATATGGAGCACATCAAGCAGGTCCTAAAATGAGGTGGTTATTAAGAATGCATGGCTATTTTGGTCCAACCATCTTAAAATATTGCATAAAATTTTCTAAGGGGTGCTAAAAGTGTTATCAACATGGACCTTTGAAGCATATTCTAGCCATTGACCTTTAATATGTATGAACCTTTGCCATTTTGAGGGTAAGAAATAAATGTAATTGGTAAAATACATACCCCATCTTTGAAGTTAAATGGTCTCAAAACAGTGACAACAAACTATTTCAAGTCGGTTGAAGATAAAGCTTTGAGGTCAGTGATCTAAACTGAAGTAGTCACTTTTATATAGTACATTGTGTATACATTTGGGATTCCTCAAACTATAAATTCATACAATGCCAACATTTTTTAGGGAAATATAGTGATTGACTTTACCTCGAGGTTGGGGATAGCTTTTACCAAATCAACACTATATTATGCCCAATCAAATGGACAAGAAAAAACTACAAAAGGGTAATAAAATCCAACTTAGGCAATGTTATTGAAAAGAATCTCAGGATTGGCATAACTTGTTGCCCGAGGTATTATGGGCATATAGAACATTCAAAGGATCAAGTATGTGAATAACCCCTTATGCCTTAACATATTTGAATGATTTTATACTTCCAACATAAATCACACTAAATTCACTAAGGGTAGCGACCCAAAATGAGTTGAAAATTATAGGTGACCAATCCTTGTAAATGGAATTAGAAAAAATAGATCAAGAAAGGGTCAGGGAGTTAAAAAACATTTTGGTTAAAAATAAACAAAAAAGTGGTGAAAGTTACAACAAACAAGTAAAAAAAGAAAATTGAATGAAGGGGATCTAGTGTTAAAAATAGTTCTTCCATTGGGGTCAAAATACCCCTCCTATGAAAAATGATCTCCTAAATAGGAGGGACCATCCCAAGTACGTGACATAAACTTTATATACTTGGGATGGTCCCTCCTATTTAGGAGATCATTTTTCATAGTTATGATCTCCTAAATAGGAGGGACCATCCCAAGTATATAAATAATATACTTGGGATGGTACCTCCTATTTAGGACTAATTCCCGAATTTTAAAACCATATTACCCTATGAGTGCATATCACGTACTGAAATGGAGACCTGCCAAATATTATTTAGCAAAACTAAAAGTTTATTTCGTAATATTTATTAATGTTTTATTTTCGAACTTAGATTTTAACCTTGTCCAAGCATGTGAGTGATAAAATATGCTAAAAACATAAATAGAGACAAAACATCAAATGCATGAGGAGAAAAATTCACTAACGAAAAAACCTTGAGTTAATGAAACAATCTTAGTAAAAACTTGGAGAGGACTTATAAAGGGGACTAGCGACTAATATTCCTTCTACACTAACTCACATATCACATTTTTACCACCATTTTGTAGTAAGTAGGAGATCTTTACATGACAGTAGAAACACTCAACATCTTGCATATCTTTACACATATCAATAATATTAGAAACACTCAACATGTTGTTGTCTGTACACATGTAAAGAATATTGCACAAGACTTATTCTTCAATATTTGGAGAACACAAGTAATTGGAACCTAAAAAGAGCCACAAAGATAACAATACTATTGTGTTAGAGAAAAACTCTAAAGTGTATAAAATTGACTGGTTTTTTTAAGTGAAGTCTCTTGATAAATTCTTTGTCTTCTTTGATATTAATAAACCTCAAGATATAGAGGTGATTAAATGAAAATAAGAGAATGATAATAATAATAATAATAATAATAATAATAATAATAGTAATAATAATAATAATAATAATAATAATAATAATAATAATAATAATAATAATAATAATAATAATAATAATAATAATAATAATAATAATAATAATAATAATAATAATAATAATAATAATAAGAAGAAGAAGAAGAAGAAGAAGAAGAAGAAGAAGAAGAAGAAGAAGAAGAAGAAGAAGAAGAAGAAGAAGAAAAAGATTAAATACATTTATATATTAGATTCCCTCTTTTTCGAAAGTGTTCTTATCTTCTTAGAAATGAAGAAGATGAAGAGCAAACATAAACATCTATTCAACAAATATTTATAAGGGAAAATCATATGAGAGATATTTTCAAATGAAGAGTAATGGGTTTTATAGATAAAAACCAAAGAAATGTGTTTTTCCATTACCAAGGTCAGCTAGCAAGTCACATCTCTTAAACAAGGCATGTGTGAGAGAATTTCTAGGGGATCTAATGTCTAATCATCTGCCAAGAAAACACCAAAGGCGACTTTATGAATAAAAACCAAGAATATATTCAAAGATCTTAAAAACTAATTCGCACCCAACTTTCTTTGTTTCCAGTTCACTACAGCAAAGAAATTCTTCGATAAAGCAAACTTGTGGAGAAGAAAGTCGTGAATCATCCCAAATTTTTTTGAAGAATATTCAAGTGAGACCATGATTATCATCAAAAGGTTTAGTCACTGTAGGGAAGAACTTTGCTACGGTGATTGGCTAGCAAAATGAGGTCGTGATATCTGCCAAAGTTTTTTCTAGAAGAACTCTCATTATTCGCTACTAGCAAAGAAAAAATTCATTGTAGCAAAGCCACTCGGATTGATCACTTTTGCTTATTTTTTGTTTTTTGCAAAATATTTTTTATAAGCAAAATAAAAGGGAAAAAACTCAATCTTTACACACACAAGTTTTTGACATGATTTAAAATTTTATAAAAATAAGTGACGTGAGTGTATGACTACTCCAACTTGGGAATGAGAAAATTAGATTTAAGGTCTTGAACGTTGATGAAGCTTTCCGTAAAGGTAAACATAGATCCCAAAGTATCTTTAGAAATCAGAATAAGACAACTAACTAGGAGGGAACAAATAAATATGTGAATAGTCCTGCAATCTCCCCATTCTAGTCTGTGAAAAAAATACACAATCAAAAGATTATAAGTAACAGAAGAAAAACCTATCAACTCTGACTCAATCGACTGTCCAAAGGCCTAATAAGGTGGAAATTACAAATGCTGACAATCCAAGCCAATAAAATACTTCTTATAAGACTTTGTATAATCACTTGGGCATGATTTCCTGAAACATACTAGAAAACTAATCAAAATACCAATGTTTTAAGAAATCACAAATATGCAATAGTTAAATATAGAAATAAGAGATATAGATTCTAAATAACATATGAAATAAGTTTCAAGTATCCACTAACTTTTATGTCGTAAGGTAAGAAACCAAGAGACTCTGCACTTTACTATAAAAACTTCTCCTCGTAAGTTTCTACCCCTTTTTGTCAAAGAAGTAGACAGGGGAAAGAAATAAGAAAAACAAAATAAGAGAGGCAAAGGAGAACATGAAGTCAATTAAATATAGTCAAGCTAATGCACTCTATAAAATGATTTTGTCATTCATAGATAGATATAAATTTTTTATTGAATAAGCTCCAAAACCTTGATTTGAATAAGGAATCATATAGGCTAAGGTTTCCTAGTTACCAAATGATTAGAGATGCATGAAAAGTGTTCATAATAAAGTAAAGATTATCTCAAAGGCTAATAACATGATGAGATTTACTAATTAAAAACATAATATCATATCTCAAATGTGAGAATTGAGAACAAAGAACACAATTGGAAGATTAAAACCAATCTCGAGTTTAATTGAGAATAACGATTCATAGAATAAATTACTCAAATCCTTTATAGAAGTGAATGTTCTAACACCTTTTAGATATTTTCAACGACCACTTTTTTCTTCTTGAATGAGCAATTTAGTTAAAACCTTTGGTTTCACACATTACTTATAAATATAAAAAGTGTTCCATGTTTTTATCAATTTCACGAAAAATAATTCTCACCCACTAACCTAAAGAACTGATTTCTATGGAAAAGCTCAAAAGTAAGACCAAAACCCTCTTATCTTTTACACACATTTTCTTGCCTATAATAAAAATGAACTATTTCTCAACCATTTTCCAACTTTGTACTCAAACACAACCTTAGTAATTTTTATGTTAAAGATTTAGCATTTGATATGGTATTAGATGTAACAAAAAAAAAAATAGGGCTTTGAGGTTATTCGTCCTTTTTTTTTTAAAAGAAATTAGTTAGCGATCTCATGAGATTTTCATTTTGTTATTAGCCCTATGTAAAGATACATGGCTTTCACCCCATTAAATCAGGGCATAAAAAATCAACAGCACAACCCACTAACTGATGCAGTTGTTAACAGTTATGGAATTTTTTACCAAAGAGAAATAAATAAAGGATGGGCTCCAAAAAGACATTGTCGAAACATGACCAATGCCAAAATACCTAAAAAATATATGGTATTGGATAACATTGGTGATTTTTTCAACGATGATGCATTTTGAATTAATTTGGGTCCATTACATATATCACAAAATAAAATCATAATCAAATAGTAAATCAAATTAATAGCATGAACTACTTGCAAATGCCATGAATTAATTAACACAAACAAACATATCAATAATTCTAACTAAAATTCACACAAACATGCACACAAATATTTTCAGAAATTAGTCTTAAAAATATACTTCAACAACCAATTAACAATTCGGGTTTTCAATTGGCTCACCCTCAACCTCCTATCACCACTACAAATCAACAAAAATAATCTGGAATTGCACCCAACACGGATCTATATGTAAATTGAGTAATAAAACAACACATATAAATCCAAATACCGACGAAAAAAAACCCATATACTGATGAAAAAAAACATATGTAACTTGAGTAGTAAATAAACTAGCGGCTTACCTAGGGCGATGGTGGTAGATGGTGATTGGTACAACGAGGCTAGGGCGAACGAAAAGGCTAAGATTGAGGCGCACAGCCTAGTGACGAGGCTTACCTAGGGCCGACGTGTGCGTCGGGTGAAGAAGAGAAGAACCAGGGCTTGGGTTTTTCTTTTTAGTGTCTTTTTTACTTTCTTTTTATTGTCTTTTTTACTTTATTTTTACTTGGGATTAAAAGAAGCGAGAACCTAAAATGTGAGAAGGGGGAACCCAAGTATTTTGTGGTTGTCTCATAAAGTATATTTTTTGAGACGGCTACTAATTTGACGTCTTTTTAGCTACTACTTTATGAGACGGGGAATAAAAGCTATCATAAAAAGACTATTTTTTAAGACGATTAATTTTAGCCGTCTCAAAAGGTTAGTTTTAAAGACCAAAATTTTAACCGTCTTAAAAAATACTTTTTTTTAGTGACATCTTGATGTTACTAAATTTTTGGATGGATATAAATATATGAAACATCACTTTGTTCAAAATTGTTTTTCCATGTGGCGACTTTCTCTCTTAACAAAAGTCGGGGAGCTATTTCCATAATGGTAGCTCTCTCTTCCTAGTGCCACATTCCTAACAGCACCTTCTCTCATGATTTTATACAAAACATGATCTTTTTTAACTCTTTACAATCATGAATCAATATCACACATATATATTTTTAGGATAATGGACACTCTTTGACAAAATATTTGAAGCTTTGAACCATTTTTTAAAGATAGTACAACTTTGTTATCCACCATAAAGTGGCATCAAATCAATGTGTAATGTGATGGAAAAGTGCATTAAGATATGATAGTGTGTTCCAAATAAAAGTTCCTCAAAGTTTATAAGACTAAGAAACAAAATAGAAATGTATCTTATGAAACACAAGATCACATTATCCAAACAAAAGGAAAAGTAGTCAAAATAACCATTTTGATGTACAAGATATTGCAAGGAGTATATAAACTAAAGAGAATATAGATTATTGTTTCTAACAAATCTTTTAATGGCAAGAAATACGACCTACTCTAATTTAAAGAAACCATGGCATAAGATATAAAAGGTTGTGATAAAAAGAAGCACAAATCATAGACATGCTACTAAACATTCAATCAACGATGAAAATACTCATGTAATACCCCGTATTTTCGAAGACTTAAATAATTACGTGATTTATTATTATTGTGGGATTAATTAAATTAAAATGTGAGAATTAATTATTAATCCGGATTTAAATTTAATATTTACTAGCGTGACGAGAAGTTAGTAGCTATTAATATTACTGTGACAAAAAGTAATATGGAATGACGATTTTTATATAATTTGTCGTGATAGAGAAATACGACAGTTTGATATATTAAGTCGGAATGCGCGCGTGAGTCGTGTCAGGACTAATTAAGTGGAATATAAAGGTAAATTATTTTTAAGTAACTCGTATGATCATTTCGAGTGCGTCGTTGAGTCCGAAGGGATCGAGATAGTAAAAAAACTCTACCCGAATATTTTATTTGGACTCCGGGACATTTTTAGGCCAAGCCGACACCCGGTAGGGGCGCTTTTGTAATTTGGATTTTTGGAGGAATTAAATGGACGATAATTAGAGGAATAATATATCAGATAATTGGTGACAATTAGGGTTAGGTTACACCAAAATGAAGAGAGAGCCACAGTGGGTGAGGCAAAGAAAATTCCAAAGGAGGAGAAGTTATGTTCACCACCTTTCACCACCACCACCACCATCGTGTAGATCGGAACGCGAGGAACGCATCCATACCAACAACATCAACGGATCAGACCTTCGAAATCGAGGCAAGTGTTTATTGCTTGCTTTTATTAGGGATAATTATGTTCATGTTAGTCTAGGTAAATAAACCCTGTGATGAAAATTAATTTGGGTGAAATTGGAGAACTATATCATTAATAAGGGCTGATTTGATAAGGATTTGAATACCATATGTAGATAGGATGATGCCTACGTAGTTTGGATGATCTCTATGAACAAATCTGGGTTTAATTTGAAGTTATGCATATTAATTTAAGAACTAGGGTTCTTGATAATAAAAGTTGAGGATTTCAAATTATATGAATGATTGGTGATGATTTAATGATTCTAGGTTGTTAGAATTCATTTACAAATGTTAGGATTCGATTCGGGAATAATTTATTGGAGTTTGGGATGATATTTTAGAGATTTTAGGGTTGAAAAATGAAGCTGTCTAAGGTTGAAGACGAAACAGTCCAGGTCGCGAGATCTTGCTCGAAGTTGTTCGAGCGAGACTGGTTCTCACGCGAAGTCGTTCGAACGACACGTGGAAGTCATTCAATCGATATTCCCTTCTGGTTCGAACGAGATTTCCAATTTTTAGTGAATTTCCTATTTTACCATTATGTTAGTAAACGGTAGATTTACGTTAGGAAAATTAGTGTTCGATGAACCCAAATAAGTGCAGAAGTATTGGGAGTTATTTAGAATATTCATGACGGTGAGATTAACTTGGAGATTACGAGAGAGAGATAATTGTAATTGTAAATGCGTCGAGAGTATTAAGTGATAAATACTAACGATATTAGTCCTCAAGAAATAGAACTTATAAGAATAAAAATTAGTGGTTAATTGTGGGACTCATTGCGATTTTGTATTAAGGATTTTCGGGTGACATATTATCCTTAGAAATATATTACGAGAGAGGGAATATCGTAACTTAAAATACGTTGATAGTATTTAGTGATAATAATACTACGTATGGAATATGACAATTGGTCGTGTGTATACCGTTTAATTGGATGGGTTGTGTGAATACCTATTACTTGCTAGTATTATGTGTATGACATACCTAGCTGCTTGCTATCACGGGAGGTGGTGTAGAGGCAGTCTTATCCTGAGGGGATTTTGACTTGTATCTCAGATCAAGGACTGTGAAGGCTTACTTATGAGTTGGTAAGTTGCTGACTATGGGAGCGTAGGTATGTGCATGACCCATAGGTATGTGAGCTATGTTCCCCTCCATTATGTGTGTTTTGTATATATGGTTCATGGGAGACTTCATATGCGATAGTCCTTTTTTTAGTACGAGAGGTACCGAGACATGATAGCAGAGTATGCAATGCACTACAGGCATAGCCTTGGGGTGATGTATTAGTATATATATAAATAGTGGTGGTTATTTATATATACTTGTGTTATATTTACAATGTGATAATTGTAGGCTATTAAGATTGGGTTAATACATATATATAATAGTGAAAGATATATATATGTATGCTTTTGGTATAGCTAAAATGAGAACATATCAGATTATTAAGATAGTGAAATCTTCAGTAACATAAATAGTGAATACTTGACTTTAGTGTGTTAACACTTAATTAAAATGATAAACGTGGAGATCAAATGCGGAATAGTACTATGAGGGATATCTAGTAGGATAATTCTTTTCCTAGTAAGCATGTGTCGGATGGCTAGGTGGGGTTAGATGTACGTTAGGCGTGGACATTAGTCGAGGGGTGAGAATCTCATGTGAGAGTTAGAACTAACATGCATATAATACTTGCTTTAATGCAGTTTTAAATACTTGCTAAAACAAATATTTTTACACATCGGGCTCTGACCCGTTTCTTGCATCTCTTTTCTCTTTTGCTATATATATATGTATTAGTACAAGTGCCCAGCCACAGGGATACCGGTTTTAGGTACTTGGATAGTTTGCCGAGCTGTAGCTGTTGTGGAAGTTGCGGGTTATTTGAGATTAGACACTTCTCTCATTTCATTACGTTCCTAGTTCAGATATCTCAGTCAGGGCATGTGTTACCCATCCTTATTAGCAGAGTTGTGCTTAGTTTACTTTGTAGTTCTTCTCAGTTGGTTTGAGTATTTATTATGGTTTGGTTTGTAATTGTAAACTCGAAGGTTTTATCCAGTCTTATCTATTCAGTATTTGATTCAGTCACATTTAATTCTTGTGTATGGTTTATAATTACATGTTCAGAATTTATTAAAATAATTGGGTTAAAGTTTAATTGGAAAATGTTTTGACACTAGCTTAATTAAATGTTAGGTAATTAATTGGATTTAAGTTTTCGACAGTGATGCTAAGAATGAACCAACCGAACATTCAGTTTTAAATTTTATAAATGACTGATCACCCGATATTTAATTGAGAGGGGTGTCACAACTCAATGAGGACCTATGAATATGAAACCCAGTCCAATCAAGAGGTTTAGATAAAATATCATTTAATTAAAGGTTAGTGGACACATACCTTAAAGACACACCGTTTTCTTCAATAATGTCTTCTAATGAAATGATGGCGTATATATATGTGCTTTCTTCTATAATGTTGAAGGTGATTTTTAGAAATATCAATGGCACTAATATCATCACAATAAATTATTATCAATACTAAAATCTTTCAACATTTTCTTCATCCACAATAATTGAACACAAAAACTTCCCTCCAAAATATACTCCACTTTGCCCGTGGAAAGTGATACATAATTTTTCTTCTTAGCATGCTAAGAAGCCAAAGAACTTTCAAGATGGAATCACCCTCCATATGCAATCTTCCTACCTTCCACATCATCCACCCAATCTTTATCCAAATAAGTCAACATAGAAGTCTTAGTATTCTTAGGATATCAAATACCAAAATTCGTATTTCCTCCTATATATTTAATGTTAAGCTTAATGGATTTTGAATGGGACTCTTTAGGACATGATTGCTAATGAGCACAAATGCCTACACTAAAAGATATATCAGGATGAGTAGTCATAAGGTACAATAAACTACCTATAATGCTACGATACAAAATTTCATACACATCCTTTCCATTGACATCCTTTTCAATCTAAACGAAAACACTCATAGGAGTGAATTTGTGGTTTGAAGAGTCAAGGTAAAATTTCTTCACATGGTCCTTACCATAAATGGAAATGAAAATTCCACTATCCATTTAGCGCACTTAGAGATAAAAAAGAACATGATTTCCCCAATCATGCTCATCTCAAATTACTTTTGCATTAAAGAAATAAAGTCTCAATCATGTTTCTCATTAGCCGAGACAAAACACAATGTCATCAACATACACTTGAGCCACCACTATGTCTACCCACAAGATTATAAAATAAAGGCTTGTCCACACTTCCTAGTGTGAAATATTTACCTGTAATATACGAGGTAAGTCTCTCGTACCAAGCTCTAGCTACTTGTCTAAGGCTGTACAAAGACTTTTTAAGGCGATAAACATGTGTTGGGAACTTAAAATTCACAAATCCCTTCGGTTGTGACACACAGACTTCCTCTTGGATATTTCCATTAACAAAATCACACTTAATGCCCATTTTATGGTGCTTAAAGTCTAAGGCACATGCATTATCCAATAGTAACAACACCGACTAAAGCCTAGACATAAGAGTAAAAGACTCATGAAAATACACCTTCAACTTAAATATGTCCTTGATCCACTAGTCATTACTTGTTCCTAAAAATGGCATCATCTTCATCACACTTTATTAAAGATCCAATTAGTATCGATAACATGAACATCTTAAGGAAAATGGATTAGATTCCAAACTTTGTATTTAGTGAATTTGTCTAAATTCTTTCTTTTCGTTGACCTAGTATTCTTCAAATAAGGCTTATTTCACATTCTTACGCTAAATAGTACAAGTATAACAAATAAAGTTAACTTCCTTTTGGAGTTAAGAACGTGTCTAATCTCTAACACTAGGGCTAGGAAACATGGAAGACGCGTTTTCATAATCATCCACTTCATCTTCCCATTCTTCTTCAAAAAAGGAAACACAAAAGTCATGTTTTTACAACCATCCTAGGAATCACTATCGTTGATGACTATGTTAATAGACTCCATCATTTTACGAGAGATGTAATTATAAATATGATATGCATGACTATTGGTGTAATAGCCAAGAAAAAATTCCAACATCACTCCTAGAGTCAAGCTTAGTCAAGTACTCTCTATCTTTGACTATGTAAAATTTGCTTCCAAAGACTCTAAAATGCTTGAGTGTAGGGTTTTTTTCTTTCTAAATATCACACGGGGTTTGATTGGTACCATATCTCCTATAAACTTGGTTGAAATTATGATAAAACGTGTTAAAATATTTTGCCTAAATTATCTTAGGCACCTTCTTACCTATCAACATGGTCCAATTCATCTCTTAAATTGTTCAACTTTATCTTTAAATGATCCCATTTTGTTGAGGCTTTATGGGGGATGAAAACTCATGGTTTATTACAACTTCACTACACCACTTGAGTATATCGATTCCTTCAAACTCTCTCCCATAATCACTACAAATTTTAGTGATAGTGCAACCTTTTTCCATTTTAAGTTATTTTTAGTAGGTAATGAAAAACTGCTTAGATTTGGACTTACTATATAAAAATCCTACAAAAGTGAATCTAGAGAAGTCATCTACAATCAGAAGTACATATTTCCTACTACTTATGCCTTTCGCATGCATTACAACCATAAGTTCTTCTATAAAAACTTTAGAACATGAAAAGTAGAAACAACATTCAATTTTTATGTGGGATACTAATTGGTTTGTCCACTTCAGAAGTACTAGAAACACGAGAAGTTGACTAAGGAGGAGGTAAATCACGAACAAGTTCATTTCTAAAAAGTCTACTAATATCTAAAAAGTTCACGTGACCCAACTTTTTATACCAAGTAGCTGCCATATTCTCCTTTGAACTATTGAAAAGAAAACTTGGAGAGACGTTAATGATATGGAAATTATCCATAGTTCTAGTGTCCTTTAAAATGAAATTACCTTTAGGATTAAGAACTTTACATTCCTTGTTGGTAAAAAGCACAATGTGATGATCGCCACACATTTTTCTTATGCTAAGCAAGTTAGCCTTCAACCCATCTACCAAAAAAACATTATATATCCTAGGAAAACAAATAATCTCAATAATAACCTTTAATATGATATTCTATTTATTCCCATCTCCAAAAGTGACCAAACTGGATTATTTCGTAACAAATATAGAGAAAAATGTTTTGTTCCCAATTATATGCCAAGAACACCCACTATAAAAATATCATTGTGATTCATCTTAGATAACAAAATCCGTGTGAATAATAACAAATTTAACCTTTTCTTTTTTGTCCCAAATAGCCTAAGTATTCTTTTCAAAATCTTTTGAAATGATGTCAATTTTGTTAGATTTAGAAATCCTTTGAATATTTGACAAAATTGTTTTTGAATTTTCAATAAGGAAATTCAAATGATGCCTTAAAGATGAAACTACATCCAAGTGAGGTTTTTAAGCACTCTGGAGGTTTGCAAACATCTATAGAGAAAAAAAATTCAAATGACCATTTCGATTACAAAAAGTGCAATGATACACAACACGTTGATATTTTTTCTTAGAGAGTTTCAAAACATTTTTCTTCCCAAGAGCTAAAATAGACTCTTTATCAAAATGATTATCTTGAGAAGGTTTCATAAAAATGGTTTTGTTGTCATATTTAGATGGCACAATAGATTCAACAAAACCAACACCATGTTTATCATTATAATATTGAGTATGAGATAAAAGAATGTGTCCCAATTGTTTTCATCTATTTTCTAAGTTAACTTTCACATTCTTACTGGAGTATAGCTCATTTTTAGGAGAGGTTATTCTCTTATTTAAAGAATCATTGAAACTTTTACATTCTGATGACTCACATTGTATAACATTCAACCTTTCTTGTAAAATGATTTTCTCAGTCACCACTAAAAGGAGACTCTCACTAACAACAAAACGTTGAGATACCATATTGCTAAAAAAGGATCCTTTTATTTTAAACAAGCATTTTTCTTTCTGTATTTTTGAAGTTTGATGGAATTTTTTAACACGATTTTCTTAAGTTTAGAATTTTTAGTACAAAGTTTATCATAAGCATGTTTGAGGTCAAAATCTTCTTCATTATAATATTCATCGCAGAATAACCAAAAGAAGATAAAATTTTAATCTTTGTGGAACATTCATCATTACTAAATGTAGATTGAATGCCATCAAAAGAGCCCAAAGTGTATGTTGGTTGAATAATGTCTTCATAAATATATATACCTCTAAACATCATATTATTCTTTCTATTAACACAAATATACGATCTTCCTCTAGGTCTTTCAACTTCAGCAACAAGAGGACCAACTTCTAATACCAGGGATAGTGTGTATTATGTACCAAAATGGAGACCCACCAAAAATTATTTTAGCACACATAAAAGTTTACGTCATAATATTTATCAATGTTTAATCAACCAACTCAGATTTTAATCATGTTTTATCATGTGGGTGTTAATAATACAAAAATAGTAAATATATATATACATATATAACACCGGATGTACGAGGAGAAACCCCTCTAATGGGAAAAACCTCGGGCCAATGAGACAAACTTATTTAAAACTTGGTAAATACTTATAGAGTGGACTATCAACTAATATCAGTTCCACGTTAACTCACACCTCACACTTTTTGTACCAATCCGTAGCAATTCAGAGAACTCTACATGTCGATAGAAACACTTAAAATCTCTTATGACTTGACACACATCAACAATGTTGCATTATCCTTATTCTTCAATCTTTAGAGTTCATAAGTGATTGTCACTCGAAAAGATCCAGAAAGATCACAATACTCTTCTTTGGGAGAAAATCTGTAAAGTATAAGGAACTAAGTGATTTTGTAAAAGTGAAGGCTCTTGGTAACATATCCATGTTATTTGATATTAATTAACCTCAATAAAGATTGTTGAATAAATGCAAAGAAGATAATAAGAAAAAAAGAACTAGATTTAGATATTAGATTCCCTCTTTCTCAAAAGTGTTCTTATCTTGCTAGAAAGGAAGAAGATGAAGAAGACACACAAAGTACTCTTCAAAAAATATTGTTCTTCGAAAATAAGATGAGAGACATTTTCAGATGAAGATCAATAATGGTTTTTATAGAGAAAATCCAAAATAACGGGTTTACCCATTGACAATGTTAGATAACAAGTTAAATCTCTTACATAAGGCATGTGTAAGAGAGTCATTCAGGGATCTAACGTCTAATCATAAACCAACAAAAGAAAAAAAGGTAACTTTATGCACATAAACCAAGATGATCTTCGAAGATATTAAAATATGATCTGTGCACAACTTTCTACATTATAAGAGCAACCCTTATGGGCAGTCTAAAAATACACATTGCTAGCTCAAATATACCCGTTAAAAAGTGGGAAAAATGCTACGGGTAGTTCAAACATACCCTACATAATCACCCAAATGACGCCGTATAAAAATATTGTTCCTACCGTGGAACATCATGTTCCGCCTAAGAGTTTTGGCACTATTCCTTAAGAGGAACATCATGTTCCGCTTAAGGTTTATGATATATTACATTTTCAACCACAACATAAAACTTATGGTAATTAAATAAACACCCAATGATTATATAAACGAGTATAAATTTTTTTAGATGTTTTTTATAAATAAATAATATATATTCGTTCACAAATATTTTTTTTTTTAGAGTTTTTTCTTCATAAAAAAATAGTCGTTGCCAAAATAAAGCCTTTGGGGGTAGAAATCTAATTAAACAAAATTATTTTAATTCCTCTTAAGGACTTTTTTGAGTGGCTTGGGTGGAACTTAATGTTCCGCTTAAGGTGGGACCTAGAAAAAATTAAGTTGTCGGCTACTAGTGTATTTCTAAATTTGTTATTTTTTGCGGTACCAAATGCTATATATGACAATATACACTACCCACAGCAAACATTAAAACCTCATATATACATATTTGGCATACCCATAAGGGTTGCTCTAAGTTCGCTGCACTGAACTTGCGGCGAAGAAAGTTGTGAGTCATCCCAAGGATTTTGAGGCATTTTCATGTGAGACCATGCCAGTAAACGAAGGGTTTAGTCTCTAAATCTAAGAACTTTCCTCCGGTGATTTACTTGCGAACAAGGTAATGATCTCTGCCAGAGTTTTTACCAAAATAAGTCTATGTGCTCGTTACTAGTGAAAAAAAACCTTCGGTGCTGTAAAGCCACTAGGCTTCCTTATTTTTGAAAAATGTTTTGAATAATAAAAATCTAGGGAAAAACTCAACTTTTACACATAGAAAAGTTCTAAATTTTATAAAAACCAGTGACATGAGTGTAGGGCTACTCCAAATTTTACCTTACATCCCAAAAATTATCAAAGAGATGTGAGAATGAGAAAACCGACTTCAAGGTCTTGAACATTGATGTAGCTTTTTGTAGAGGTAAACATGGACCGTAAAGTGTGTGCTGGAAATCGAAATAAGACAACTACGTAGGAGGTCACAAATGAATTTGTTAATACTCTTACATACCTGACAATATGTGAAGAAAGTAGGTTGTGCACGAAACCAAATGAACCAAATGGATCGAAAAGCTAAACCAGACCAGACCCACTTTTATGGATTTTTTAAATTCATTATTAATTTGTTCTAAGATATTAAGGACCAAATATATTTAGTTCGGTCTCAGTCGGGGTTATTAAAAAGAGGATCTGAACTAGAACACTTTTAATATATATATAGTAGCGGAATGCCCGTGCGTGAAGGCACGATGAAAATTTTCAAAGTACGTAATCGTAAAACGATAAAAAATTTCAAAGCACGTAATTGCAAAACGGCAAAAAATTCGTTCCCCAATAAAACAAAGCGTAATTTTAAAGAATTTTAAATGAAAAAGATTTTTATATAAGAAAAAAATTTGTAAAAAAAATTAAAAAATTGAGCATATTTTCCTTCATTTATAGGATTATCTACACCGTTTAAAAATTAAAAATACTCCACAAACAACCAATCTAATAGTCTGTAACAATAATTAGTACGTCCTAAACCTCGTATAAATAAAAGGTTTAATTTAACTCAATTCGAGGCACGGACATCACGGGCTAATTTGATTTATTTAATGATGTATTTGTGCTATTTCCATAAATTTAGTTAAAGGCGTGATTGATATGTAAAATTCACAACAAATATGTCAAGTTGATAAAAAGAATAAAAAGGGATTAAATAACTATTCCAGTTACTTACATGGTAAAAAATGCATTGAAATAATATAAGAATACAAGGGTATTACCTTCTTTGTACTGGACAAAATAGTTTTTATGTAAATAAAATTTGAACTGTTAAATTATAGGTGTTAGATTGCAAATGCAAGCATAGTTTTAACCGAGTAAAACAACACAAGGATTACTAAAAATTAAGCAACTACATCAACTGAGTAAAAATCAAGAACAACACTAAAAATTAGGCCCAAAGTCATTATGAGCTAAAATCAGTAAATCTTGGCCCAAAGTCCGCCTTTGTCAAATGCCCCTTACTATCAATGCGACTTATGCATCAAAATCTACTGTTGTCCAACATTGATATTAGTCTTTGGCATATTATCTGTAGCCTCAAAAGCATGTTCGATAGTGTTGAACGCATTTAACAAAAGTCCACTGCAGAATTCAGTAAAGTCTACTGCCCCTCGCCACTAGCCATCCCAAGTGCCGAACCAATTTAGCAAACCCTACTGCTGAATTCAACATTAAATGATTATGAGCTTATGAGGTGATGGATTTTGAAGAATTTCAGTAGCATTACCATGTTCTACTCATGAAAGTTGATGATCAAATGGCACAATTGATGGATGCCCAATGACAGTTTATTTTTGTTAACAATTGATTGTAATATGCCCATTGAAAATTTAATAAACCAATGTTTTTTAAGGAATGCAAAATATTAGCATTTACTGAGATGTTGGCATTTACACTAAACAGTTGCTAGGAGTGATTTACACTAATCAGTTCTAATCCCATGCCTATTTAAGGTGAAGGAAAAATCACTAAGAGTTTGAAACAAAATCAGTTGCTATGACTGATTTACACTAATCAGTTACATAGGGCTGATTTACGCTAATCAGTTGCTGGGATTAGAACCTAGTAACCCCAAAAAAAATATGACACTACTCTTGCATCCCCATATAAGATACATTTGAAATAAACACAAATTACAGCAATTACCAACAAATTAAGAACAAATAAGTATCATACAAATTCAACAACAAATTTTGAATAGCATCAAATGACTAATCGGATAACGACAAACATAAATTTAATACTAAAACATAGTTCGACTATCCAAACACCGTAAAACACATAACATTAAGGTAAATCCACTCACCATATAGGTGAGGAATAGAGGAGAATGATAGGCAGAGCTACTCTCCATTATGAGCATTTATGGGTTTTGAATTGGTATGGGTACTTCCTCGAGCATGAAGAGAGGGTTCAAATAATAAAAATCAGAGTGAAATATTCTACTTAACAGCTACATTGTACACAATCGGATTCTTATACATTTTAGGCCACCCGTTACTTATTCCTTTAGCAACGTCCACGTTTTTCTTCCTTTGTTCCACAAACTGCATCATAATACAATAAACTAATTCATTAAACTTTGGAGTCTTTAACAGTCACCCATAATAAAAATTAATAATTTGATCCACCCTGTAAGTTTATTTATGTATTCATTTTAATAACCCTTGTTCAGTGAATATGATAAAACCTCTAAAATAAAACTAACAGTGTAACATACATAGAGTTGATTAGATTATAAAATTCAATTTAACACTACTATGCATCAGTGTATTCTTAAACAATCATTATGAACATATTACGGTGAACATATTCTAAAACAGTCATTGTATTAGGAATTCTTCAAAATTTATAAGAACTTAAGAAGATAGATGATATTTCGGTGTAAGTAGATCTCATAGATCTTTCAAATAAAAAAAATATAAGAAGGCCTCTAAAATAACAAACAAAAATGTACCTGATATATATTTAGAGAGAGTGAACCTGTAAAACACAAAAACACTACAAATTAGCAAAAAAAAAAGACATCCATAACACCGATTTGAGCACCATTATCTGTGATCTTGAACGACAATAATCCAAACCCGAAGCATATTTGAGAGACAAATTTAGTAGCTAAAAAAATTAAACAAAAATATTTCCATCTGAATAGAGTGTAAAAAGGACATCTCATTAAAAGGAAACCTATTAATTTTCCTGACTGTCACAAATTCACCATACGAAATAGTAAAAATTGCTCTTTTAACTTTGTTCCAAGTGCCAGGAACAAAGCATAGACTATGCCAATAATAAAATATTAGGGGCCACTGTGCTTACAATTGTTCATGAAATTTATTTACAATCTGAGAAAATAATTAAGTGAGAAGCAAAATTCATTTCCCGAATAGGGGAAATAACAAAAACTACAGATATCCAAACTAATGTCAGTGTCATTAAACGAATAATATTAGTCGTGAAGAAAGAATTACGGATATCTATTGATCAAAAATCAAGAAGGGGAAATAACAAAAACTACATCTTATCAAAATTAAATGAGTCAAACTATAGAAAAAATAGAAGATTTGGCAAAGAAGTGAATGGGAGATTAGGAAAGTTGATCCAAACTGGGGTTATGGGATTTATTGATTAATCTTAAATGATAGAGACCATTTTAAGGTGCACATGGGGAATTTTCCTATGTACCTTGATCTCAACTCCACAATATGATGAAGTCATCTTCACACTTCAATTTGATAAGGAAATTTTTAGAGTCTAATAACCCTACAGTGCATGCTACTTTGAGATATAATGTGAATAGTCTTTTTGATAACATCACCCTAAGAAAAGCATTATTTAAAAAACCGTAGATATGTGAACAACACACTAAAAAGAATATAATCTTGCATTCCAACCTAAGCGATTTCATTCCAATCTATAACTAACTCAACTACCTGCATCAAGTAACTAACAACTAACCAATAATAATTTTGATAATTAACCCCCTATCCTCAAGGATTGAACTGGGGAACAGTTGCAATGATGATAACTCTCCAATGTTGTTGTACCATTGAACCAAAATTTGAGGAGCATGATAGAAATGAATGTCAAAAGAACTCTTTAAACATGATAAAAATTGGTACTTTTTATTAGTGAAAACTACGGATACGCTAATTAAATCATGTAAACATTACTTCTTAAACCCCACTGCAACATCAAACATAAGGCATCAAAATTAATAACAATAAATAGAAAAGAACTTAGAACAAATGAAAACACTCTACCAAATAGACAATGTATCAGACTTACTTTGAAAACTCAAAAAAGGGAATTCTCGTGTCAATTGTAACCATAAAAACAATGGTGCAATTAACTGATCCTCCGAAATTGGATCAAGTTGCAAAAAGTTTCCATCAATATATTTAGTCCTCCATTGATAACATACAGTAGTTCCTCCAGATCAAAACATAGATTAGGAGTTCTATAATAGCTATGTGTGAGCTTTTATGGGAGTTGTGCAACAAATTCACAGAATACACTATCAAAAATTGCACAGAATACACTGTCAAGTTAACATTACTGAAATTATAGGCCTAAACTGTTATCGCATGATCTTACTACATTGAACATTATCACATAGCAAGACAGGTAATATCAAAAGTTAAAGCAGCATCTAATAAGCAGGGAATATTTGGAGCATGAAGTAATCCTCTACAATCAAAACAAAGAAAAGTAAGATTCTTCTTGCTTGAATAAATGGGGTTTACTACTACATGAAGTTAACGATTATCATTTAAGTAAAATGAAAATTAAATTAAATGCACCTTCATAGACAAATTGCACTGGGCCCACGTCCGTCAATATTCTCGATACTATCATACTTTATTTAATCCGGGAATGGATATGGAAGGAAGATTGAAATTGGATAGTAAGTGATTTGTTTTACGACGACATCATGGGCCTTGTCCACTAATCATCCATCTGATAACACTGTCATTGTAGCCCATAAAGTAAAGTAAGCCCGTGTCTGATAGCAATGTCATTGTAACACTATCAACTGTTAACAAATAGAGTATATGATGTATCAAAATCTACAGTTAAGAAACAGAGTATGAAAAACAATTGTTCCCCCATTTTTACCGACCCAGTTTGTACGAAATAGAGTATATGAAGTATCAAAACAAATATATAAAATCTAAACCTAAAATATAAAATTTAACAATATAAAAAAACTCACAACTATTCCATAGAAAAATAACGGGCAATTAATATTACACCGCAATCGTAATAGAAAAAAAAGTATTTAAGATACAAAAAAGAAATAATGAAAAGTAATATTACGCCTGAGAATGTTTCGCAGCGATCAACTTCAACTGGGTACTTGAGAAGGTAATATTTCATTTATGTTACTTCCTACGCTGTAAATTGTTATCGATTCAGCTCAGCCAGCTACCGTATTTATCTCGTGTATTCGAGGATAGTTCATCCGGGGGCATCTATTATTCTCCATTCTGCAATGAACATACCATTTGAGGGATATTTTCATTAACATTATCATCCAATTCAGTGGCACTTGCCTGTTTACCAGAAAATAAATGTAGAAAATTATTACAAACAAAGCGTCTAGAAGCGAAGATACACTACGTAAACTAAATCAATATGCTATGATTTTGGTAGTATATAAAGGTACGAAAGGATCACCATTGTATTATCTTACATTGTTTACAATGGAACTATCAACAATGAACTTGATTGTAGCAGCTGCAGCGAAGGTTCTTAACTTTTTCAGGCCCAACATTTTCGAAATTGGAAGATATGAAAAATTCAATAATAAGTGCATGTAGACTAATTAAGTATGTACAAAATTACCATTAGAAAGTGTTATTCCGACTTCAACCCCTATTTAGTTGTGCTTATCAGGTTTGCCCCCATAAAAATTATGAAATAAAATTGCCCGTGGCTTCCAAAATGACTTATAGAGACATGTTATACATTTTGTGGAACTTTGTGGGATACCAAGTGTCACAAAATTTAATGGGGGAGTCAGCCAAGAACTGAAAAGTTCAGGTGCCAAACTAAGTAAGCAAAAGTAAACCAGTTCATGAGATAAAATTACCCTTAAAATTAGCATATGCGACTTTGATAGAGTGGGACAGTGATAATAAGGACAAATAAATTTGAGCAACCTTTTTTTTATAGCCTGCAATTACATAGAAATCCCACAACAAAAATTTAAATTCGTCCGCCATATTATATAAAGATCCCATCCCCCCAACATCAATGGCCAGTTTCTTATGGGATCGATGCACCAAACATAACATGGTGTGGGGGCATTGATTTTGCAAGGTCTTGGGATCAGATCTCCAAACCAAAAAAAGAAACGGGGACGAACAAAATGCAAGGAAGTAAGTTTAACAGGATCATGATGATCCGTGTGATTACTGAAGCTCCGACTCTAATCTATGTAGCATCCACGGTTAACAACCATATCCACAAAAATCTTTTTCGTCATCTCCTCATGGTCCTAATATCATACCATCAAAGCATTGAAAGAGACGCACCAAACACACGAATAATGAAAATTTTACATTTTACTCCATAATTGTAAATGAATTTTAGTTCTTCGAGAATCTCAACAATTTTCAAAACTGAGGTATTTTCATAAAGAACAAAGCCCCAGTCTCAGGGATGTTGTGAAGGAGGGGTTCATTTACCACCAAGGCCATGAACACTAATACTGATTGATCTATTTTGCAGACTTAACCTTCTTGCATAAAGTTCTAATTACACAACGAACTTACATAAAGTTTTAATTTCATTTATTAGACTACTTAAACCGAATCACTAAACAAAGACATAAATAGAGTTGGTACCTAAAGAAACTTTCGGTGGAGGTTGTGCTAAGGGACCAATAACTATTGAAGAATGATCCACTTAAAAAGTCAGCAAATCGTATGAAGAAAATTTTCCCCGCTCGATTTCGATCAAAAATCCTGAATTTGACTGATCAGGATTAAGAAGGCATATATATTTACGATAGAATTTGAGTGATCAGGATTAATAAGACTCACATATTTGAGTGAAATATTATAGCGTGGAAATCTCATGTAAATGACCTTAAAACATAAAAAATATTATAAATGAACTATGGATTTACATTATGAGGAGATGAACGATTTTATCCGTAGAATGGACGCATTAATGGTAGTCAAAACAGGAAAGGTCCAACCGCGAAGTAAACCAAACAACACTGGACCCGGAGCAAAAAAGCTTAAAATGATATTTTGGAGAAATCATCATTGCCCTGTTTTAGGATCTCACCATAATTTCCTCTAGATCTTGCCGTTGGTATCCGGTCAAGTAAGAAGTTATAGTTTTAGCACCAGGGATTCCCTTAAAATCTTTCAAAGGCTTGTACATGATTTGTAATTAATAGTAGACAAAATATAAGGACATTTCAGCAGATATCACTAAATTTAGCTAAAGTTTGAAAAGCTCCAATAATAGAGTTGACTGATCATACTTATAACAATAATCTAGAGTTCCATCAAGAAAATAGTAATTAGCTCGGTGAAGTATAGACAGGAAAAATAATACAAATAAAATCACATGGTCGATTTTACTGGCACATAAGAAACTGTGCACACATTCTAAAACACATGTTTTTACACAATTATATGTTAGATTTCAGATTGCCTAAAACAATAGATTTTAGATTGCCTGTGACAATAAGTGAACTTGTCATAAGTGAACTTGTCAACGGATTGATTTGGACCAGATCCTAATCCATGTTTATAAAGATAATTATTTGCTCGATTTGTATAATGATCATTAAGAATCTAACCCAAATCCTTAAGGACTTGAATCTGATCCAGTGATCCTTTATGAATATTCAGTATACAATATTTGAACCAACGCCAAACTTATTGCATAATAGTTCAGTCAATACATCTACAACACATATAAGAACACAAATAAATGAAATAATATGAAGAGATGGATGTATAAGATAATATGAAAGCAAAAAGGAAAAACCAATTCAAGCATCCTTTCAACCTAAGCCATAAATCATATTCCTAAATAACGAATCCCTAATTTTGAACCCAATTAAATTTAAAATCAAATACAAACATATAGATATAGAAACGGATGATAAACAATAAACCAGAAGAGATAAGTGTCAATAAAATCTTTATAGGGCAGCATACAATGCACACGCACACACGCGCTGTGTAATCATCAAACACACTATAAGTAAAACATTAGTGATGACATAAAACATAACAATAAAGAAAAAATATGTTCATTATGTTGATTAGGAGATCTATTATGATAAGAACAAAGAACAAAATGATCGAAACTATAAGTAAAACAAAGATTCATTTTATTTCAAACCAAAAAATTGTAAACCAATGTAAAACCAAATGTGTTGTTTGAGAACAAAACACCCAAAATATGAAAACAATTCAGGCATCGAAATTGAAAACCAAATAGAACTAAAGAGAAATTGAAGAATAACTGAAAATTCATAACAAATCGCTAATATTAAAGAAGTGTGCTTTAAACATACCTCAAGCATATTTTTAAAAACTTAAAGAGATTCTCCATAAGACTTTTGACATATAACGACAGTAAATATACCTGCAACGCAAAAAATGAATTTAATCTAAGACAATGATTCAAACTAAGAATTTGATTCAGATCTCAAGACACTCATGTGACAATATCGACCTCAATGAGTATCAACTTGAATACATTTAGGCAATTGATACATCCTTTTTCAAAAGGAAAAAATATTAAAGAACAGTAATCAGTAAGTTTTTACGCAACTACAGTAGTCGCTCGAAGAATTTGCAAGGCAGTAGCTAGATTGTGCAGGCTTTCAATAAATTGATATGGCCAGCAACTATAAATACGCAGCAGACAACTACAATTATCCGGACTTAAGCTGGTATATACAATTAAAAACAAATAGTTTACTTGTGTAGACATATATCTTGACTGTAGTTAATATTTATTTGTTCTTATGCCCTGCTTTGCTGGGTTCTTAGTTGGAATAAAAATCTAGTGTTTGTTCAGACGTGGATAGTGACACTGGAAAGTAAAGACTTGTTCAATTTCAATTTCTAATGTGAAATCCTCCCACGTCCCCACAAAGTTATCTAATTGTTTTGGGGGAAATTTCTTGTGTCATTTAACCTCGAATTAAATGTATCAAACATACCCCTAGAACCAACACCACTCGTTTATCTTTAAACTAGAATAGATTCACAAACACAAAAAATGAGTTTAAATAAGATGAACATATTATGTTATACGTAGATTCAAATTACATACCTTATTAACCACAATATCAATTGGGCATCCCATATTAATATCAATGAACTAGTTTATAAGTTCAGCAGTCCTTGTAACAGTATCTGAATATGACCTAAATATCTGAATGCCAAACAAATCCTTAGACGAATGACATCTTAGAAAAGCCCATTATAAATATTGACCCTATAATCGATTTGTGAAACAAATGAGCATTAGTATAGTAATAAACAATTAAAAGTCATAAATGTGTAACGGTATCCTGCATAATACTTAGGTGAAACAAATCCTAAAATAAAACATCCCAAACAATAAATAATTTTGATGGAAATTAAATCATAGCAATGTGAACAATAAACCAAGAGAAAGTTCATTACAATGTCAACAAAACGATGTTAAAAGAATGAATATAAAAGAATTGTAAACGTAAACTTCCAAAAACCGTAATACGTGGAGGGCAATGACCTATATAATCACACCAGATGCCCGTTAATTTGTATAAAGAGCATGAATATAAAAGAATCGAACAATATAAAATAAAATAAACGACAACCTACTTAAAATGGTATGAATGTGGCAATGTCACAAAACGACATAAATGTGTCCCAAAATTAACATGTTATGAAACAACATGAACATATCCCAAAATTAAAACGATATTCCATTTTCATATCAAACGACATGAATGTGTCCTAAAATTAACACGATATTCCATGTCCATACCAAATTTTTTTTTTATGACCGTGTATGAGATTTTATACCAACAAAATAAATTACCTAAATAATGACTCAGATAAACCTAAAAAAATTTACTTTAATGTCAGATGAAACTAAATGCCTATAATAAACTCAAATATATTACTATCATAATAAAACTAAATGCATGTAATAAAACTTGAATAATATGCTTATAAATGTCCTCAAATGCACAAAAACTAAAATAAATAAATAGACACAATAAAAAAGAAAATGAGTATACCTGTTTAGGGTGTTCAACTATAATCTGGTCCCCTGCAAAAGAAAAATAAATAAGAGAACACAAAAAAATTAGACCCTCTTACAAAACATAAATTAAAGACCAATTAGAATGCGTGCATAACATACCGATTAGAATGCGTGCATAACATAATGATTGGAATACGTAAACATTGTACCAGGTTATTAAAACACAATTAAATAAGAAATTCCATTTAAATGTATACAAAGTATATAAATATAAAAAACGTAAATGTAAATAGAGTATAGAGTTTATAGAGCTTGCAAATAAAAAAATCCCAGAAATGCAGCCTTCAAATCAAATAAGATCTTAACAGAGTATACAGAGCTTGCAAATGTAAACAAAGTGTAAACCCACACAAATAATGAACCCACACAATGCTATATTCAAGTATAGCATTCACATGTAAACCGGTTGTAAACAGATTGTAAACCCTAGAAAATGTTGAACAAAAATTACCAGCTAAACATTCATAAAAACAATGATTAAAGAGATGAAAAGAGAGAGGTGTTCCGTCGTAATCGATCGAGAGAGAGTGGGGGGGGGAAGTGTACTACGGTCAAACTAAAAAGGTGCAAAGTGTGTAATTTCCTCTTTTAACCTAGATTTTGAATTTTGAGTAGGATGAGGAAAGGAAATGAAGTGTTAAAAAAAGGGGGAAATGAAATAATAAAGGGAGAAAAGAGGAAAATAGGGTCTTTTAATCTCAACCATTGGATCATTGTCTTGGTGGCAAAATCCTAGCCCATAATTAAATTATCAACTTATTGAATAGTAACAAATTTTTAATCCTTATATATATATATATATACACACACACACATACACACACACTTGAAACTATACACACTTACAAAGAACATAAGTCCTACCCAACCCAACAAAAGACCTAAAAATTTTCTTCTCTCATTCTCCTAATTATTCATCTCTTTTTCTCCATCATTCCTACCATAAAATGCTAAAGAGTTTTCGAATTTCAGTCTCCAACAACTCATTGACCGCTGACATATAAAGGTTTGTGTGCATTTCACATATTTTATTAGATCTAATTTGATAATGTTAGAGGTTCTCAAATGCAATGTTGTGTTAGTGTAATTTTAGTTTGAAAAAATTATTTTTATATCATTTCAGTTTAAAATAACTATTTTTGTTTACATTATTTCACTTTTTCGAATTATAATAATAGAACGACAAGGGCTTGACAAAGTTGTTTAGCCACAAGTATTAATTTTTTTTATGGGTCACTTGATACTTTTGAAATATTTTTTGTAAATTGAACATGTTCTTTAAAATACCAATTTGTTGAATTTGTCTGTTTTTTCTTCCTCTTTTACTAGAATTATGCCGATCTATATATCATGTCTATGAACATTGATATGTCTGTTTAGTTTTTGTATAGTTCCTATGAAAAACTATAGTGTTGTTGTCTAAAATTGGTGTGGACAATTTTATAATCACAAATAAATATAAATAAAGAGATAATAAGACAACCAAGTTTTTTAATGTGGTTCAACTGAGGAAAAAGACTACATCCACGGTTATAGTATTGCCGTTGAGGGTTGATTGAAATAAGATCAAAGTGTGGTTGCTCCACTATGCCCCTTGAGCTAAGGGAGGCAGTGTATTTATAATGGTTGAAAAACCAAGAGATGTAATGCCTTTACATATTCAGACATCCATGTAAAATAAATGTGATTATTGATCTTCAAAAGCACCTATGCAACAACTGTTGGTAGCCTCATCTAAGTGACCTTTCCCTTCCTTGATGATTTACCTTCATGACTCTGGTTGCCTGGTTGGTCGATCAAGTATCTCTAAAGTCGACAAGTATATGTGAAGCACTGTGGTGGATATATATGAGGACAAGTGTCCCTATCTCAATGGTCCACGTGGATGAATAAATTAACCCACGATAAAAGCCTTTAATGATCTATGCCTGATGATTTAGTGAAAGGATGGAGTATTTACTCTAAAAACATTGCTCGGCACCCAAATAGGGTGTAGGTTGGCCGTTGACTTTCAAGAAATGTAATTTTTCCACCAGTGAGCCAGTGTAGTGGAGTTTTTTTATAAATAGTTCGAAAAATAGCTAATCGCCAAAGGGTACCATGATCTTTCTGCCCCTTTGGGATATGTGCAGCCATCAGAAGTTCAATCATTGGTTCAGTGAATCTTTTACACTCCTAATTTTTTAGGTGAATCTGTTGGATCTATACAAGGATGGAGTTTCCCCCCATTTCTCTATACCTCAATCTTTGAACTCAAGCTTTTTATTTTTGCCTTCGAGCTTTCTTTGCTGTTCTTTGCGACCCTTCTACTGTTTTCAGAGAACTCTGTAAGACTTCATTCTTCTTTACCTCCTTCTTTTGCTTTGTTACTTTCAAAATGGTGTATATTCTTGATGAGGATTCTGTAACACCCCGTGATTTTTAAATTTTAAATAACGCATTTTAAACTAAAAAATCGAAAAGGTATTTTTTGGGTGAAATTAAATTTTTGACAATTAATAGGTGGACTATTTAAATTAAAAGATTATTTGTTTTGGTCAAAATTTGAAAAAAAAAGAAATATGTTTATGGGGATTTGGAATTTTTTTATAATTAAATAATCATTAATAAAATTCTAAATTTTACAGATTTTGTAAATCCAGACAGTTGATTTTATTTTTGCATGATAAAGAGATGACCTCTTTGTAAATATTTTAGTATTATATTATTTTAATTTTTCTCTTTTTTTTTAACTATACTTGAGGTGTGTGTGAGAGAGAGGCTTTGTAGTTTTTTTCTTACTATAGGCGCATGCTCCCAATTGGGAGCTGAGTTCTTTCTTTCTTTTTTTAATTATTTTATTTAGTTAATTCCTTATCCCCTTTTGTTGCTTGTACATGATGATGACGCAATGGCTGTAAAGGTATTTGGGGTTTTACACGAAATTTTTTGGAGCTAGTTGCTTCCATTTTTGGGTTGGGATGCACATGGGTTTATGTGATGGTTAGCATCTTTATCTTTTAAGAGTTAAAAATTGTTGGGACTCTTATATCTCACCTTATAAAAAGAAACCAAGACCCACTTTTTCAAAAAAGTCGTGTATTTTTTTTTTATCTCCAAACCCTGTTTTCCCTATACAAAGTAGAATACTCATACCCTTATATTTTAACTCCAAACCTCTATTAAATAAACTTTCAATCATATTTTGGGAGGTCTAAACTACATATTTTTAAAAAGATTCAAGGACAAAACTTACTTATTTTCGCGAGACGAACGCAACCAAGTATTTAGAATTTTCGACCGACGATTTTTTCAGGCATGAATACTCTATTCTTTTCCTTTAGTATTATGCATTTTAAGTGTTACCCAAACCATTAATCACGTGTTTTCTTAAAATAAATTAGTGACTTAATTAGGAAAAGTGAAACTCATTATGGGACTGTTTTTATGAAAATTTTTAATATAAAATAAACTCATAACCCTTAGGTACGTAGGATAGTGAGTGATTTTGGGGTTTATTTGGGTATAGAATTCATGTAGAAAATTGCGGTTTCTAATTAAATGATTTCAAGTGCGTATAAACTCATAAAATTATGAAGATAATGATGAAATTAGAATTTGTTGATTAATTCATAAAATGTTATTGGAGTTTATTTAAAATGGTTAAATATAATTTATTATGCCAAATATGACGACATTGTGATTAAATGAAAAATTAAATGAAATTGTGATACTATTGCTTTATTGCCTATATTTATGTTGTGTGTTTAATTTGTGTTATTAATTGCCATCGCGGGGACGACGGGATATTTGGGTATTTGTGCTCTCGTATATTTTTAGGATGCTTAGTAGGTATGGGACTAGTAGGTAGGCCTTAGTGATATTTACGCTTTCTAGGTATGGGACTAGTTAGTGTAGATTTGTACGAAATTGCATATTTCGGGGTGGGTTGATTTTTGAGGTCTTACCATCGTTGCGCTAGTCTAGGCATAAGACTAAGGGTAATTAATATTGAAAATTAATCCTATACATAGTTAATAAGGGTATTTTTGATGATCTCACATCATTAATAAGGGTGGGGTTAATTTACAAGATAAATATGAGAGATGATAAATTGAGAATAAATACCTAAGATAATAAAACAGGTATTTAAAATTTATTGGCGATAAAATGAGCAGGGCCTGGCAGTTTAAACGGGTCAGCTGCCATTTTATGTCGTGTCGTGTGTGGAACCTTGTCAAATTGCAGGGACGACGGTTTAAACGGATCAGCGGACGTTTTGACAAGGGGAATGTATATTTTGGTGGAATAATCATTCGAGGCGGGTAGAACGCTATAATAATATATTTTGATGGGAGAACCACCCGAGGCGGGAGGACTGGTATGTTAAATAACAAATTGAGAAGAATGATAAATTGGGTTAATTTAATTAAATTAACAATTTGGGACTGAGAGTTATTTAAAATAATATCGGTGTGGATTTTTGAATAAGAAATGCTGGGATAGGCAGTGCTTTATTATTATTGTGATTAATTATCTCGTTTAATTAAAATACTCTATGGTGATATTTATTGTGTATAATGTTGAGGAGAGTAGTGTGTATTCATGCTCGGGACTCTGACCTCGTGCATTGACTAACCGTTTTCAGGTGTTAGCATTAGATTAGCTACATAGGATTTATTGGAGTTATATCTTGGAGATGCAGTCAGAGTTATTCATTTTATGCTTAGTGGTTAGCTAGTTTCCATTCCTTCATATGTATATTGAGACAGGATTTATGGATTTGGTGGGCCATTCGGTTCTACAGTTGTACAATTTTTATCCAGTTATTCACAGTTGATTATTGAACTCAATTTTACATATATTGGATATTAGATTTATTTGGAGATTAGCATGGGGATGGATTTATCTTGTATGGATGGTTATCATTTATTGGAATTGATTTCATTATTTACTTTATGGATTAAATTTAATATGTCTCATATATGTCCCACGCTAAGGATTGTATTTTATTTAGTTCACGTCCGACAAAGTTTTGGTTGCGTCTGGCGCCGAAATTAAGCGGGGTGTGACAGATTCTTTAGAAGAGTTTGCAGAAAAATGAAAGATTCCCAGCTGGGTATCCATGGAGCAAGTGAATGGGCTTGTAGACGTATTGTCTTTAGATGATGGTCACTAGATTCCAAGCCTATTTATAGCAAAGTGTGGAATAACTTTCCCCCTAAACCAGTTATTTCTTGAATTATGTCAGTACTTTGACGTGGTCCCTGCCAGAGTACCCCCAATGCATGGAGAATTGTGAATGAGGTCCATTGTTTGAACGAAATATATGGAACCCACAAAGGGATCACTGAATTAATGTACTGTTATAAATGGGGAACCACAAGAGACAACACAACATATTACCTGAAGATGAGACAAGATAATAGGGATTTAGTAGTCAATCTACCTAATTCTAATTAAGACTATTGGGATCATGGAGTAATGGCTAAGAATTGACAACATGCCCCTTCATGTGGGGGTTCAATATATTGGTTCCAAATACACCCAGAAGGGCGTGGCATAGGTTGGCCATCATTCTGACCTGATTTTCCTTTGATGCTTGCTAACTATTTGATAATATGCCAACTAATAATTTTTACTTAATTTTCTTTCCATAAGAATGGAAAAAGAAGTGTCCCCGTGATTCAGAAGTAAATTTTGATGAGTTAAAATTTCTTTGGTCAATTCATCAAAGAATAGGAGAAGAACACCCTAGGTAGGCGTTAGTATTGTTGGAATATAGAATCTTAATCACATCTTTCATTGCCCAACCAATAGAAGATATATCCTAATTATCCATCAATTTAGAAGAAGAACCAGTTTCTACTTCTTTGGCTGCAGAATATTTTGGGGGCAGAGAGAGAGAGTTAGATCTTAGAGGAACTTCCTCTTTGTTTGAATCCTTTGACATTACCACCATTCAAACTTCTCCTACTAAAGACATGGAAAATAGTCTCAACTTGATGTCTGTCTTGCCTTCTCCCCCCACCCAATAAGACTATTGTTGGTGACAGGAGGACAATAGTTATCAATGTTGATGAAATAAAGACCTCAAAACCTCAGTTCAAGAGGTTGAATAGGGGTCTATCTCCTCTATAGGAATTGACATAAAAGACCTCAGTTGACCAGACTGTTGTTGAATCTGCCTCTGTGGAAGTGAACCCTGGTTTGGCTAGGGGTTGATTCACTCAGGAGTTCTTTCGAATGATAGATCGGTAGTAACTCCCTTTTCTAGAGCCCATTTATTGGATAGGGATAATCTAAATTTGGCACTGGTAACTTGATTAACCACTTAATTTAAGTGATTTTCATTTTCTTTAAGTGTAATTGATACTTCCCTTGTTGTTTCTATGTTTTGAAGTTCCTGATCAACTATGACCAATTATTGATAAGGGATGATATGCTGAGGTCATCCTCAGCTAATGTGGAGGAAGACCTCAAAGGTTTAAAATATTACCTTGTTGCCACAAAGGAGGCCCAAGAGAACGAACTAAAAAGGTGGTAGGATCAGATAAATTGGGACGACGAGAAAGTGAGGGAAGCTGAGTAAAAACAACAACGAATGAGAAAATGGCCGCCAACTCTATGGTGGAAGTTACTGCTGAGAAAAAAAATTTAGAGTTGAAGGGTCAAAGTAAGAAGGACAAGGAGTATACCTTTAACAGGGTATGGGATAAAGCCTTTACTTCTGTCGTTGTGCAGATTTAATATATTAAGAAAGTATCCTTTAAGGATGGTTGGACCAACACTCTGAAGGAGGTCATCACCACTGTCGAATTAGACTTATTTTTTAGACATGGCCTTGGTACCCCTACCAATTTGGAAGAGGAAGTCAATTATAAGTAGTGGACAGTTGAGTCCGCATTGGTGCCTATCACTGAAGTTTAAGCCATTCCTTTAGAAATAGCAGCAAAAGATAAAGATAAGGTGTAACTCTCTCTAAGCCTGCTAGATAGCCTTTGACCTCCTGTATTTCCTTTTATCTGGTCTTTGATTTTCTTAATTTATGTTTTGGTCGTAAGGAACAATCAATTTTAACACCTTTATTTTGTAATGAATGAAATTTATGACTTGGTTGGCCAGCTAGTTTTATCTGTAAATGTACATGCTTTCCATTTTCGCTAGACTGTTATTCTTGTACCCTTGCTTTCAGTTTAATTACAAAAAGAATGAAATAACATCCGTTGAAACATATTTAATGAAACATAGCCTTAGAATTTTTAGTGATGGTTTTGCGACCTTGATAGAAGCCGATCTAGAAGGGTTGCTCGGAGCTGATGCATCCGACTAAGTTAAGGAGGCCTACATTCATCTTCATGGTCTCTTTGATTGGGTTGTGGCTAACAACGCAGCTTACTATGAAATAATTGAAAAGTTACAAGATGATCACAAAATCTCCTTGGCTCTGCTTCATTCTGATTATGAAGCTAAGTATGAGGCATTGAGTGAAGGTTTGGGGTTTTAGTAAAAAGTTTCAAGACATTTCCCTGGCCTTCAAGAAATTTCAGCTCAACCGAGAGGCGGAGAGTGCTCGGGAATTGAACACTATGTTGTAAAAGGAAAATAATGCCCTAAAAATGAACTGGTACGTTTAAAGAAGCATTCTGAAGTTTTCGTGAGTGAAAGTCCATCTTTTTTAGAGATTGAAAATGCTAGGCAAGACCTTAGCCGACTAAAAAGGTTTGTTTAAAGATAAAGATGTAACCATTAAGAAACTGATTGACATGGTTGGTCATCTTACCTTTTATTTTAATAAGAAACCTAGGGCGGTGTGGATAGATGGCTATAACGCGACTTTAGCTCACCTTGAAGATGAATTAGAACAAGATCGGAATAAGGGTCATAAGTGGGTATGGTTAATTCCCTTGACAATTATGAAGATTCCCAAATCCAATGAAATATGGTATTGGCATGACTCGGGTGTGATGGATTACCCTAATCCTACTTTTAAATTTGATACTAGTTAGATCCCTACTGATTCCATTCCTCAGAGTTTGGTCATAAAGTACTTAGGCGATTTCGGCTTACAAGAAGAGGACACTTATGTTCGCAATCAACACTTGTTGAACAAACTCAGCTTAATCTATCAAGACATGTCAAAAGACTTATCTTCTACCATCTTCCCTCAGCTCTTGATGTTCCTCATATTGGGATGGATAAGGCCAAAGGAAAATACCTAGTAGAATCATTTTTAGTCTTTTTCCATGTAATCTTTACCTTAATAGTGATCCTGCAAAATTTCCTTGAATAAGATAATTTATGCTTACACATGTTTGTCTCTTTAATGTATTTTAACTTTAACAATTAAAATTTTTATTTGGCCGGTTAGGTGTCCGACTAACTTACTTGATTGATTTTGTTGTATTATCAAGTGTGAGATTAAACTGTTGGGGGGGGGGGGGGGGGTAGGTTATACTAATTCACTTAGAATTACCAAAAAGGAAGGTTTGTGAGGCTAAGTGTTTGCATCAGTTACCATTGGCGACCAAATGTTTTAGAAATGCTATAGGATTTTTCTGAATTTAATTTGCCTAGTAAAACTCCTTATTTTTGGATTTAAGCCATACACGAAGTTTTAGGAACTTCTTGTTCGTGACTTGTCAAAGACGAATTCATTCATTAGGTTTAGAAGTTTTTGACGTGTCAAAACTAGGTCCAGGACTGAGTCATGAAGTTTTGAAGTTTTTGATGATATAATTGTTGATATTATCATCACCCTATCCCCAAAAAAAGGATAAAAGGGAAGTGTAATTACTAGAAATCATATATTTTATTGAAATGATTGAAATGAGTACATCAAATTCCCCATAGATCTACTGATAATATTTTCGGAGATGATCAGTATTCTAAGGATTCTTAAATTCTTCCCCTTCAAGTGTCTCTAAGAAGTAAGTTTTTAGTCGGATTACTACTGAGATATGTTAAGGATAATGCCAGTTTGCTTCTAAATTATTCCTTTTCTGGTGTACTTTTTCAGAATATAATCTCCTTCTTTAAGTTGGTCGGCTTCAACCTTCAATTGTAGAATCAGGTTGTGCACTGTTGGTGCACATCCGGTTGAATTTCTACATCCTCCCTTACTTACTCGATTAGGTGTAGATCCAATATTCTCATGAGATCATTCTTTGGAAAATCAAAGTTTAACACTCTATGAGTGGCTAGAACAACCTCGATTGGCACTATTGCTTCAGTCCTAAGAGCAAGCATGTAAGGGGTTTCTCCAATAGCAATTCTTGACGTTGTTTTATAGGCCCAAATAAAGTTGTTTAACTCAATGATATAGTTACCTTTCACATCACCAAGTCTCTTTTTCAGTCCATCCAGTAACATTTTATTGGTTACCTCAGTTTGGCCATTACATTGGGGATGGCCTGGGACATATTGAAGTTTATAGATCTTGGACTGAATGTAGTACTCTTTAAATTCCTTTTTATTAAATTGCATGCCATGATTAGTGATGAATACATATGGCATCCCATATTATGCAGATGATGGGCTTCTAAATAAATTGGAAGACCCTTTCATAAGGCTTTTTAACCAATGGCTCAACTTCTACCCATTTCATGAAGTAGTCTACTACAACCACCAAGTATTTGAATTTCCCTTTTATCTTTGATAGGAGGCCGACCAAGTCAATACCCTATATGTCAAATAGCCATGGAGAAGTGATTGGTGTTAATGCATCCCCTATTCTTCTATGAATTGCGGTAAACCTTTGACATTTTCCATATTTCGTGATAAAAGAGATACAGTCCGCTTTCATGGTCGGCCAATAATACCTTTGTATAGTTATCCTTTGTACCAATGATCGACCTAGTAAATGTTCTCTACAGGAACCTTCGTGCACTTCTCTAATTAAATATGCTACCTTAATGGGGTGTACGCACCAAAGTAGAGAAATAGTTTATCCTCTTTAGTATAAAAATCCTCGCTTTAGTAGATAACTAGCGGCCTTATATCTTAAATTTCTGGCTTCTCTTGGTTCAACCGACAATACACCCTTGTAAATGTAGCTTTTGATATGATCCATCCATTAAGGTCATAAGTCCGCCAAAATGAAACTAACATCTTCAGTATCTATACTTGTATGGGCTAGGATCTCTACTACGATAGTTTTTCTGAGCTCTGTCTGAGTAATTGAAGCTAGCCAAGAAAGTGCATCTACTCGGGCATTGTCTATCCTTGGTATCCTGATCATTTTAACGTAGCTAATTGGGAGATGACTTTAATATCTTTAGAAAAATACCTGACCATGATATGTTACTTGACCCCATATATTTGAAGCATTTGGTTTACAATTAACTGGGAATCACTATATGCTATGACCTCCTTGGCTCCCAAAGATAAGGCTAACTCCAAGACTGTGATTAATGCATCGTATTCTGCCTCATTATTGGAGGCCTGAAATTGAAAATGAAGTGCATACTCCACATCTATGTCATCTGGGGTATTGATGATGAGCCCAGATCCACTCCAGTAATGCATAAAGAACCATTTACATATAGTTTCCAAACTAGGATGTTATTATCAAAGTTCCCTTCAAATAATACCCCCTGTTTAAATATCTTCTTGTTATGTTCCCTTTGTACAGGGATTGTTGATACAAAAATTAGTTAGCTGATGTGGACCAATTACCTGAAGACATATGTCAACCTACATGGCAAATACATACTTTCATCGAGCTACTCAAGAGTCCTGAGATACTCAAGAGTCCCGAGCTACTCAGGCGGTCCGAGCTACTTAACGTGCAGAGCATCTAACCAAGAAAACCAAAAGGCAACTACGCATTCAATAAACGTCAGATTTAATGCCATTATTATTATTGTACAGATGTATATGTCTACTAGACGACAACACATTGACTTTTCATATGTACAGCCTGAAGGCTATAAATACATTGTAACCCAGTCATAAGGGGGGACTTTTAGATCTCTTGGTAAACCCATCATCGAGATTCAAGACAAACGGTCAACAATACAACAACAATGGACGTAGGCCATTTTCATAGCCGAACCACTTTAAAAACCCATTGTCTTATTTATTCATTTTTATCCGTGATTGATTAATTAAATTGCATCTAGTTTTTTACATCAACAGATTGGCGCCGTCTGTGGGAAACGACTATACTTAGCATTTTTCACCAAAAAACTCATCATCTATGGCTGAGATCCCAGAATCTAGTAATAGAAACACTATTGGGGTCCCACCAAACCCCTATACTCCACCAAATATGCAAAATCTGGCTGGAATAATGGCTAATTTAGCCCAAGGGCAAACGAACATTGCAGGAACCCATTCGTTAACTTATACAAACTGTTCGAGATGGAGTGTCTAACCAATCAGGACAACGAAGCATTTAGAGAAATACCCATCTGCCATCTTCAAGAACTAGACGAATGCTGTTCCTAGAGGTTTCTCAATCTAGGCATACTGGTTTGTATCGTACTGAGAGATCTAATGATCCTTCGTATCAACCTGGCCGAACTTCTTCAGTACGAGCTACAGATTCTCAACGGAATGTCACTCTAACTCTAGAACGGACTAGTGCTCTAGAAAGGTTGAGTATAGTCTCTATTTTTGCTCGATTGGGCCTTGGGAGGAATAAAAACCCTCCCAAGATTACGTTAAGGAACTTTCAATGACCATCCGATCTAAGGGAAGGTTCTGCCCATTCACGTCCGACAGCCCGTAATGAAAGGTCCCAAGAGGAAAACTCAGCGCAATCAATTGCTCGGACAAATAGGTCCAAGGCGGGAAACGATGCATGGAAAGGTTCTATTCAAAGGTTGGAAGACAGGTTAGGGGAAATGGCTAAGGCCAAGAACCCGCTACAAAGAACTTTTGTCCGGGACACCCTTCATGCAGGCAATTGTGGATTTTTCCACACCATCAAAATTCAAAGCTCCTATGGTGACACCTAAATTTGATGGAAAAACTGATCCTGCCCTCCATATAGATAAATACCAAGATGCTATTGATATCTATACGGTTCCAGATGAGATGAGATGTAGGGAATTTTCAGGAACTCTCACTGGGTTCAGCCCAGATGTGGTACAACAACCTTCCTCGGGGGAAGATTGTAACTTTCCATCAGCTAGCAGAGCTTTTCATAGGGAATTTCTTCTTTGGAACGAAGCCAGTTAAAAGAGTAGCACACTTATTGAGCGTTAGACAGAAAACAGAAGAAAGCTCTAGGGATTATATTACTCGTTTCAATAACGAAGAAACTTCAGGTGATTGATTACGAGGATAAGACAGTAATTACTGCTCTGATGAGTGGTCTGTTACCGAATAAGTTATACTATACTTGGGCCAAGGATCCGCCCAGGACTATGGGAGAATTGATGGCGAAGGTAGCCAAGATCATGAATGCCGAGGAAGCCATGGCTGCGAAGAAGAATACAGACACTAAGAAGACCAAGGTTGAGGGTAGTAAAACTGATAAGAAGGATCAAAAGAACAATGGTGGCAGTAAGAAGTCAAAAGGCAATAAAATAATGGAGCAGATGAGGAAGTATGGAAATTATACTCCCTTGAAGGTAGATATAAATCACATTCTGGAGGAGATCAAGAACAACGAGGAGCTAACTTGGCCAAAGAAAATGAAGGCAGATCCTAACAAAAGGGACAAGTCCAAATATTACGAGTTCCACAAAGACCATGGACATACGACCAAATGTTGCATAGCTCTCCAGAATGAAATCGAAGCACTCATCAAGCGAGGAAAACTGACTAAGTATGTTAATCTCTAAAGTGGTGGAAAGACCAGCGACAGAGGAAGGTAAAGATCTAAATCTCCTCGCTGAGCAAAAGATGACAAGAAGAGAGATCATGGAGATGATCCAGAAGATGATCCCGATCTCTCTAAAAGGCCAAGGCAACCCGAGCGTGAGGTATTTTCAATCCATTTTGGATCAATTGAATGTAATATCATTACAGGTAGAGATGCAGGAGGTGGAGATCTTACTACGGAGAGGAAAGCTTACCTTAATGAGGCCCAAGCTTGCTCTTATATACACCGCATAAATTTGACTGAAGACGATCGCCCGAGGAAGGTGAATAGGGATAAACTGATCATCGGATTTTCTAAAAATGACCTGGCAGGTGTACTATATCCTCATGACGACCCCTTGGTGATCAAGATGAGAATGAAGGATGTGGTGATTTCACGGGTATTGGTGGATAATGGTAGCTCTGCAGATATCATGTTTTACCCATGCTTCGACAGCTTGAATCTGAAGTTAGCCCAGTTGGAGCCATATCATAGGTCCCTCCTAGGTTTCACTGGAAAAAAGGTTTTTCCACTTGGGCCGATCAAGTTGGACATGCTTATTGGTACATGGCCTGCTTGCCAAACAGAAAGAGTATGCTTTTTAGTAATGGATAAAAATGTCCAATAAGCCTACAACATCATCATGAGGAGGGTAGGTCTGAAGAAGTTTGAAGCAGTTCTATCTACGATACATCAATGTTTGAAGTTCCCAACCAATTTCGGAGTGGGAATAGTGAAAGGCGACAAGAAAGTAGCTCGGGAATGCTACTATTCATCTATCGAATAGGAAGAACTAAAAGAATCCAGGAAGAAGACTACTACGTATCAAGTGGACGAAAAAGAAGATGTAGAGATTAAAATATTGGACCCTAGAGACGAATCTCAGCTCGTGAAGGATCAGGTCATGGAAGCTACAAAGAATATCATTCTGGACGATGAACACCCAGAACGAACAACCCAAATTGGTGCGTCATTGGACCTATCAATAAATCAAGAACAGGTGGCATTTCTAAGGTGCAAAAAATAAACTTTTGCATGGAGTCATGAAGATATGCCAGGGATAAACCCGACTTTCCTATGCCACGAGCTCAATGTTAACAAGGAGGTAAAGCCAGCCAAGCAGCGACGAAGAACCAAGCCATACAGGAAGAAGTAGAGAAACTGCAGAAAGCTTCTTTTATTGAGGACGTCAAGTATCCTGATTGTCTAGCAAATGTTGTGATGGTAATGAAGAAAAACAATAAGTGGAGGATGTGTGTGGACTTCATTGATCTTAATAAAGCCTGCCCAAAAGATCATTTTCCTTTACCCCGAATCGATCAGCTGGTGGATGCTACATCGGGGCATGAATTGTTGAGCTTCATGGATGCTTATTCTGGTTACAACCAGATTAAGATGAAATCGAAGGACAGGGAAAGTACCTCTTTTACTACCCCAAGGGGAACTTATTGCTATAATGTTACGCCTTTTGAACTTAAAAATGCAAGTGCAACATACCAGTGGATGATGAATAAAGTGTTTACAAAGCAAATCGGTCATAACATGGAGGTTTATGTCGACGATATGCTGACAAAGAGCAAGAAAGATGCTGATCATTTAGTTGACCTGGGCCAGACTTTTGATCATCTAGAGAAATATCAAATGAAGTTAAATCCCACCAAATGCATATTCAGAGTACGAAAAGGCATGCTTCTCGGGTATATTGTTAACCAACGAGGCATCGAGGCGAATCATGAAAAGATCAAGGCCTTACTGGAACTACGATCTCCAACTACGAAGAAGGAGGTGCAAAGTCTCACAGGGCGAGTTGCAGCACTTAACAAATTTGTGTCACGAGCAACAGACAGATGCCTCCCATTCTTCAAAACACTTTGAAAAACTTTTGAGTGGAGTGATGAATGTGAGGAGGCCTTTCAAGAGTTGAAGAAATATTTGGGGACACCTCCATTATTATCTATACTAGTGATGGGTGAAAGACTATACTTGTATCTGGTAGTTTCAGATAACACAGTTAGCTCGACATTGATAAGAGTGGAGGACAGAGTGCAAAAACTGGTCTACTACACTAGCAAGGCCTTCCGAGTAGCAGAGATCAGATATCCAAGATTGGATAAATTGGCACTAGCACTAATCGAAGTAAGCATAAAGATGAGGCCATACTTCTAAGCCCATACTATAGTAGTGTATACTGATCTGTCATTGAGACAAGCTCTACACAAACTAGAGAAATCGGGAAGATTGATGTATTGAGCGGTAAAACTTGGTGAATATGACATAGTCTATGATCCTAGGTCATCACTTAAGGGTCAGGCAGTAGTAGACTTTATCACGGAGTTTACTTACTCTGACACATCCGAAAAGCAGGAGCTTAATGCAGACCAACCCGTGGATGTTACGGGATCATCAAAGACAACCCCCGACCAATTTTTATTAGTAGATAGGCAAGAGGAGATAAACAACGAGCAACGAGAAATGTCGGGTAATTGACCAGTGATGGGGGAAGATAAAAGGAAGTATCAAATATTCCACCGAGGAACTCTGTCTGACCAAGAGTTTGATAATGATGTACCTGTATAGAATTTATATGTGGATGGCTATTCGTGTGCTACGGGCAGTGGAGCAGGAATAATCTTAAACAGTCCTGATGGAGTTGATATTAAGTATTCTCTACGTTTTCAATTTAAGGCTTTCAATAATGAAGATGAATATGAAGCTATGATTGTGGGTCTAAGTTTGGCCAAAATCATGAATGTAGAGTAGGTTATTGTATTCAGTGATTCACAATTACTTGTAAATCAAATTCTCGGGTTGTATGCAGCGAAGGGAGAATTAATGTTCAAGTATCATGAAAAATTTATGGAGGTTGTATAAACTTTTACCGTAGTTCAGTTGATCAGAATACCAAGATTGGAGAATCAAGAGTTGACGCACTAGCTCGGCTAGCCTCAGCAACACGCATCAAGCTATGAAGAACAATCCCAATAGAAATTTTGGAAGATCGGAGTGTAGATGAAGATTTGATGGTGAAATTCATTGCCCTCGACTTGGGACCATCCTGGATGGACCCAATCAGGGCCTATAGTGAAGAGGGGGCTGTGCTAACTGATAAACTCGCAGCCAAGAAACTGAAGTTTAAAGCTGGTCGTTATGTACTGACCAATGTTATTTTGTATAGAAGAGGCGTTATAACAGGACTACAGATATGTGTCCATCCCTCCGAAGTTAAAGATTTGATTGAAGAGATTCACGAAGGCTCTTACAGAGCTTATGTAGCAGGTCAGACGCTTTTGCAGAGGATAACAACATACGGATATTACTGGCCAATGATGAGAGCTGACTATGCAGCTTACGCTAGGAAGTGCGATAAAAGCCAACATTTCTCTTTCATCCGAAGAACTCCCCAAGCATTGTTAACACCCATTATGTCCCCTTGGTCATTTTCCATGTGGGGCATAGACTTGGTCGAGCCACTTCCAACGACCCAAGGGAGATTCAAATATCTGGTAGTTGCAGTGGATTATTTTACCAAATGGGTGGAAGTCGAACCTCTCATTGACATGACGTATGACAAGGTCTATCGGTTTATTTAGAAGAATTTTATTTGCAGATATGGTCTCCCACACGCATTCATTACTGACCATGGAACCCAATTTGACAATGAGGAGTTTACGGCATATTATCACCAATCCAATGTTCAGAAGATCCACTCCGCGCCAGGCCATCCCCATAGAAATGGGCAAACTGAAGTGATGAATAGGACCCTACTGAATGGTTTGAAAAAATGGATTGATAATGCAAAGGGAAACTGGATTAACGAGCTACACTCTGTGTCGTGGGCTTATCGCACTACACCACGAACAGCAATTGGGGAGTCGTCGTACATGTTAACCTTCAGAAGTAAAGCCGTCATACCTACTGAGTTAGGTCTACCCACACATAGGGTGCTTAATTTTAATTCCCATGTAAGCGACTTGATGAGACGTTTAGACCTGGATATGCTCGAAGAAGTTAGGGAAGAGGCAGTGATTAGGAATGCAGCCTACCAATAATGAATAGCTTTATTCTACAATAAAAGGGTGAAGAAGTGTGACTTGAAAGAGGGGGATTAGTGCTGAAGAAGGTGATCCAGAAGTACAATAAACTAGAGGCCAACTGACATGGACCTTACAAAGTAACTGAAGTTGTTCGTCCTGGGACATACAAAATTAAAACTTTGGAAGGAGAAGAATTCAAGAACGCGTGGAACGCAGAACATCTGTGCAAGTATTATCAGTAATAAAAATTCATATGTAAAACATTTATTTTAATATGAATAAAAGTGATGTTTCGCCCATATTTCCTCTTTTGTTGAATTTTCTTCGGAGTATAAATGCTACACACTACACAAACTCTGGTTGATCGGTAATTCAATAACCACCAACTCCGATTGGCAGCAACCACCAACTCCGGTTGGTTGGCAATTCAGCAACCACCAACTCCGGTTGGTCGGCTATTCAATAACCACCAACTCTGATTGGTTGGTAAATAAGAATCATATAAGGACAAAGCCTGTTTGATCACGGGTGATGTCAAGGGACACCCCAAACTAGGAAAGAAGATGGGTGACCTCCCCGGGCATCCACTGTCTAGGCAATAAGGTAATCCTCATAAGATTACTACAACTAATCAGGAACATAGGATGAAAATCATTCCATTGCTTAGGCACAAAGAGTGACAAGTCACTATAATCAGACAACAAATGGGACAAGTTCCATTGTCTAAAACAAAACATGACATTTTGTCCTTCTATATATATATATATATATATATATATATATATATATTCACCAGCAAATAACAAATACATTCTACAAAGTATTTCCAAGGAAATGAAATTACACAGAGACTAAATCTTTATTTATTAAAACCAAGCAGATTACATAGGAAATGAAATTTGATTCATTATATACAAATATCATATTCTATGTGTTTCTTTCCCTCTGATTTTGAAACAGGTTCCACCCCAGCTAGAGGATCATCTAATGCATAGGGAGAGTTTATAAAATTCATATCTCGCAGCATTCTGACGTTAGTTATGGATGGTCGATTAAGCAAATTCTCAGGATGAGATATCTCAAAATCCGAATGAAGACTATAATCACCCAGATACTTGAAGATCAGGCACCGAGGAATTGCATGAGCTGGAATCCAATTAAGATCAAGTTTAAAGGGAGGTACGGGCAAATCAAGCACTCCATGCTCATAATAATCCCATAAGAAGTGCCCTTGTTCCAGTTTCAACACATACATAGCATTCAACCATCCCTGCTTGTACCCCTCATTATTTGACTACTGTAACCGAGCATCAAGATGATATAGAGCTTCATTATACCCAGCCATCTAAAATTCCCTGGGCTTCTTGTGAAATCGATAAGTCAATTTATGAAGGTGCTCGTGGAGCTTTTTTACCAAAAGATCCTTATTTTCCAGTGCGGAATTTTGGTTGGAGAGTTGGTCGGTAAGAACTTGCATTTCTGAGACATCTCGACCAAGGCTTGAGTTTTGGCTTTTATCTGAACGACCTGATTTGTTAAAGTCTGGTCAGTCCTGATCTCTTCAACACTTTTTCAAATAGCTCTACCTCTAACCCTTAAAGAGGATGTCAGTTTGTCTAGTTTCAAAGTCTCCAGCTCTTCTCTCAAGACAACATTTTTAATCTCTAAAAAGGAATATCCCTCATCATTGACCGAAATCAAAGCTCCCGAGGAAGAAGAGGTAACAGATTTAAGTCGTTATGGTTCTTTTTGCAACGTAACATTATGTTCTTCCAATAGCTTGGCAAAGTGCCTATGTTCTTCGACCTCATAACTTAGAAAATTTTCTCTTCTCTTATGAGTAGAGATATACTTATTGTAACCCCGATCAGCGCTCAGTTGTTGGTACTTTTGCTCGTAGCCTTCATCCAGGAGTTTAGTGGATTCTTTGTACTGTTGTTGAAGTTCCTCGATCGTTCCTTAAAGATCTTCAATCATTTTGTAATAAGCCACATTGTTGGCCACAACACGATTAAGTAAACACTTCAAGTACTGGTAAGCGTTAATTGCTCGTTTAGAGGCATCGAATCTGAGGATGTCGATTATTTGGGCCTCAGTAAAGTCTGCATGACCAGCTTTGAAATAATCATTGCATTTTTTCATCAACTCTGTATCATTAGCTGATAAGAGTTCCATCCTGGACACAAACGAGCAAGGAGAAAATAAAATGCATTAACAATGGTATAAGACTGGTCCAAGAAAGACGGGGGATAAACAACAAAAGTTCAATCTTATTCATCATACGAAAGAAAAATACATTTCAAGTTACAACCAAGAAAAAATAAAATAACATAAGAACCGAACAACTTTACACCTTCTCCTTATTCCCTATAATATCTTCAGTTGGTTTAGAGGGAAGAGCAGGATGCTCGGAATGCAGTGCTGGTTGCTCAGTAGAAGTGATTGCTTGTTGAACTTGCTCAGAAGGTTGGGGAATGATAGAAATGGGTACTTATTCTTCTACCATCATAGAAGACTCATCAGATGGGGATTCATCTTCTTCTTCTTCTTCTTCTTCTTCTTCGCCAATGACAGGAGGAGGGCTATGAGTATGTTTCTAAAACAGTTCAGAATCATCTGCAACCTTTAATTCTTTCAAGGCTGCAACCCATCCATCTCTAAAATACTTCAGGCTGGCATATTCTATCTGACAGGTAATGGCAGTTAAGTCCTTGTTCCATCCTTTATCCCAGCCAGAGCTAAAAGACTCCTTTATAACAGTTTTCCTTTTTACTTTCTCTGAGTAAGTGCGTTCTTTAGTAAGCTTCACCTTTTCTTCCAGCTCTTTCCTACGTCGTTCAGTATCTTTAAGCTTGTCCTCAACCTCCTCGAAAGATGTTAGATTATCCTCAAGCTCTTTCTTACATCGTTCAGCTTCTTCAAGATTATTGTCGACGTCCTTCAATTTATTCGTCAACTCTGTGGAGTCACTTATAGCTTGATCTCGAGCTGTCTTGACAGATCGAAGTTCATTCTCCCAAGCAGTTTTATTTTCCTCGTACTTTTGACGAGATTCATTCAAAGAACGGGTTAAACCAGCAAAAGCTTCTTCCACCCCATTCGAGGAAGTTGAAGCCCAAATAGCTTCATCTTTCTTTAAGATGGTATTAAAGCATGTCATAAACTGAAAAAGAAAAATCTCAACTCAGAATATGAATATAATATATTTAGAAACAAAGAAGTAAGGATGATGATACTTACTAAGGCAATATATTGGGCGACTAAGTCAGTAATTTTCTCCGGATAAAGGGAATCCTCAGCGAGTTGATATTCATGAATGACCCAAGCTTTGATCAAACCTTTGACCAAGCTCGGAGCGACGAGAGGTGGAACAGTAGCTCTCAAAGGACCCTCAACACCAGAAGGTTGAGTAACAACTTCTGTAGGTCTTTTAACGAGATCTCTTCTCAATCTCTTTAGAGAAGCACCTTCAATCAGAGGTGTTGCCTCTCCTTATGTAATAACACCTTCAATCAGAGGTGCTGCCTCTTTTGGAACAACTGGGGGCTTTGTACCCACCTCCCTCATAGTTGTAGTTGCTCCCTTAGATGGAGCAATGTCCATTTTCTTTGTCCCCTCAGCTGGGACATTCCCTTTACTTTTCTTTGACCCATCAATACCAGGGGTATCTTTGACAAAGAACTCAGGCATCCTCCTTTTCTTCATCATCAAATTTACAATGGAAGTATCCAAATCAGACGAGGACTCTCTCACACTTGCTCGAGATGTTCACGGTTGATCAAGATCGATTACTGCAGGAGGTGAAATAGGACAGGCAATGAAAGACGAGGTGGTGTTTTTGTACCTCAATAAATAAGAAGCAACTCTAATGTGCCCCCCAACAACTGAATACTGAAAGCTCCAGATAAGTTTTAAATATTTTATGTTAACGTCAATCTCATTTAGGGCTTCCTTTTACTGTCAACTGTAACAAGCAAAATTAATGTCAGTGACGCATTTTGTCAAACATAAAGAAAGATAAATTCAAAAACTAAAAACAACCTATCCCATTGCCATAAAGCGGACATTTGGGACCTTGGTACACATTATTTCCATTTAATGGGGGGTGTTGCCAATTTTTCATCACAACCCCATGATCAAAATAGTCCCTGTTGGCATCGGGAAAATTGACAACGAAAGCTCAATTTGAAAACCTAGTTTTCAAATAAAAAGTAGTGTCGCTGGTAACCCATTTATAACAATACATAATTTAAGGAATTCCCAAATGAGTTCCATGAATTTGATTCAACCTATATACGCCATTAACTACCCTCCATGTATTTGGAGCTACTCTTGCATGTACAATATCGTAATATTGACAAAACTCCAAACATAGGGGATTTGGCGGGAAAGAAAAACCACATTCCGCTAAAAAAAGGGAGGGAAACCAATGTCCCTTCGCCAGAGAAAATAAATCAAAAGGACAAGAAGGCTCCTCCAAAATAATCCAAGAGGGAATTGAAAAATCAGTCCAAAATTTATCTAAAGATTCAACAAGGTAAACCATAATGACTAAAGCAAAGAAAGATGAAGGAAGAAAATCTTATGGAGAACGAAGAAATCTGCTAACGATGGACGATGGAAGAACGATATTACAAAATAGAGAGAGAAAGTAAAGAGTTCAGAAATATGGATGTTAAAAGTAGAAGACGGTTTGATTTCTGTCGCTCTTAAATACCTTGCATTGGGAAAAGAGAAAGGAAATGATTACCGGGAAAGATGTTTGTGTTACTAATGGTTAAATCATGAGAAAGACGCAAATATCAAAGCGACTGCTAAAAATTTAAAATATTTACAAGTTTGCCATTATGTGCTCAAACGGAAAGAAGTATAATAAAAATGTCCTAAGTGTTGGAGATCTGTAATCCAAGCATCTTTTGGGTAAAATGTTCCGCACTTTCTTATTTAACTTTAACTGTGAAACATTGGGGGCTTCGGTTGATATAAAAATTAGTCAGCTGACATAGACCAATTACCTGAAGACATGTGTCAACCTACATGGAAAATATATACTTTCACCGAGCTACTCAAGAGTCCCGAGCTACTCAGGCGGTCCCGAGCTACTCAGACGGTCCGACCTACTTAACGTGCAGAGCATCTAACTAAGAAAACCAAAAGGCAACTACGCATTCAATGAACGTCACATTTAATGCCATTATTATTGTACAGATGTATATGTCTACTAGACGACGGCACATTGTCTTTTCATATGTACAGCCTCAAGGCTATAAATACATTATAACCCAGTCATAAGGGGGGACATTTGGATCTCTTGTAAACCCATCATCGAGATTTAAGACAAATAGGGATATCTCTTCGTAGTTGAAGTCTTTGATTGGTTAGCGATTAATTCTCTTTGCTTCGGAGCTGATCTCTCTTACGATGAAGTTAAATCGGTAGGAAAACTAGGGTGAGTGATTTCCTCTTGATACGTGAATTCGGCGATGAAATCTTCTATAGTTTCCCCTTCATTAATGTTCTGAGTTCATAAAGGATTTCGTATTCTCCTAGCTCTACCGCCCATGCCATTAATCTCCTTGATTTCTCTAGTTTATGAAGTGCTTGGTACAGTGGTAGGTCGATATAAACCACTATGGTATGTGTCTGGAAGTAGGGCTTCATTGTCCTTAAATCTTTTATAAGTGTAAGGGATAATTTCTCCAAGCGTGGATACCTAATTTTTGTTCCCCTAAAAGCTTTACTTGTGTAATATACTAGTTTTTGAACTCCATTTTCCAGCCTAACAAATGCCGAGCTAAGGTCAGACTTTGATACAACTAAATATAGGTACAATTTCCCCCCACCAGTGGTGGTGACCTCAAGTATCTCTTCAATTATTGAAAAGATATTTTACACTCTTCATTCCACTTGAATGTTTTTCTGAGCACTTTCAAGAATGGTAAGCACTTATCTGTAGCTTGAGAGGTAAATTGGTTGAGAACAACCACCCTTCCAATTGAATTCTTTACATATTTCTTGCACGTGGGAAATTGCATGTCAATCATCGCCTTGATTTGGTTTGGATTAGCTTTAATCCCTCTTGGATTCACAATGAATCCTAGAGACATCCCTTCATGTATGATGAACATGCATTTGGTCATCTTGAGCTTCATCTGATGATTTTCAAGTTGATTAAACATCTTGCTTAGATCCGAGATGTGATTAGCAGCTTTTATTGCTTTTAGTGAGCATGTTGTCCATATAAACTTCCATATTCTTACATATTTTCTCCTCAAAATCTTTGTTCAATAACCTCTAGTATGTCAGTCCTCCATTTTTAAGCCCAAAAGGCATAACGTTGTAGCAGTAAGTACATCTAATAGTGATAAAGGATGTACTTTCCTTATCTTCCGGTTTTATTTTTATTTGATTATAACTGAAGTAGGAATCCATGAAGCTTAATAATACGTGACCTGCTGTTGCATCTACTAATTAATCAATCCTTGGCAAAGAAAAATGATATTTTGGTCATGCTTTGTTGAGGTTGGTGAAATCCACACACATACGCCATTTGTTGTTCTTCTTTATAACCATCATAACATTAGCTAACAAGTCCAAGTATTTGACATCCTCTATCAATTTGGCCTTCTACAGTTTGTCCGCCTCCTCTTGGATAACCTCATTCTTCTCAGGGCTAAAACCCCTCCGTTTCTTCTTGATCAACTTAGAATCTTTGTTAATATTGAGCTTATGTCATATAAAGTTAGGTTCAATACCAGGCATGTCTTCATGGATCCAGGCAAACACATTGTTTTGCTCTCTAAGGAATATGATTAATTCTTGTTTGAGGGGTGTTGCTAAGTTCGAACCAATTTGAGTAGTCCTTTTTGGATTTTCATCATTCAGTATTATCGTCTCTATAGCTTCCATAACTTGTCCTATGACCAAATTAGCTTCCTCCCATGGATCCAAGGTATCAATCTGGTAGGTAGTGGTGTGTTTATTTAACTCGTGTTGGTTAGTGGAAGTGTAGTAGCAATCTCTGACCTCTACCTGACTGCCCTTTACTACGTCGACCCCATAATGAGTAGGGAGCTTCAGGCATTGATGAACCGTGGAAGGCACTACTTCAAACTTTTTCAGTTTTACTCTTCTGAGAATCATATAATAGGCTAATTGAGCATTCTGGTTTAAGAAGAAGAAATGAATCTTCTCAATTATGCTCATCACCCAAGTGTCGATTAATACCTCCAGCTTAATAGTTCCTAATGGACAAACCTTTTCACTATAAAAACCAATTAAGGGCCTACAGTATGGTTCTAGTTTACTGTCGCGTAATCCTACGATGCGAAAAAAGTTATTGAACATGATGTCTGTCGATCTACCATTATCCACTAGAATTCTTGCAATTCTTTCTTCATGTATCCTGAAGGTGACAACTAATACGTTATCATAAGGGTAAAGTATTCCTGATAGGTCATTTTTAGAGAAGTTGATGACCAACTTATCTTTATTAACCTTTTTGGGCTGACTATCCACTTCGTCTGATAAATTAATGGTCGAATATAGGACCAGGCTTTTGCCTCATTTAAGTAGGCCTTCCTTTCGACAGTTCATCTCCACCTTCAGCGACTCCTCCTGCAATAAAATGACAACCAAAATATTTCATCTTTATATCAAGCTCTGCCTTTTTGGGATCCTTTGGTAGTTCCAGATCATCTTTGCACTCAGCGTTACGACCTCTTTTTCTATCCTCCCTATCTTTGCAAAGTGATTCTGAACACCTTCTAAAATACGACTTTCAGTTCGATCAATAAATTTGGTCAACTTTCCTTAGAGAATGAGAGATTCGATTTCATTCTTTAGGGTAATACAGTTGTCAATGGTATGCCCTTGATCTTTGTGAAAATTACATTATTTTAACTTATCCCTTCGGTTGGGTGGTGATTTCAATTTTGTAGGCCACTTTAAGTCCTTGTTGCCCTTAATATCCTCCAAGATATTATGTACACCTATTGCAAGTGGTGTATACTCCTCATACTTCTTAGGCTTCTCAATTTTCTTATTTTTTTGCTCCTTCTTATCCAAACTCTTTTGATCGTCAGATTTCGTTCCAAAATTCTGCTTAGCAACCATAACTTCTTTGACATTCGCGATCTTACTAGCCTTCGCCATCAGCTCTGTCATGGTTTTAGAAGGCTCTTTTGCCAGTGCATAGTATAACTTTTCTAGGAGTAATCCACTCATCAGCGCAGTGATATAATTTTTCTCTTCATAATCTACCACCTCTAACTTTTCATTATTAAAGCGAGTAATATACTCCCGAGTAGTTTCTCATGGTCATTGATGAACACTTAGCAGATGGGATACTCTCTTGATCAGCTTTGCCCCAAAGAAGAAATTAATGATGAAAAGTGGGAATTTTTCCTCGGGGTAAATTATTATACCAGATCTAGGTTGACCTAGTGATGATACTTAAGAATGCTCGGCAACGCATATCATGAGGAACAGAATAAATATCATCTACCTCCTAGTAGTATTCAACGTGAAGGATGGGGTCGGCCTTGCCATCATACTTAAGAGTAACTACGAGCGACTTGAACTTGGATGGAATAGGGAAATCTATAATGTCTACGATGAAGGGAGATCCCTTCATAAAACTTCTTTGTAGAGGGTCCTTAGTCTTTTTCATCTCTCCCAAACGATCTTCCAATCTTTGTATTGACCCCTTCCAAGAGTGATCTTATGGATTAGATTTGACTAATATGTTTTGGGTAGATTTACCAAGCATTTATGTTGAGCTCTTTTCTTGGGAAGTCTAGTCGGCATGCGTGGATCCTCAAATGCTTGCTCTATACCCGATTGATCCGACCAAATGTTCATATAATCTTAATGGGTTTTTGTAATGTCTTCTAGTTGTTCGGGGTACAAGTTATCAAAGGTAGAATCCTTGCTCAACCTCTCTAAGGCGCTCGATCATTCAGAAGTGAAAGATCGACCATCATGGTAATCGATGGATTTTATTGAACAAGTTGCTTTCTCCTAGGTGATAAGACCTGTCATGTGAAGATCGGGAATAAATACATTTTTTCACGTCTGGTAGGAAGTGGCGGCATTTCTCTTCAAAGGGATGGTGCAGCGGTTCACTTGGCTTGCAATTATTAGACTAGTTATCTCATCATTTATTACATTGTCTCTTGCCCTTTGGCAAGGCTGATTAAGATTTCTTGGAGATCTGTTGCATCGGGTGGAGCAGATGGAGTAGCAGTATTACCTCGAATCGCAAGGCTATTTTCTAGAATATCAGTCATCTTTCAAAGGACTGAATGAATAAAAATGATAGAGAACGATGTCAAATAGTTGTTCCCACAAACGACGCTATTATGTTATTGTCTAAAATTAGTGTGGATATTTATATAATCATATATAAATATAAATAAAGAGAAAATAAGACAACCAAGGTTTTTATCGTGGTTTAGATGAGGAAAAAGCCTACATCCACGGTTATAGTATTACCATTGTTGGTTGATTATAATAAGATCAAAGTGAGGTTGCTCTGTTGTGCCCCCTTGAGCTAAGGGAGGCAGTGTATTTATAAAGGTTGAGAAACCAAGAGATGGAATGCCTTTACATATTCAGGCATTTACATCCATTTACAATAAATGCGACTATTGATTTTCAAAATCACATTTGCAACAACTATTGGTAGCCCCATGTGAGTGACCTTTTCCTTCCTTAATGATTCACCTTCCTGGATGTGGTCGACTGGTTGGCCGATCAAGTATCTAAAATAAATAAATTCTTACTCAATACAATATTTAGTTAAAAAATAAATTGTTAATTCAATTCGGATTTCAAAATGTAAAAAAACATATGGGTATTAATAATCGTAAGTATCCATCCAATAAACCCATTTGCTTAAATAATTACTATATATAGGCTAGATTATATATGTGACTTAAGAGTAGTGTTGAATTTCAATATGTTTGAGTAATTATTTAAGCAAATGGGTTTATTGGATGGATACTTACGATTACTAATACCCATATGTTTTTCTACATTTTGAAATCCGAATTGAATTAACAATTTGTTTTTTAAGTAAATATTGTATTGAGTAAGAATCTATTTATTTTAGTTTTAATGTTGAGTACTTAAAATAATAAAATTATGTTGTGAACTTTTGATATAGGTTTGTGAATATCAAAAGTTCACTAATGCTACTATCAATAGACCTCATGACATTGATGGTGAGCTGCCAAAGCCTAAATGTCCACTAAAGCGGGAAAATTCGTCTACAACATGGAATAATTTCATTAAGAACAATGATAAAAAAAAACTTGGGCCATGTGTAATTATTGTGGTTTTTTTATACATTTAAGATGCTAGAAAAAATGAGAGAAAAATATTGAAATACCACATCCCCATGTGTGATAATTATCTATATAACAATGATCAGTTGGATGAGAAGAGACACAAATTATCTTTTGGGCCACAGAAAGAACAGGGGTAAATGGTCGAAGTTCAAATCTTTTGCCTATAGCATTTAATGTAGAGGATTATAGGTAAATCTTCACATATATTTTAATATCGGATGAGCTTCCATTTCGATTCGAAGAGAATGAAGGTTTTAGGGGGTTTATAGATCACTCGCAACTGATTTTAAATATCCCAGATTATTCAAACATTGCCTGAGATTGCATTGATCTATTTGCAAAATTAAAGAAAGTAATAAGAAGCTCATTAAAAGTTCAAAGGGTTTGTCTTACAACTAACACATGAACATCGATTCAAAAAGAAAATGTATCTGTCTTATGACCCACTATATTGACAAGGATTGGAAGGTTTATAAAAATCCTTGTATTTGTCAAGTAAAAACTCAAGGGGTTGATGAGCTTGGGATGATTGTTCAAGATTATTTAATTAGTTTAGAGATTGAAGGAATTTTTACCCTCGTGGTTGATAATGCTACTTTTAATAGTGGCACCATTCACCAGTTGAGAAGAAAAAAATAAACATTACAAAGGTACCATGTTAGAGCATGAATATATTCACATGAGATGTTGTGCACATATTCTCAATCTCATCGCGGGGGATGGTTTAAAGGAGTTTGATGAATCAATTTCTAAAATGATAAGGACGGTAAAGTATTCCAAGTGTTAAAAATTTAAATTCAATAATTTAAAAATAATATTAAAAAAGTGATAATAGAATTAAAGAGTTTATTATGCCTAAATGTGCCTACAAGATGGAACTCCATTGACATGATGTTTGACGCAACTTTAAAATTTAAGAAATTATTTGAAAGGATGGATGAGGATGATGAACAATGTAAGAATTACTTTGATGGAGCAGAAGATGATGAAAATTACATGGATGGTAGAGGTGGAGGAGTGTGGGTGTGTAGTGCGGTTTGTTAAAAAATGAAGATTGGGAGATGGCGAGGGGTTTTGTGAAATTTCTTAAAATATTTTACAATGCAACTTTAAAATTTTTGGGATCTTTATATGTCACTTTTAATGCTTTAATTAATGATATTGTCATAAATCAAAGAAATTTGATACATTTTAGAAATAGTGGTGATCATTTTACCTTCAATGCCAATAAACATGGAAGAAAAATTTAACAAATATTAGAATGTGGAAAAAATAAATTTCTTGCAGTTTGTTGTGATTATTTCAATTACATATATAAATTAATGTATGTTCAATACTAGTTGTGAGAGTTGCACGGTTTTTTCTCAATGGACTTATCAAGAAAGGTGAGAGAGACATTAATTCTGCATTTTTTGTGGTATCACAAACATAACTCTATTAATAAACATTTGATAAATATGAGTCAATCACTAAATTTTGTCGGGGTTGATGATAATGATGATAATATGGATAATTTAGAAGGCATTTGGAAGTCGAATATAACATTAGGTCTAATTCAAAAGTTAAAAAATATTTGTTGGAGATATGTGAGGTGGATAGTAATAGTTTTGATATTCTTAGTTGGTAAAAAAATAATCAAAGAAAATACCAAATCCTCCTCTTGTAGACCGGGCCATGTTGGTTATTCCCATGTCCACCATTACCTCTAAATCCACATTTAGAACAAAAGGTCACATTATTGACCCCTTTTCATAGTTCATTAGCTCCAAATATGACAAAATCCCTTTTTATGTACAAAATTAGCTCCGGTGTTCATCAAAACCAATTAATATTCGAGATGCATTGGATGCCATTCAACCATTGGAAAATATTGATGCGAGTAATAACCCATTTTATTTCACTTTTTATGTACTTATTTTATAAGATTTTTTATATTATTTTATTAATAATTATTATTTTAATGATTTGTAGAGTTATTGGGATCTACACGTGTGGAAGCATGGAGTGGGTCGAGCAATTTTATTTATCATTTTTTCTTTTTACTCTCATGCTAATGTCAAGAATTTTTAATGGTATTAAACATTGAACTTGAGTTATTATGTATTTGTGATGGTATGGACATAATTATGTATTTTGTCATGGTGTGGACTTTTAATTTACATTTCTTTTCCCTTGTTTTTGGAGATGATGGTATTGTTTCCTAATTTAATAAACATTTTTTTTCTTATAAAACAAAATTTCCTTCTTTTTTTAATAAAACATATTTTATTCCCATAAACAAGTTTTTTCTCAATATAAAACACATTTTTTCTCAATTAAAAAATATATTCTTATATTTAAAACATATTCATGTGTTAAAAAAACAGACTCGTTTATTTATTTATTTTAAATAAAAATGAATACATTTACTTAAAAAAAAGTACATTTGAGACTGAATAAGAACGAGGTCGAACCTGGACCAACATGAAAGTAAATAGTAAAGAGACTAATGATTTGATTCAGTCTCGATCTTGAATTTTATTCACCCATTTATTCAGTCTGCCCCTCAAATTTTCTCAAAACTAGACTAGACCTAACCTTAAACATCTCTAGAAGCAAGGCAGTAGACAAGGAACAACAAAAATAAAATATTTCATTTATTTATCATTAAAGTGCTCAAGTACAAATGACCAAAAGTTGGTCCAAAGTTTTAATAAAACAAATGATGTTATAATATTTGAAATTGCCTATAAGAAAAATAAGGTTGCTTGAGTTATGAGACTTCTAATTTTGCTACCATGGAGTTCCTCTTTAATGAAAATTTAGTTACCTCTTTCTTATCAACTCACACCTAAGTCGTTCCTAGGTTCTATGCTCTGAGGTACCAATCTAACATCCCCCCGAAGGCTCATCAAGATAAGAGTGTCCTCTCTTTAAGACCTCCCGTGATAGAAAGTAAGGTAGGTATGTCATACATAGAATATATAGTACTGTAGGTATTCACACAACCTATCAAGATCATTAGGTATACACACAACCCAAATATTTTAGTTCATATGTATTATTATTCTCATTACTACTTACGAAATATTTATTTAATTACGAATACTCTCTCTCTCTCTTACTCCTCAAGGATAACACACCGCTCCAAACACCTTAAAGTTTCATTCCCAATTAACTTTAATAATTCTGCCCTATACTGAAACTAATTCCACATTATTTAATCTCACTCGAATCAACTATGCTGGACAAATAGGAACCATAATGAACTTTCCAAAAATCTTGTCACATCGCTCAAACGAAACTACATCTCGTTTGAATGAGATACCAGGTCGTTTGAACGACATCTTCACATGAGATGCCATTTCATTAGAATGAGATCCAATCTCGTTCGAACTAGATGATGCAGTTTCGTCCCCAACCTCTACCTGTTACGTTTTCCCACCATTTTCAACCCAAAAACCTCTACTGTTTACACCCAAACTCCCAACAATCAATTCCAAACATTATTTCAACATATAGGGATGATTTTTAACAACCTAGAATCATTAAATCCTTGACAAACAACCCTAAAATCCAAAATTCCTAAATTCATATACATTGGAGCCCTAGTTCATCAATTTTCAGTTCAAGCATTCTAATCCCAGATTTAATCATCAATGTTCATCATAAATTCATGATTATTCTTCTAACTACATGAATAAATCAATTTCATATCAATTCAATCCTAATTTATGTATTCAAACATCAGTGTTCATCAAAGTCCCATATAATTCAAGGGTGTTTATCACCTACACTAACATGAACATCATTATTGCAAAAAGGAAGCAAGTATTAAACACTTGCCTCAGAAAAGAAGTCATGATCCATTGATGTCGTTGGTATAGGTGCTATCCTCGTTATTTGATCTACGAGGTGGTGGTCTTGATGGTGAGAAAGGTGCGCTAGTGGTGGTTCTGGCCCTAGAAACCTCTCATCCTCCTCCCCCCTTTTGGTCTCTCTGTGTCTAACACTGATAACCCTAATCTAACCCATGTACCTGACCTTTTATTTCTTTAATTTTCGTCAGTAATTATACTCCAAAACTATAAATTACCAAAACGCCCTCTCGGGATGTCGGTTTGGCCTAAAACTGTCCGGGACCCAAACTAAACCCCCTGGTAGACTTTTCTGACTATTTCGACCATCTGAACACATTAGCGCACTCAAAATGACCATTTCAGCTTATAAATAATTTACTTTTTACTATGTCAATTTAGTCCAGACACAACTGACATGCGTGCCCCGATTTAAAATTACCGTAATTATCGTATTTATCACTCATGACAATTCTCATAAATTCACAATTGTATATTACTTTATTCGCCCAGTAATATTCACTAATATTCTCATCAATAAATACTAACCCTTATCTCGCTAGTTAGTATTTATTTTAATCCAGATTAATTATTAATTAAATTTCCCATATTTAAATTTCAATTAATCCCTTGTTTTAAAAATCTTAAAAATTACAGGGTATTACATTTAGACCCTAAAGAAAGAATAAATTATGAGTGACTCGTTTGAATATTATAAAAGGTGAAATAATAATGTGATATAATACATATATAAGGGTAAAGTAATTTCCTTTTTTATAAATTCAATAAATGATGCGGAAGCGTTGAATGATGGTTCACAAATAAACAAAGCCAAATTTTAATTTCTTCAAAACAAATTAAAATAAGTTAATCCAAGTCCTAGAATTTGCCTAAGTCATATTTATCAATATTAGCAAGTTAGGCGAAATCAAATTTTAGCAAATGACTTGAATTAAACAACATTACCGAATATTTAATTTAAGTCCAAATTAAAGTGAGTGTGATGATATAAACCGAATTTTATCTTGAATTATTCTAAGAATGCATTCTACGTTATTGAAGCAAGATAAAATAAACAATATCACACTACGCCGCGATGTATGAGGAAAAACCCAAGACGGGAAAAAACCTCGGACGGCCCTAGCCACAAGTCCACTAGATACGGAATTACAATTACAAGACAGATAGACTTACAACGACTGACTCGATCCCTCTCAAGCCTCGATGCTTCTTCTCGTAGACACCTCTTCCTAGTTGACAACCTCGGAACTCCACCGCGGTCTCGGAATCCACCGATGGGGCTTTCTATGGTCACCGTCACCCGAGCAAGGAGCCTTTCTCCAAGTGGGTAGAATCACAACAAAACGTCTTCTTCTTTGATGGATGTAGAAGCAAACTAAAATTTCTCTTTGAAACGGAAGAGATAAACCGGTGCCAAACTCCAAGCAAATGATATGTATATAGATGAACTTGGATAAACAGTATGGGTGTAAAACTAGAGTGATAAGTAAATTTCTCTTAGAAAATCTCACTCAAAACATGATCTTTTTCTCCTTTTAGTTTTGCTCTCAAAACACTCTCTATGAGTTTGTATGATATGAAAAAGATGGATTATCAAAAGTGATTCCCGCACATATTAAAGTCTGAAAAATTTGGTTAAAAACCAAGTGGGGAAGTGGGTGAAAAACTTCCAAAAACTGACAGCTCGTTCGAACGACATTTCGTTCGAACGAACTCTCGTTCGAACGAGACTTCTAACGACACACCAGTATGGACTTTGTTAGAATCTCGTTGGAAACCTCGTTAGAACGAACAAGTTCGTTCGAACGACATTTCGAACGACAGACCAGTTTAGACTCGTTGGCAGGTTCGTTCGAACGACATCTGGTTCGAACGAAAAAACTCGTTCGAATGACATATCTAACGAACGACCAGAAAGATTGAAAAATTCGATTTTTGCCCAGAAAACTTTATGAACTTAATTTAAAGTTTTATATAATTTCTTTCTTAAAACAAAACGCAGTTTTTATAAAACCTAACACCCAATAAACTTTGTTCCATGCTCCTATATAAATATAATTGCATTCATACCTTGGGAGCATGGAACCATAGTTGATGACGTAGAAACGAGGCACGCAAACCGGCACATTTGATGAAGCTTTATATTCTTTGCCGCTACGTCTTCAACAAACACTTCATAGGCTTGAGAGTATTATAATTACATACTTTCCTATGAATAAATGTTTTTGTCCGGAATTGAGCCAAAACTATATATGGACTCAATTGGAAATTTGTGTCCTTACAACATAACGATAGGAATACCTTCAACCTTATCAAGAGGAAGAGGGGGATAAGTTTCCCATGCCATAAAAGGGAGCCAATTGCTATGTTTTATTTCCTTCAAGTTCACCAAATAACTAGTTCAATGAAGGTTCAAAATTAGGATTAGAAGAATTATAAAACTCGCACCAGCTTTAATAACAAGTTGAAGATTTTTTAGATCGATGCTTCAGAGGTTCTCCCTCGTCCTCATCCTCTTCCATCTCTTATTGCTCCGATTTTTTTTCATCATAGGATTTTTCCCCTATGGTAAGTATACCACCTCCTCATTATCATTTTTCTCTGGCAAGAAAAGTTTTCTCTTCTTCTAAGATGAGGCTCCATATGAGACTTTGGACTTAGTGGAAAAACCCTGCTAAATTAATATAGGAATCGCCTTCATGGGATCTTCCACTTGCTTTGTACCTATAAATCTATTAAGTCGGTTACTCAATGGTCCAATACCAATAGGACTAGGAAAACATTTGGAGCATTTAGAATTTTTTGTATCAAAGGTAGAGGGAAGATCCTTTGAAATGAGCATAATATGAGGCTTTATGAGAACATCCATATGATTAAACCACCAATTGTCAATTCTAAGAGTAATCCCAGTAAAAAAAAAGGTGGATGCATTCAAAATAGAGTTTAAAAATAGCTCTTGATGACTAAACAAGATCCCCAAAATAATATCTTTGTCTATATAGGGGGATTTAGTGAAATAATAGGGTTGGATAAGCTTCTTATAGGCACTATGATGGACTGGACTAGGTCAAATTGCCTTGAGAATTAGGCAGGTAGGTAAGTACCCATTATAGATTTGCATGTTGTGATTTGGTGGGTTTAGTACCATAAAAAAGGTCTCTAGTCCAATTGTCACAAAAGGCCTTCTCAGGGCCAGACCTTTCCAAAATGAGAGTTATCCATTTAGACATATCCTAGGAAAAACCTCCATTATGGGCTGAGTAGCTTGGGAACTCGAACCATGTGCAACCTTTTAAACATAGCCAACTTCTCTTCGAAGCTCTTATTGTCTGGTAAATAACGATATTATTTCCTTCTATGTCTATGAAACTATTTACCTAATATCCAATGGCCAATCTCCGAGAAATATGCATGGATTCACATTTGTAAACCCTACAAGGGGCCACATTGGTTTATATTAAAAGGATTCTCATTCCACTCATTGTAACTTCTGTAAAGATATACCCAAAATAAAGAAGATAGACAAAGCTTATGATCATCAACCAAAATATTAACAGTAAAATAAAACTCAAACATAACACGTTAAGACTTAGAACAAAAGACATTCCTAGGCAACCAAAAAAGGAAGCAATAATACTCTTGATTATCAGTTGGCCGATTAAATTTTTAATACTTCTTCTTAAAAGTTGTAAAAGACAAGTTGGGAATTATTTTCTTTAAGGAAGAGGACATATTCTGATTCAAGCATGGATGGGTGAATGTCTTCCTTATTAGGAAAAACCCCAATAGTTGGAAGATATCAAAAAATGTTGGAGCCATCGTGCCAAAATTAAAGTAAAAACATTTAAAGGCGGGATTCCAAAATAAAAATGGCATTGGTTGTAATATAACGATCACATATGATATTTTGTCGAGCTAAACTCACATCCTAGAAAGCACCCATTACATCCATGTCTTTACCTCTTTCAAGAAACATCCAACCAAACTGTTTACCTTAGTTGACATCAATGGGTTTTGGCCAAACCCAAAATTCTAATATAGGTGGAGCCTTATAGTATCTTGAAAAGAAGGGTATGGTTACCAAACTTGGGATATTAGACGGAGTATTTTAAAGAGATGTAACCACCAAAGATAGTACCAACAGATATGCGAACGACCTCCACTAGAGAATCAATGGGAACTAACACCTCACCAAGGATTGGAAATCACTTCCCAGTAATATAAGCATCTACATCTTCATCCACCATTTATCCAAAATCTTCAAAGAGTGGAGTTAACATTTAGATCTGGAGGCCATAATAAAATCATGGGTTTAAAGAAACAAAGAGTTGGAACAGGGTTTACAAAAAAGAACAAGCATTGGAGAAAGTCGAAAGATGGAAGTGGGTTTATTTTGAATCAAAGCGCTACTAATATTGTGATGGAAAAGTTAACGTTTCCATGTGTATAACACGTTCCCGCCAAGTTCTAAGTGATGGGTTATCGAAATAGACTCCTATAAATTTTAAATGGTAAATATGTAACAAAATTGCAATGATCTAAGTTTTATGCCAAAATAATAAAGAGGATTAAATATCATCGAGTGAGATCCTAATTTTTCCATCTTTGGTTAAATATATTTCATCAAATTTCGAAGGAACCTTATTTGGTTTAAGTCTGCCAAAGACGATATAACCATTATTTGAACTTAGTAAAACCACTTAATGAGAAGATAAGTGCTCACATTTAATGTTTCCATTTATTGGTATGGTTGAGAAACCAGAATGCAAAAAGAAAACAGTTTTCAAGAGAAGAAAATATTTAAATATATTGACAATCAAACTCCATAAATTTCGTTCGAAATATTTCACAAAAGTGATTTAGATTATTTACATTGAAATGTAAAAAAGAAATTAATTACAACCATTGGATTTTAAAGCCTTTAAGGCTGAACATGATTCCAGGAAAAATAATGAGGAAACATATAGGTCACAAACTTGTGAAAAGTGTCCCATACATATTGGTAAATAGACCTCTCACGATCTATTTTCTCTTGTTCTTTACGTAGTCTCAATGACAAAGCCTCCTGGTTCAAATGTCGGTAAAGGTCTTGTTCAACTTATTCCTATATTTAAGCATCCCTCGAAGCAATGTATGTATCTATCAAGAAATGATTGGGATCATCATAATAAAGTGGAACATTAATAGGGTAAATATGTATCTTTTAAACTTTTTAATGTTAAACAAAAGGACTTAAATATCCATTAAAATATCTTTATAAGAGTCACAGAGAGATTCGAAGGCAGCCTTCGTATGGGAAAATCCTTCTACCAACTTCAAGAATGTGGGGGAAATAGTAAAAAAGAGATCTACTTGGGCTCTAAATGTAGACATAACTCCTCCATAGTGATTTATAATCTCATTGGACAATTTGAAGTTATTGTAAGAAATATTTTGAAGGAAAATAATGAAAAAGGAGATAAGAAAATTCATGCAATTACTCATGACCTTGATCCACTTCTTCTTGGGAAGAAGGAAGTGTAAACCATGTGGAATTTTTTCGAGGGCCATCTTCAATATAAGACCTCAAAACTTCAAAGGAGTTACTTGTAAGCTACGAGGGAATCACAACCGTGGTGCCATCACCAACAAGATCAAAGTCATGGTTGTTAACTTTATCTTTGAAGGCATCCCAAAAATATGGACCACTATTGCAAGGGCATGGATAATTTTTAAAAAAGGCAAAGAAGGATACACAAAATGATGGACTTGGGGTATTAGTACTCAATCCCACCCAAGTAACAGTCTTGAAATGAAGAAGATCTTTAATAGATCCAAGTAGTCAAAAGGTTACCTCTGCGCTTTTAGAGGCATTGGAAGGATAATAATGAGAAACCTTTAGTGTCCACACGGTTGCACCTTTAGGACTTGGCAAAGTGGAAAGTTAAACTAAATGGGGTTGATAATTCATAGAATCAAAATTACTTTGATGATCAGAATCAAGAGTTAATGTGTCACCTGGACGCTAAGTTAGAAGTTCCCAGGACTTCATGAAGGGAGAGTTGAGTATTTTGAGGGTCTTCTAAACCTCGGGACTATTTTCCATAATAAGTGGTAGATGAATAGGAGAAACCCATAGATGGTATGCTATAAATTTAGAGGGAATAGTTATCTTAACATTAAACTCAAGAGCATTTTCACCTAAGGAGGAGGCTTTGATCAGAGGAAGCAAAATAAGGGGGTTCAAACTCTCCCAAGTTAGTTCGAGAAGACTTTGGGGGACATGGAACACTATTGGATGAATTTGAGATATGTGAAACCTCTTTGGTTTTTGTCCGAAATTGAGCCAAAACTACATATGGACTCAATTGGAAATTTGTGTCCTTACAAATCTCCCCCTTTGGCTATTCCGGGACAAAAACCAAACAAAAATCCTAAAGGGCCGTCAAGCTCACTAGACTCAAAACATAACCCGCCCAAACTTGACTCAACCCAAGGATCAAACGCTTTGCCATTAAACAATGCCGCTTTAGTAGAATACCTGCACACTTAAGCAAACTCATCAAATGCATAGGGAATATCAAAATATAATATGCAATTCTCCCCTTTATCAAACACATGACCTACTTAGAAAGACGTCTCCCCCTAAGATAAATCTCCCCCAAACGAAGATACGATGATGATATACCATTGCTCCCCCTATCATCATTCTCCCCCTTTTTGTTCAGGAATAGGCAAAGGATAAAGAACTAATAAACACGTTGAAGCTTAAAGTGTTAAGACAAAAAAATATCATGTTTATATATACTATAAATATACCAATAAGTACTTGCATATATAGATAGATATAAACACACACATGACACAAAATACAATAAGTTTGCACACTCGTATGGCAAAAATGTGTCATATGGAAACGGAAGTGTAGGGGTGTGAACTAGCAACAATTAAATTTAGACCAAAACACTTAATAAACATTCACGGAGTTCTCATTTGATTGCAAACTTTATCACATTTAAATATAACCTCATGTGACAATATGAAGATTGAACTCAATGAACAAACATACACAATGCATACAAGCCTAGCATGATGATGATTCTACAAACCAAATAGAGTCATGACATTAAAGACAACTAGGATAAACGCACATTGTGCAAACCGTTGATATACCATCCAATTCTCCCTCAATAAGCATATGTATTCTTTTGCTTTTGAATGAATATATCAAACAAACATAGGCCTTGGCAATAGTTTTCTTTTTAATGCCAAATATTCTGTTTTTAGGCCTTTGGATCACGTATTTCTTTTAGATCCAATAAACGGTGGCTTACAATCGCAAAGGATTTAATTCATCCTTTCGGAGCCCTTCCCCGTGCATATTTTTATTTATCATGTTTTCATTTTCACACAAATCTCACATGCAATGGATTTTGACATGCACTAGTCCTCCTAGGTCATAGATATGTAGATGACTAGATTGGTAGGAGAACACCTCAAAAAGCTAAAATATAACATGTGACATTAAGATTGCAAAAGAGCTCGTGCATGTGTGAAAAGAGGCATATAAAAATAGAATCCATTTAAACAATACAAAATCCAACTACTCCATATAAAGCATGGTAAAGAACATTTTAAGGATTGAAAATCTAAACCAAAAGTTCTAGCCACGTGGGAGCGTAAAAGATGGGATTCAAACACAAAAATATGCCACATAAAGTGTGTCAAACTAAAATACACACAAAATAAAATCTTTTTGAGTTTTTAACATTTTTCATCAAAAATAAATATTTACTCAAAAGGACAAACAAAAATCATTTGTATTTTTCATTAAGCTTAAATGAAATAAATAAAACACAGATGATAAACAAAACATCTTTTTATATTTTTCAGTTACTTCAAACACAAAATATAATACAAAAAGATAGACAAGTCATAATTGCTAGCATGGGATATGATACCAATTTGAAATAAGTCTATGACTAGAAAATGACTAAACAAGCATACATTTAGCATGTGAATATAGCATGAAGTACAAAAGCTAAAGTATGCAAATACTAACACATTCATCCTTTAGATTTAGCAAGGGAGGAAGCATGTGAAAGTAAATGAGAATCAACAACCCTATTTTGCAAGGCAACCAAGTCGGATTTCCTAACCCAAATTAATGAAGAATGATTATCTTGGGGTATAGGAATATTAAAAACATTTGATGCATTGCGATGGGATTTTCTAGGAATTCGTTTAAGATCAAAACAAAATTTCCTAAGATGACCTTTTCGACCACAATGTGTACAAGAGAGAATATGTCGAAAAGATTTACTTAAGGAGTGATCTTTAAATGTATTCCTAGTAGATTCTCCTAAAACATTGGTTTGGGCATTATGAGTAAATTCATTACAAGTATTGAAGCCTAAACCACAGGTGTCATTTTTAATTTGGACCGTTCCTAATATTTTATCTAGTTTTTTTGAACGACATTCCAAATCAAATTTGACATTACTAGAATCTTTTAATTTAATTTCCAATTCTAAAATGTTAGATTCTAGTAAAACATTTCTCTCTTCAAAAGCAAGAAGCTCCTTTTTCAAGGATTCCATTAAACCCCTAAGGCTATCTCTTTCGCCTTCTACATATTCAAGCTTCTCTTGAAGAGTCCTCACATGTGTCCTAAGGTCTTCTATTAAAACATTTTCATCAATGACCTTGACACTCTCTCTTAAACTAGCTTCTAACTTCAAATTAGCTCTTTTCAATTTAATAGATTCTTTATAAAGTTCTTGAAAAACATTTTGAAGTTCACTCACAATAACCTCTTCTTCATTTTCACTTTCACTTTCTTCTTCACTCTCACTATCATTAAACATAAGAGAATCATGTACAATGACCTTGGAAGTGGCATGTGCAATCGTTTCATCAATCGATGAGTTGTCACTATCACTCACATGACTAGCCATAAAAGCCACAAAATTTTTCTTAGTGGGGGAATCGGGCTTCTCTTCCTTATCACTATCACTAAGGGTTGCATTATATGAAATGGGTCGCTTACCATCTTTCCTTAGTTTAGTGGGGCACTCATAAGCCCTATTGTGACAGCCCGAATATAATTATGATAAATTATATGTAAATCATGCTTATCTTATGTGATATGAATAATGTGATATTAGTATATCTAATGTTAAGTGATTATGTTTATTATAATCGTACTTTCATAAATCATGAAAGGTCGAATTATTTACAAACACAAATTTTGTTGTTTTCGATGGAAAGGTTCTTGTTAGAGACTAGTTTTGACCTTTATAACATTACAATTGAATTGAGGTGAAAACTACATAGTTGTAGACATGTGAGTTAGTGTCGTAACACAACAAACGGTGCATCAAACGGATGCTCGAGGAAGAAGTTAGGTCGAAATTACGAGAAGGGGGCAAATCTGTCAATTCCCTTAAGTGGTAAATTGTCTTTTATTAAACCAAATGGTTTAATTTGATTGGTTGGCTTGGGAGGCAGCCTTGGCCGACTTAAAACCCTCCCGCTAACATATTTCTTCATCAAAACAAAGCCTAGGTTCAGTTTCAAGTGTTGTTAGCTTGAGGAAAAAGAGAAGGTAGAAGTTTAGGAAGGAAAAGTGAGGAGAAAAGGTGTAGAAAAATCCGTAGAAATTACGTAAAAAGCCCTGAAGGTAATCCTAATTACAATTCTAGTTATTTATCGTATATTACAGATTTATATGATCTAAATCATCATAGGTTTACGAAAGTTTCAGCCCTTTATATGTATGTATGGTTATATGCAAGTTTATGTTAAGTTGAATGTAGAAACCCTTAAATTTGCTTTGTATTGAAACCCCTTGTATTCAAACTTGCATATCTAACTGTGTACTTACTGTAATTGAGAAATTCCAATTGGATATGAAATTAGACTCATATATTAATATCATATCTGAAAATTAGAATTTATCTCCTTGTGGTTAGGCCGTAATGATGATTTCAAGTTGGTACATGGTTTCTGTTTTTATACTTCATTTTCGGTATGCCCTGAGTTTAGTCAAGCTTTTGAGATAGCAAATGAAGTCAAACAATTATGAAACTTTAATTCTGTACGATTCAGTATGTTTAATGAAAATGGGTTGAAAATCATGGAAAGTTATGCTGGAGAAAAATTATGAAAATTCTTGGAAGTTGAAGGAACAATAGAGGAGCTTGTAGGGCAGATTTCTTGTGTTGTATAGAAATGGTGATAACTTGCCCTAGGAATCTTGAAAAATTACACCGTCACTTGTACTGGATAGTATATTCATATATGTTTCATATTGATAAGGTTGGACCCCTGTATTTATATAATTTAGGAATATAGGATAGTTAAGGGTGTAGTACAATAATTTCAGGCCATACTGGATACCCCTTGAATGAATGTTTGTATTTTGTCGTTACAAAGGGTACTTTGAGTACATGTTTCATGTGTATATACATTGACAAGTATAATTTCATATTTACTTGACTTTGGTTATAAATTACTTATAAGGTATTTCCTACGGTTGAATGTCCGTAACTTTATCAATATGTATATCATTGTTTTGTTTTTACCTATGTTTTATGGAATGTAACTTATTTGGAATTATATTGTTGATGTATAGTCATGAAAAGTTACATAATTATGTTTGAATAATATTTGTGATTGAGGTTCAGTACTGATCTAGTTGGATTGACAGGCGTAAGGTCTAATCAACCCAGTTCAGCTCCACCAGAAGGAAACCTGAATACGTAGTTGTCAACCAAGGTGAGTGTACTCACTGGAATGATGTATTTGTATACTGTTACGAATATGATCATAATGTTATGAATATAAAATTGTTCATTTCGGTTTACCAAAATGAGGGGTTACTCCTCGACCAAGAATGGGGGAGATTTGTCTATTAATGACAAGGGGTTACTCCTCGACCAGGAATGGGGGAGAATTGTCTATTTAGACAGGATATGTGAATCATGATTCGGAAAAGTTGGTCATTCATTATGAATGAGACGGATAAGTTAATACATAAGTATATGGACATGATTTATTGCATTTAAATTCATGCAGTAGTTTAGTAGTGATGCATTCACTGGGCTATTTTTGCTCATGGTTCCTATGTTCACATTTTTCAGGTAATGCGATGTCACTGCCAAATCTAGGAAGTCGGGCTGGGTTAGCCAGGAATGGGAGAAACAAAGATTTTGTTTAAATGTAAATGATGTAATTAAGTTAACTTATCCTTCAAGAAAGTTTTATGGGCATGATTTACTCTGATGTTGTAAAAAGGTTTTCAGTTATATGGATTTACAATGATGACTCTGAAATTAAAACTCGTGTTTATGGTTTGGTTAGATTAATTATGGTTTGACTCACTTTGACTTTCAGACTTGATTATAAGTAACTGGGTTGGGGTGTGTCAGCTTTTGGTATCAGAGCCTAGGTTTTAGAGGTTCTGGAGTGAGAAGAGTCTAGATTTGGCAGTGAATGTTAAAAATATATTTTATTTGATACTAACGATTATGTTAGGAAAGATATGTATATCTGCATGTTGTTATATCTTTGATTCATTACAGATATAAGAGAATGGAACGAGGGAATATGAATGTGGGAATAGATGATGAGGCTTCAAATATTCCAGCAGAAGCGGAGGTTGAGTAACCTGTTCAGATAAATGTGGAACCCGAGCCAGAACAACTGACGGATATGCAAAAAATGGCACGTACTATGACTCTAATGGCAGAGCAACAAGCTAGATTTATGGCTCATGTGGAAGAACAACAGACCAGGCAACTGGAGGCACAAGCCTTGGCTAGGGCTGAGGAGGTGATACACCGGGAAGAAAGGTGTACTTCACATGAAAAATTTATTAAGATGAACCCACCATCGTTCGAAGGAGCAGTTGATCCCGCAGAGGCAGAAGTCTGGGTTAAAGAAATTGAACTTATCTTTGGGGTAATGAAGATGCCTGAAAATCAACAGGTAACCTTGGCGACGTATATGTTGAAAGGAGAAGCTAAGTACTGGTGGGATGCCACGAAACATTTGTTGATTACTCCAGGAGGCGGGAATGTGATCTCATGGGATGCTTTTGTCAAAGCTTTGTATGATAAGTATTTCCCCCCAATGTATCAAGAACAAAAGGAGAAGGAATATTTCCTGTTGAATCAAGGGAGTATGACAGTTAGAGAATATGAAGCTAAACTTACAGCTTTATCTCGGTTTGCTTCGAGGTTTATACGGAATGAGGAAGATATGTGCAGCCGATTTCTCGATGGGCTTGAGTTAGTCATTAAATCTAGATTGTCGGCTTTAGAGACTTCTAACTATTCCTCCTTGGTGAACAAAGCCATGCTAGTAGAAAGGGACGTGAATGAAGCTAGAGGGAATCGAGAACGAGGTGTAAAGAGAAGTAGATTTGATTCAAATTATCAAAAGAGTAGTGGTACAGAATATTCGAGGTTTGGAGGGCATAAATTCCAACAGGGTAGAGGTGGAAGTAGTTTGCAAAGGGGTGAGGCTAGTGGTGGAAGAGGTTCAGGATTTTCAGCACAAGGAGATCCTAATGTTTGTTTCTTTTATGGGTCATCGGGTCATATAAAGAGAAATTGCCCAAAGTTACTGAATATAGAATGTTTCAACTGTCACCAAAAGGGTCATCTGAGAAAGAATTGTCCTATGTGGGCAAGAACAGTTTCAGTCAGTAGTGTGGGGCCTCATAAAGGATCTTCTCCAGGCAGTGCCACCAGGGGGAGAGGTACAGAACAAGCAACTGGATCGAGGGCAGGAGGAAGAGTGTTTGCGATGACGCTACAAGATGCCCATGCTACACCTGAAGTGGTTACAGGTAAACTTTCTATTGCAAACAAAGATTTATATGCGCTCATTGATCCTGGATCTACGCATTCATTTGTGGCATTATATATTGTTTCATATTTGGGTAGACCATGTTCATTTCTCAATTGTGCCTTATATATTTCTACCCCAATGGAAAGTGTGATTCTGGTTGAGCATGTTTATAAAGATTGTATCTTACGAATGGGGGAACGAGATTTCTATGTCGATTTGTTACCATTGGCCATTCGGGATTTTGATATTATATTGGGAATGGATTGGTTATCATCGTATCATGCTTCCATTGATTGTTTTCGAAAAGAAGTTACATTTCATCTTCCTGGTGAACCCGAGTTCCAGTTTACAGGGGAAAGGAATGTTGTCCCTAATTGTCTTATCTCAGCAATAAAGAGCAGAAAGTTATTGAGTAAGGGTTGTATGGGGTATTTAGCATATGTGATTGATGTTAGTAAGGAAGCACTTAAAGTTGAAGATATACCAGTGGTTAGAGAGTTTTCTGATGTCTTCCTAGAAGAATTTCCAGGATTGCAACCCGATAGGGAAGTAGAGTTTTCTATTGAATTAATTCCAGGTACTGGTCCAATTTCTCTTGCTCCATATCGAATGGCACCAGCGGAGTTGAAAGAATTGAAAGTGCAATTACAAGATCTGATAAGCAGAGGGTTCATTCGGCCTAGTGTTTCACCATGGGGAGCCCCGGTGTTATTTGTGAAAAAGAAAGATGGGACAATGCGATTATGTATTGATTATCGGCAATTGAATAAGGTGACCATTAGAAACAAATACCCTCTACCTTGTATCGATGACTTGTTTGACCAATTACAGGGGGCCACTGTATTTTCGAAGATTGATTTGAGATCGGGTTACCACCAACTGAAAGTGAAGGATAGTGATATTTCCAAAACAGCTTTTCGGACTCGATATGGGCACTATGAGTTTTTGGTGATGCCTTTTTGATTGACTAATGCTCCGGCAGTTTTTATGGATTTGATGAACCGGGTATTCCACCCTTTCATTGATTCATTTGTGATAGTATTCATAGATGATGTGTTGATTTACTCGCGTAGCATGGAGGAACATGAGAAACATTTGAGACTTGTATTGCAGATTTTGAGAGAGAAGAAATTGTTTGCTAAATTCAGCAAGTGTGAGTTTTGGTAGAATGAAATTGTGTTTTTGGGGCACGTTGTCTCGAGAAATGGGATATATGTTGATCCAAAGAAGGTGGAAGCAATTGTTGAATGGGAGAGTCCTAAGAATGTGACAGAAATTAGGAGTTTCCTAGGATTGGCAGGTTACTATCGCAGATTCATTAAGGGATTTTCAGCAATAGCATTACCATTGACAAAGTTGACCCGTAAAGAAGTGAAGTTTGTGTGGGATGAAGAATGCGAAAGGAGTTTTAAAGAATTAAAGAAGCGGTTGGTTTCAGCCCCTATACTTACTATTCCATGTGGGAATGAGTCTTTCGTGATCTATACAAATGCTTCATTTCAGGGGTTGGGATGCGTTCTTATGCAGAATGGGAAGGCAATAGCATATGCTTCCAGACAATTAAAGACGCATGAACGAAACTACCCTACACGTGATTTGGAGCTAGCGGCCATTGTTTTTGCTTTAAAGTTGTGGAGACATTACTTGTATGGAGAAACTTGTGAGATATTTACGGATCATCAAAGTTTGAAATACTTGTTTACACAGAAAGAACTGAATTTGAGACAGAGGCGTTGGATAGAGCTGATTAAAGACTATGATTGTACCATTCATCATCACCCTGGGAAGGCCAATGTAGTAGCAGATGCTTTGAGTCGAAAATCATCAGGGATGCTTTGTTGCATACGGTGTGCCCGTGTTGGAAATATTCTTGACTTGGCATCGATGGGGATTGAATTGAAGTTTTCAAAAAGTGGAGGATTATTAGCACATGTCACAGTGAGACCTTTATTGGCAGAACGCATACGAAGTTTGCAGATCAGTGATCCATTCCTTGAAAAGAAGAAACAAGAAGTTCGGGATGGTAGAGAGAGTGACTTTGAGATTAAGAATGATGAATCGTTGTGTTATAAAAATAGGATTTGTGTACCGAATGATCCACCCTTAAAGAAAGATATATTAGAAGAGGCACATAGTTCTATTTACTCTATGCATTCGGGAGGTACCAAAATGTACAGAGATTTGAAGGAATATTACTGGTGGAACAATATGAAACGTGAGATTGCAGAGTTCATAGCTAAATGTTTAGTATGCCAGCAAGTGAAATCAGAGCATCAGAAGCCGGCAGTATTATTGCAGTCTTTGCCCATTCCTGAATGGAAGTGGGAGCATATAACGATGGACTTTGTTATAGGATTACCCCGGTCACCAAAGGGGCATGATTCTATTTGGGTGATTGTAGATCGATTGACGAAGTCAGCTCATTTTCTCCCAGTTAAGACCACCTACACTGTTGACAAGTATGCACATATGTACGTTGATGAGATTATCCATTTACATGGGGCACCGGTGTCAATTGTATCAGATAGAGATCCAACGTTCACTTCTAAGTTTTGGCCTCATCTCCAGAATGCCATGGGCACAAGTTTGAAGTTCAGCACTGCGTTTCATCCACAAACTGATGGGCAATCAGAAAGGACGATTCAAATATTAGAAGACATGTTACGAGCTTGCGTATTTGACGTCAAAGGTAGTTGGGATGATCATTTGCCATTGATGGAATTTTCATACAATAATAGTTATCAGTCGACTATTGGTATGGCTCCTTATGAAGCTTTATATGGGAGGAGATGTAGGACGCCTTTGTGTTGGGATGAAGTAGGTGAAAGAAAAATTTTGGGTTCGGAATTGATAGATATGACAATTGAAAAGATCAAAATGATTCGGGAACGGATAAAGATAGCGCAAAGCAGGCAGAAATTTTATGCAGATAAGAGGAAGCATCCATTGGAATTTCAGAAGGGAGATTTTGTATTCCTGTGTATTTCACCGTGGAAAGGCGTTATGAGATTTGGCAAAAAGGGGAAACTAAGTCCAAGATACATTGGACCATATGAAGTGTTGGAAAGAATTGGTCCCCTGGCTTATAGATTAGCATTACCTCCAGATTTATCCCGTTTACATGATGTGTTTCATGTATCGATGCTTCGTAAGTATTTGGCGGATCCATCTCATCAGTTGAAAACTCAACCAATTGAACTGAAGGAAGACTTATCGTACATCGAGGAACCAATGGAAATTATTGATCGTAAGGAGCAAGTATTGAGAAATAAAGTTATTCCCCTAGTTAAGGTTATGTGGATAAGCCACGGAGTTAAAGAAGCAACTTGGGAAACAGAGGATAGCATGAGGAAACAGTATCCCCATTTGTTTGGTAAGTGACCTTTATATTAAATTTCGGGGACGAAATTTTCTAAGGGGGGGGGGGGGGGAAGTTGTGACAGCCCGAATATAATTATGATAAATTATATGTAAATTATGCTTATCTTATGTGATATGAATAATGTGATATTAGTATATCTAATGTTAAGTGATTATGTTTATTATAATCCTACTTTCATAAATCATGAAAGGTCGAATTATTTACAAACACAAATTTTGTTTTTTTCGATGGAAAGGTTCTTGTTAGAGACTAGTTTTGACCTTTATAAAATTACAATTGAATTGAGGTGAAAACTACATAGTTGTAGACATGTGAGTTAGTGTCGTAACACAACAAACGGTGCATCAAACGGATGCTCGAGGAAGAAGTTAGGTCGAAATTACGAGAAGGGGGCAAATCTGTCAATTCCCTTAAGTGGTAAATTGTCTTTTATTAAACCAAATGGTTTAATTTGATTGGTTGGCTTGGGAGGCAGCCTTGGACGACTTAAAACCCTCCCTATAACATATTTCTTCATCAAAACAAAGCCTAGGTTCAGTTTCAAGTGTTGTTAGCTTGAGGAAAAAGAGAAGGTAGAAGTTTAGGAAGGAAAAGTGAGGAGAAAAGGTGTAGAAAAATCCGTAGAAATTACGTAAAAAGCCCTGAAGGTAATCCTAATTACAATTCTAGTTATTTATCTTATATTACATATTTATATGATCTAAATCATCATAGGTTTACGAAAGTTTCAGCCCTTTATATGTATGTATGGTTATATGCAAGTTTATGTTAAGTTGAATGTAGAAACCCTTAAATTTGCTTTGTATTGAAACCCCTTGTATTCAAACTTGCATATCTAACTGTGTACTTACTGTAATTGATAAATTCCAATTGGATATGAAATTAGACTCATATATTCATATCATATCTGAAAATTAGAATTTATCTCCTTGTGGTTAGGCCGTAATGATGATTTCAAGTTGGTACATGGTTTCTGTTTTTATACTTCATTTTCGGTATGCCCTGAGTTTAGTCAAGCTTTTGAGATAGCAAATGAAGTCAAACAATTATGAAACTTTAATTCTGTACGATTCAGTATGTTTACTGAAAATGGGTTGAAAATCATGGAAAGTTATGCTGGAGAAAAATTATGAAAATTCTTGGAAGTTGAAGGAACAATAGAGGAGCTTGTAGCGCAGATTTCTTGTGTTGTATAGAAATGGTGATAACTTGCCCTAGGAATCTTGAAAAATTACACCGTCACTTGTACTGGATAGTATATTCATATATGTTTCATATTGATAAGGTTGGACCCCTGTATTTATACAATTTAGGAATATAGGATAGTTAAGGGTGTAGTACAATAATTTCAGGCCATACTGGATACCCCTTGAATGAATGTTTGTATTTTGTCGTTACAAAGGGTACTTTGAGTACATGTTTCATGTGTATATACATTGACAAGTATAATTTCATATTTACTTGACTTTGGTTATAAATTACTTATAAGGTATTTACTACGGTTGAATGTTCGTAACTTTATCAATATGTATATCATTGTTTTGTTTTTACCTATGTTTTATGGAATGTAACTTATTTGGAATTATATTGTTGATGTATAGTCATGAAAAGTTACATAATTATGTTTGAATAATATTTGTGATTGAGGTTCAGTACTGATCTAGTTGGATTGACAGGCGTAAGGTCTAATCAACCCAGTTCAGCTCCACCAGAAGGAAACCTGAATACGTAGTTGTCAACCAAGGTGAGTGTACTCACTGGAATGATGTATTTGTATATTGTTACGAATATGATCATAATTTTATGAATATAAAATTGTTCATTTCGGTTTACCGAAATGAGGGGTTACTCCTCGACCAGGAATGGGGGAGATTTGTCTATTAATGACAAGGGGTTACTCCTCGACCAGGAATGGGGGAGAATTGTCTATTTAGACAGGATATGTGAATCATGATTCGGAAAAGTTGGTCATTCATTATGAATGAGCCGAATAAGTTAATACATAAGCATATGGACATGATTTATTGCATTTAAATTCATGCAGTAGTTTAGTAGTGATGCATTCACTGGGCTATTTTTGCTCATGGTTCCTATGTTCACATTTTTCAGGTAATGCGATGTCACTGCCAAATCTAGGAAGTCAGGCTGGGTTAGCCAGGAATGGGAGAAACAAAGATTTTGTTTAAATGTAAATGATGTAATTAAGTTAACTTATCCTTCAAGAAAGTTTTATGGGCATGATTTACTCTGATGTTGTAAAAAGGTTTTCAGTTATATGGATTTACAATGATGACTCTGAAATTAAAACTCGTGTTTATGGTTTGGTTAGATTAATTATGGTTTGACTAACTTTGACTTTCAGACTTGATTATAAGTAACTGTGTTGGGGTGTGTCACCTATGGCCATAACCTTCATAACCAAAACACTTATCAGACTCGTCCCTATCTAAATTGTCATTGCTAGGTTTAGGGATCTTCTCGGCTTTAGAAATCTTCTCGCTTTTATCATGTTTAGAAGTATCAAATTTCTTAAAATCATTTTTAAATTTATCTTTGTTAAATTTAAGAAATTTTCTAAATTTACGAGCAAATAAAGCCATGTCTTCCGAGTCACTATCACTATCGCTCTCTACTACTTGTTTGACCTCTTTTTTCTTTTCAGTTTTAGAGGGAAACAGATCTAGTTCATAGGTTTGTAAATCACCTACAAGCTCTTCTAATTTCGTAGAGGCTAAAGTGGGTAAAGAATTTAAAATGGTCACCTTTGGAATAAATCTATCGGGTAGGGACCTTAAAATTTTCTTTACAACACGGTCGTCAGGTATTTTCTCTCCCAAGTTAAAAGATGAATTAACAATATCAGAATGTCTAGCATAAAATTCATCAAACGTTTCTTTTTCATTCATTTTGATAGTTTTAAATTGAGTGGTGAGGTTTTGGAGTTTTGAAGCTTTAACGACACTAGTTCCTTCATGAGTTAATTGTAAAATATCCCAAGCTTCTTTAGCGGTTTCACACGTCATAATACGTCGGAATTCATCCGGTGTGACAGCGCTAAACAAAGCATTTAAACCACGGGAATTGAAATTAGCAAGTTTAAACTCATTTTCAGTCCATCTATCGGCGGGTTTGATAACACGTTCATTTTCAACTAAATAAGTTGGTGGGGACCACCCGTTAACAACAGACATCCAAACTCTTTCGTCGATAGATTTTAGTGCCGATCTCATTCGCGCTTTCCAATACGCGTAGTTTGAACCATCGAAAATAGGAAATTTTGAAAATGGGGAAAAATCCATTTTAGCCAAAAATTATTTAAAAAGATCGTTAACGAAATAATTTATCGCTTTGGCTCTGATACCAATTTGTAAGCGTAAAGTAATTTCCTTTTATATAAATTCAATAAATGATGCGGAAGCGTTGAATGATGGTTCACAAATAAACAAAGCCAAATTTTAATTTCTTCAAAACAAATTAAAATAAGTTAATCCAAGTCCTAGAATTTGCCTAAGTCATATTTAACAATATTAGCAAGTTAGGCGAAATTAAATTTTAGCAAATGACTTGAATTAAACAACATTACCGAATATTTAATTTAAGTCCAAATTAAAGTGAGTGTGATGATATAAACCGAATTTTATCTTGAATTATTCTAAGCATGCATTCTACGTTATTGAAGCAAGATAAAATAAACAATATCACACTACGCCGCGATGTACGGGGAAAAACCCAAGACGGGAAAAAACCTCGGACGGCCCTAGCCACAAGTCCACTAGATACGGAATTACAATTACAAGACATATAGACTTACAACGACTGACTCGATCCCTCTCAAGCCTCGATGCTTCTTCTCGTAGACACCTCTTCCTAGTTGACAACCTCGGAACTCCACCGCGGTCTCGGTATCCACCGATGGGGCTTTCTATGGTCACCGTCACCCGAGCAAGGAGCCTTTCTCTAAGTGGTTAGAATCACAACAAAACGTCTTCTTCTTTCATGGATGTAGAAGCAAATCAAAATTTCTCTTTGAAACGGAAGAGATAAACCGGTGCCAAACTCCAAGCAAATGATATGTATATAGATGAACTTGGATAAACAGTATGGGTGTAAAACTAGAGTGATAAGTAAATTTCTCTTTGAAAATCTCACTCAAAACATGATCTTTTTCTCCTTTTAGTTTTGCTCTCAAAACACTCTCTATGAGTTTGTATGATATGAAAAAGATGGATTATCAAAAGTGATTCCCGCACATATTAAAGTCTGAAAAAGTTGGTTAAAAACCAAGTGGGGAAGTGGGTGAAAAACTGCCATAAACTGTTCTCGCCTGACAGCTCGTTCGAACGACATTTCGTTCGAACGAACTCTCGTTCGAACGAGACTTCTAACGACACACCAGTATGGACTTTGTTAGAATCTCGTTGGAAACCTCGTAAGAACGAACAAGTTCGTTCGAACAACAGACCAGTTTAGACTCGTTGGCAGGTTCGTTCGAACGACATCTGGTTCGAACGAAAAACTCGTTCGAATGACATATCTAACGAACGACCAGAAAGATTGAAAAATTCGATTTTGGCCCAGAAAACTTTATGAACTTAATTTAAAGTTTTATATAATTTCTTTCTTAAAAAAAAACGCAGTTTTTATAAAACCTAACACCCAATAAACTTTGTTCCATGCTCCTATATAAATATAATTGCATTCATACCTTGGGAGCATGGAACCATAGTTGATGACGTAGAAACGAGGCACGCAAACCGGCACATTTGATGAAGCTTTATATTCTTTGCCGCTACGTCTTCAACAAACACTTCATAGGCTTGAGAGTATTATAATTACATACTTTCCTATGAATAAATGTTTTTGTCCGGAATTGAGCCAAAACTACATATGGACTCAATTGGAAATTTGTGTCCTTACAACATAACGATAGGAATACCTTCAACCATATCAAGAGGAAGAGGGGGATAAGTTTCCCATGCCATAAAAGGGAGCCAATTGCTATGTTTTATTTCCTTCAAGTTCACCAAATAACTAGTTCAATGAAGGTTCAAAACTAGGATTAGAAGAATTATAAAACTCGCACCAGCTTTAATAACAAGTTGAAGATTTTTTAGATCGATGCTTCAGAGGTTCTCCCTCGTCCTCATCCTCTTCCATCTCTTATTGCTCTGATTTTTTTTCATCATAGGATTTTTCCCCTATGGTAAGTATACCACCTCCTCATTATCATTTTTCTCTGGCAAGAAAAGTTTTCTCTTCTTCTAAGATGAGGCTCCATATGAGACTTTGGACTTAGTGGAAAAACCCTGCTAAATTAATATAGGAATCGCCTTCATGGGATCTTCCACTTGCTTTGTACCTATAAATCTATTAAGTCGGTTACTCAATGGTCCAATACCAATAGGACAAGGAAAACATTTGGAGCATTTAGAATTTTTTGTATCAAAGGTAGAGGGAAGATCCTTTGAAATGAGCATAATATGAGGCTTTATGAGAACATCCATATGATTAAACCACCAATTGTCAATTCTAAGAGTAATCCCAGTAAAAAAAAAGGTGGATGCATTCAAAATAGAGTTTAAAAATAGCTCTTGATGACTAAACAAGATCCCCAAAATAATATCTTTGTCTATATAGGAGGATTTAGTGAAATAATAGGGTTGGATAAGCTTCTTATAGGCACTATGATGGACTGGACTAGGTCAAATTGCCTTGAGAATTAGGCAGGTAGGTAAGTACCCATTATAGATTTGCATGTTGTGATTTGGTGGGTTTAGTACCATAAAAAAGGTCTCTAGTCCAATTGTCACAAAAGGCCTTCTCAGGGCCAGACCTTTCCAAAATGAGAGTTATACATTTAGACATATCCTAGGAAAAACCTCCATTATGGGCTGAGTAGCTTAGGAACTCGAACCATGTGCAACCTTTTAAACATAGCCAACTTCTCTTCGAAGCTCTTATTGTCTGGTAAATAACGATATTATTTCCTTCTATGTCTATGAAACTATTTACCTAATATCCAATGGCCAATCTCCGAGAAATATGCATGGATTCACATTTGTAAACCCTACAAGGGGCCACATTGGTTTATATTAAAAGGATTCTCATTCCACTCATTGTAACTTCTGTAAAGATATACCCAAAATAAAGAAGATAGACAAAGTTTATGATCATCAACCAAAATATTAACAGTAAAATAAAACTCAAACATAACACGTTAAGACTTAGAACAAAAGACATTCCTAGGCAACCAAAAAAGGAAGCAATAATACTCTTGATTATCAGTTGGCCGATTAAATTTTTAATACTTCTTCTTAAAAGTTGTAAAAGACAAGTTGGGAATTATTTTCTTTAAGGAAGAGGACATATTCTGATTCAAGCATGGATGGGTGAATGTCTTCCTTATTAGGAAAAACCCCAATAGTTGGAAGATATCAAAAAATGTTGGAGCCATCGTGCCAAAATTAAAGTAAAAACATTTAAAGGCGGGATTCCAAAATAAAAATGGCATTGGTTGTAATATAAGGATCACATATGATATTTTGTCGAGCTAAACTCACATCCTAGAAAGCACCCATTACATCCATGTCTTTACCTCTTTCAAGAAACATCCAACCAAACTGTTTACCTTAGTTGACATCAATGGGTTTTGGCCAAACCCAAAATTCTAATATAGGTGGAGCCTTATAGTATCTTGAAAAGAAGGGTATGGTTACCAAACTTGGGATATTAGACGGAGTATTTTAAAGAGATGTAACCACCAAAGATAGTACCAACAGATATGCGAACGACCTCCACTAGAGAATCAATGGGAACTAACACCTCACCAAGGATTGGAAATCACTTCCCAGTAATATAAGCATCTACATCTTCATCCACCATTTATCCAAAATCTTCAAAGAGTGGAGTTAACATTTAGATCTAGAGGCCATAATAAAATCATGGGTTTAAAGAAAGAAAGAGTTAGAACAGGGTTTACAAAAAAGAACAAGCATTGGAGAAAGTCGAAAGATGGAAGTGGGTTTATTTTGAATCAAAGCGCTACTAATATTGTGATGGAAAAGTTAACGTTTCCATGTGTATAACACGTTCCCGCCAAATTCTAAGTGATGGGTTATCGAAATAGACTCCTATAAATTTTAAATGGTAAATATGTAACAAAATTGCAATGATCTAAGTTTTATGCCAAAATAATAAAGAGGATTAAATATCATCGAGTGAGATCCTAATTTTTCCATCTTTGGTTAAATATATTTCATCAAATTTCGAAGGAACCTTATTTGGTTTAAGTCTGCCAAAGACGATATAACCATTATTTGAACTTAGTAAAACCACTTAATGAGAAGATAAGTGCTCACATTTAATGTTTCCATTTATTGGTATGGTTGAGAAACTAGAATGCAAAAAGAAAACAGTTTTCAAGAGAAGAAAATATTTAAATATATTGACAATCAAACTCCATAAATTTCGTTCGAAATATTTCACAAAAGTGATTTAGATTATTTACATTGAAATGTAAAAAAGAAATTAATTACAACCATTGGATTTTAAAGCCTTTAAGGCTGAACATGATTCCAGGCAAAATAATGAGGAAACATATAGGTCACAAACTTGTGAAAAGTATCCCATACATATTGGTAAATAGACCTCTCATGATCTATTTTCTCTTGTTCTTTACGTAGTCTCAATGACAAAGCCTCCTGGTTCAAATGTCGGTAAAGGTCTTGTTCAACTTATTCCTATATTTAAGCATCCCTCGAAGCAATGTATGTATCTATCAAGAAATGATTGGGATCATCATAATAAAGTGGAACATTAATAGGGTAAATATGTATCTTTTAAACTTTTATATGTTAAACAAAAGGACTTAAATATCCATTAAAATATCTTTATAAGAGTCACAGAGAGATTCGAAGGCAGCCTTCGTATGGGAAAATCCTTCTACCAACTTCAAGAATGTGGGGGAAATAGTAAAAAAGAGATCTACTTGGGCTCTAAATGTAGACATAACTCCTCGATAGTGATTTATAATCTCATTGGACAATTTGAAGTTATTGTAAGAAATATTTTGAAGGAAAATAATGAAAAAGGAGATAAGAAAATTCATGCAATTACTCATGACCTTGATCCACTTCTTCTTGGGAAGAAGGAAGTGTAAACCATGTGGAATTTTTTCGAGGGCCATCTTCAATATAAGACCTCAAAACTTCAAAGGAGTTACTTGTAAGCTACGAGGGAATCACAACCGTGGTGCCATCACCAACAAGATCAAAGTCATGGTTGTTAACTTTATCTTTGAAGGCATCCCAAAAATATGGACCACTATTACAAGGGCATGGATAATTTTTAAAAAAGGCAAAGAAGGATACACAAAATGATGGACTTGGGGTATTAGTACTCAATCCCACCCAAGTAACAGTCTTGAAATGAAGAAGATCTTTAATAGATCCAAGTAGTCAAAAGGTTACCTCTGCGCTTTTAGAGGCATTGGAAGGATAATAATGAGAAACCTTTAGTGTCCACACGGTTGCACCTTTAGGACTTGGCAAAGTGGAAAGTTAAACTAAATGGGGTTGATAATTCATAGAATCAAAATTACTTTGATGATCAGAATCAAGAGTTAATGTGTCACCTGGACGCTAAGTTAGAAGTTCCCAGGACTTCATGAAGGGAGAGTTGAGTATTTTGAGGCTCTTCTATAACCTCGGGACTATTTTCCATAATAAGTGGTAGATGAATAGGAGAAACCCATAGATGGTATGCTATAACTTTAGAGGGAATAGTTATCTTAACATTAAACTCAAGAGCATTTTCACCTAAGGAGGAGGCTTTGATCAGAGGAAGCAAAATAAGGGGGTTCAAACTCTCCCAAGTTAGTTCGAGAAGACTTTGGGGGACATGGAACACTATTGGATGAATTTGAGATATGTGAAACCTCTTTGGGAGAAGAAGGTGGATATGGAGGATCATAAAAATACTCATCATTATTGTTAGAAAACACGGTGACTAGAAATGTCAAAACACTACAAATGGAAAGTGAAAAGCATAATGACGAGACTCAGTTCATTCTCATGGAGATCATAAGAAGACGATTGTATATTCTAAAACATGATCATTATCATCAATTCTAAAACATTAAAAACCCAACAAACCGTCATTTTTTGAAGCTAAATAAATGTGGCAGTTTAGTTCGGGAAGAGCAATAGTTCGCTAGTTAATGTTTTCCAAAAAAACTAGTGTGGGGGGTAAATTTACACCATATTTAACAAGACAATATATTAGTGACACATGGAAAATATATGATAAAATAATCATGATAAAAATGGCCTAGAGAACTGTAAAAGCGACGGGGTGTGATACCAATTTGTGAATTTGTAATTTTTTAATGGATTTCATAAATATATTTAACTAGATGCCAATCTCAAACGAACCAAATTCCAATTTTATTAAACCCTAAACATGCATCTATGTGATTGAAAGAATTTTATCATATAATCATGTAAAAAAATAATTTCAGGAAAAATCAAATTCAGGAAAAATCCCCACAGGGCAAAACCTTTATTTCACTAATGCTTGTGGATCGCAACTTACAACACAATAGATAAATCTGCAATGAATTCCCGCAATAACCCACAAAAATCGCAGCATGGAAATCAACAATGGCTTCCCTCAAGAACCTACAATGACTGCAGTCACTAGTATTAACTCCTTCGATAATCATAAGAACCGTAGTTCCTCCTTTAGTAGTGAATACCCTTGAGTATCCCCAAGTCCAGCAGTAGAGATAGCACTCCACAAGAATAAACTTCGACAAAGAAGTATTTGGGTTCCAAAGATGATTCACAAAAGTAATTGGGATGTGTTTGTGTGAATCAAAAAGTTTTTTAGCCCTAAAAAGTGAAGACATAATTGCAGTTGTCCTGCATATTGCGTAAATGAAAAGTCTTAATTGAAAAGCTTCACGAAACAGGTATTTATGTCTAAAAAAATTAAGATGATGACATGTCGTTCGAACGACTTCCTTATGTCGTTTGAACTACATTCAGATGTCGTTTGAACGACCACATAAACGACCTCTTAAAAATCATTCCAGTACGCGCTCGTTTGATCCAAAATCGAATAGGGGCATCAAATGACTATCTAAACATGCTAATGTTGTTAGAATGACTTAACCATATTGTTTGAATGATAGGAGCGAGAGAAAATATTTTTTAAAGTATGCCTACAAGTTTTTCAGAAAATATTTTAAGTTAGAAGAACGCCTCATTTTGAATTAAAACATTTTAAAAATGTATCCTAATACTTAGTAAAAAATCTAAGTAACACAAACTTAAATCCATACCAAAGTATACTTCATGTCGTGCATATGTTGAAGATGCTTGATATTCAGATTCGTCTTCATGAACGTGTGAACGTGAACTTCCTTTGACGGTTGTAACGGAATACGACATACTTAATGTAAACTAGGGACTATGAAAAATGTCCTTACAAATCTCCCCCTATGTCTATTCCAGTACAAAATAAAAATATCCAAATTATCAACAAATTTCCTATATAAATCTAATACCCCCCATGAACCCAAAAGTGGAAAAATACTAAATATACAAATCTTCAAAATCTTCAACTTTTAAATCTTCAAATCTATTTTCTTTTCTTCCTCTTATTTTTATGTGCTTTTCAAATGATCATCAAAATCCTACACACAATAAACAAAGCAAATACCTTCGTGACGTATCGAGTTTATTAAAATCAATCAAATCAAGTCTCCCCCATAACTCAAACTATCACTCCCCCATAATTCATAATTTGTTCTCCCCCTTTTTATTTGTCCAGAATAGACAAGGAAACGAATAAAACATAAAATAAACCGAAGTGTCACGACAAGCATAGTAAATCATCACAAACATATATCAAATAAGATCACGCAAGGATAAACTTAAAAAGCTCCACAAACTATTTTTTATTTAAAAAAAAAAATTCAGGCAAAAATAATTTTATGAAAATAACACACCATGAATTAACACTAAGATAACCAAATCTTGGAAAGGGAATGAATGGGTGTGAACAAATTTGATAGGAAAATCAACTCAAACAATCATAACATATGTGAACGATGGATATGGAATACTCCTAACTAATGAACTCAATATTAAATGATATCGCTCAATCTAATCAACAAATCAAAGTCTAAAATGATTTCCACACATATAACGTCTAAAAATATGTAATGCTTTTTCAAGACTTTGTCAGGACGTCCAAACCCGTTGATTTCCAACCAAACTCCCTCATGAATAATAATTCTTTTTATTTTTCTATTGAGCTTCTAATATCTCTTTAAGGGATTTCCGATTAGCTCCTTTTGGCATATTTTTCTTTTTATTGTCTTAATTTTTTCTTCAGCTCTTTTCAAATGGTATCTTTCACGACGAGTTCACATGCCTTTAGCATCCCTTTCCCGTGTTCACTCATATTTTTTTTTTAATATTAAACTAATCCTCATGGGCATTGATTCTTACATGCACTACTTTCATTATCTAGATTTATCGCATTTGGTTCGTTTTAAAGACATGTTTGAGATGAAAACACTTTGACCAACATGTGATACATAAGAGCACTGATCAAATAAATCGGTGCATGTGTGCATTAAAGGAGACTAAGAGTCAAACATTTAGAAAATAATCGTTAATCACATCTCAAAGAATCCTCATTGTTGATGTAAAAAATTAGACCACTCTAATTATTCAATCACAGATAAATAAATGAGACAAAATATTTTTAAAGTGGTTCAGCCTTATGTGAATGGCCTACGTCCACTGTTATTTTATTGCTGAGTGTTTGGAAATTCTCGATTACAAGAAATTGCGTTCTGGATCCCAAGGTTTGGATTCAGAATCAGGTCCCCTACAATGAGGATTGTACAACGTATTTATAGCCTTGAGGCTGTCGTCTGAAAGGGTGATACATTAAATGATATACATATGAAAGGGTAACACATTTAACGCCCTTTAAGCGTGTGCGTCTAAATGATAAGCATTTAATGAACCAGTTGAACTGTTAGTTATTCAGCTATTAATGGTCTTTTCGAGATGCAGCTCGGACCGCCTAAGCTTTATGGTATTCAAGAGTTCCTCGGAGAGGTCTGTTCCTCGGTGTTTATGAGTTCCTCGGAGAGTAAGCGTTCCTCGGAGGTGCTTGTGGTTGCCATGTAGATAGCCACGTGTCTTCATATGATTGATCCAAGTCAGAAGATTAAATTTGGTATCAACAGAAGCCCCTAATGTTTCATAGTTCGAAATTTGAGGAGTATGGAACATTCTTTCTCGGAATATGGTAGCTTTAAATAGTTCTTCCTGATTTTTAGGATCATCTCCCTTGTATTTATTTCTCCATCCCAATTCGTAGAATCATGCTTTTTTGGACTTTTCTGCTCGTTTCGATTTCCGTGTCACTTTTCGTCTTTTTAACCGCTGTTGTTCGCTTTGATTCCCGCACCAATATTTAATGCCTTTTTATCTGCCGGTAATGTAATCGTCCTTTTTGTAATCATTACTTCGCCAGTTCCCAAGGCAAAGTATTTAAACTTCACAGAAACTCCCATCGTCTTCTATCTTTTCAGATTTTCATCTCTGAGTTTTTCATTGTCTTCTACTCTCTTGTGCGTTCATCTCTTCCGTCGTTCATTGTCAACAGCTTCAGTCTTTTTTTTGTAAGATCCTCTTTCTTCTTCTTCATTTCTTTTAATTTATCATCATGGTTTACCCAATTGAGTCTCTTGACAAATTTCGATCTGATTTTTCCATTCCTTCTTGGGTTGTACTGGAAGAGCTTTCTGAGCCTTCTAATTATTTCAATTTGGCTGAGGGACATTGGTTCCCCAGTCTCTTTTTTGCTGAGTGTGGATTTTATTTTCCACCAAATCCTCTGTGTCTGGAATTTTGTCAGTACTTTGATGTTGTTCCTGCACGAATAGCCCCCAACACATGGAGAATAGTTAATGGGGTGTAGAAATTAAATCAAGTGCATGGAACTCGTATAGGAATTCCAGAAATCATGTACTGTTATAGATGGGCAGTTAATGATAATATTTATTATTTAAAAACTAGGTTTATAAATAGAGCTTTAGTAGTCAATCTCCCTGATGCCAACAGGGATTGTTTTGAACATGGAGTTATTGTAAAAAATTGGCAACATCCTCCTTTAACCGGAGATGAGGTTTACCAGGGTCCCAGATGCCCTCCTTATGGCAATGGGATAGGTTGTTTTTATTTATTTTATTCATCTTGAAATCATGTTTGTTTTGTGTTTGATAAAATGTGTTACTGATAACAATGTATGTTTATTTGCAGTTGATAGCAAGAGAAAGTGCCCAAGAGAAACAGATGTCAATCTAAGGCATTTGGGACTTATCTGGGGTCTACATTAAAGGGTTGCTGACGAGAACATTCGATCAGCCTCCTATCTACTCCAATACAAGAGCTATACAACTTCTTTCACTGCTCGTCCAGTGATCAGTGAAGCAGAGCCAGTACCACCCTCTGCAAGTTCTTCACCAGAATCTCACGTTTCGTTGAGCGAAAAGATGAAGAAGAGAAGGACTCTTGATCTGTTTGAGAAAACTGCCTCCGGTTCTAGGGAGGTAAAAAGGGTCAGGATTGATGTCCCAAAGGAGGGGACAAAGAAGACTGGTGTAGTCCCTTCAACTGCTCCTGCTAAAGTCTCCGAGAAGGTTGCTGACAAGCCCGCAGTGGCTCCGAGCAACTCTGCTGCTCCTGGAAAGGTGATTGTGATATCACCGACCAAGGATTCTTCCTTGGTTGTACCTGTTCCCCCGAGGAGACTGAAGAAGAACTCCAAGGTTAATTTGGCTGATGCCACCATTCAGCCCCCTGCTGCTGGGACTAAGGTTCCCACATCTGTTCCCCCGAGCTCTGACATGAGCTCGGTAAAGTCCTTGACCATTCCCGAGGTGCAAGGTAATGAAGATAACCTTACTCGAGATATGGTTACTACTTTGGCTGCTCGTCATCTTGCTTCAGTAAGTACCTTTACTTTGAACTTTTCATATTTTCCTTTGTTATTTCTCATATCTGTTTCTGACTTTGCTTTCTTTTTATGTTTACAGTTGACGAGCTGCTTCAACATAATCCTCAAGAAGGATGAAGCAATCAAGGCTTCTTGCTCCTCGTCCAGTGTGGAGGGAGATCTGGAAGAAGCTACTAAGTCCTTGGAGGAATCTCGCCAAAAGTACACTACTGATAAGGCAGTGTGGGAGAATAAACTTGCTTCCTCCGAGCAGGAGAAAACTCGGGTTGCTGAGGCCTCCAGGGATTTGGAGAAGAAAGTGAATGCCTTGGAGAAGGCTAATAAAGAGCTTGATGTGAAGCTCAAGGCTGCTGAGGAGTTTGAAAATAAACTCAAGGATGCTGAGGAGAAGTTGGTCCAACTCCAGGAAGTAAATCGACAGAAGGAGGAAGCTGAACAAAAATTAAAAGCTACTGATGTTTTGCTGTCCGAGAAGCTCGCCTTGGAGAAGGCCAAAAGGAAAGCTGCTGTGAAGAAGTCCTTCAGCTCTGGCTGGGACAAAGGTTGGGATAAGGGATGTGCTGCCATGGTCTCTCAAGTGGATTATGGAAGTGTAAAGTATTTCAGGGACGGATGGGTTGCTGCCCTTCAGGAATTGAAGGTCGACGAGTCATTCGAGCTCTTCTAGAGACACATCCCTAGTCCCCCTCCTACTCTAGAAGAATTAGAAGAGGACGAAGCTACCTCTGAAGAATCTTCAATGGTAATGGGAGAGAATGCCCTAACCAGTCAGCATGTTGTCGAGCAAGGAGTTTCTTCTTCCGAGCAACAGTTGGTGCTCTCCGAGCAAGTCACAATCCCCTCCGAGCAACCTGCCTCTTCTTCCCATCCTCCCGAGAAGGTTTTGGGAGATAAGGAAATGGTGTAGTGTTGTTTGGTTTTCTCTTTCTATTTTTCTTCTTTGTCAAGTGTAACCAAGATCTTTGTAACTCTGCACTATGATCTAATAAAATTTGAGTTTTCCCCTCTATACGATTGTGTCTTTTCTATTTGTACTCTGTCTTGATCTTCTTTTTGATGATTGTCTTTTCTTTCTCTGTTAGTTTTTGGCCAGGATGGATATGCTATCTGCCAATGATACAAAGCTGATGCAGCAATGTAATGAATATTATAAGGCTGGTTACACAGAACTGAGTGCATCAGAAGTTGCCGACATCCTTGGTCATGATGCTTCAGAACAGGAAGTCGAAGCTTATCAGTACCTGAAGTGTTTACTTGACCGAGTTGTGGCCAAGAATGTGGCTTACCACAAAATGATCAAGGATCTTCAATGTACCCTAGAAGATCTTTAGAATCATTACAAGGAATCAAATGCCCTGTTGCATGAGGGGTATGAGAAGATGTATTAGCAGCTTTCTGCCGAGAAGGGCTACGAGAAGCTCCTTGCTGGGTACGATGTCATGGAAAGAACCCTAAAGGGTGAAGTTGAATCATGTAGACAGATTGTCGAGCTGTTGGAGCAAGAGAATAACAATTTGCAGAAAGAGCTAGCACAGTTGAAGTCTGCAGCCTCTTCTTCAATAGCTATAATCCCAGTGACTGACGAGAGATTTTCATTTTTAGAGGTTGAGAATGCCAAATTAAGGCAGGAGTTGGACACCTTGAAAAGGTCGGGGCCTTCCACATCTCCTCGGGGACGAGCAAGAGATCCTCGGGGACGAGGAAGAGCAGTTCAGGTTCTGGTCGAGGAACAGAGGACAACATCTGCCTTAGAGAACCAGGCCTTCCAACTAAAAGCGATGAACCAGGCGTTATCTGATATGTGAAAGAAGATTCGAGACCTGGAGAAACATCTTTCTGCAAAGAAATCAGCGTTGGAGACTAATGAGCTTTTTGTCAAGAGTCTCCACGAGAAGCTTGAAAGGCTAACGTATCAATTCCACAAATAGCCCAGGGAATTCTGGATGGCTGGATACAACGAAGCACTATTCCACTTGGATGATCGTATCCAGAACGCCAATAATGAGGGCTACAAATAAGGCTGGCTGAATGCCCTAGGTGTGCTGAAGCTCGAATAAGGACACTATCTGTGGGACTACCATGATCCCGGGGTACTCGACTTGCCTGTGCCACTGTATAATTTGGACATGGAATGGATCCCAGCTCGTGCCATTCCTCAGAGCTTAATTGTAAAATACCTCGGTGACTACAATCTTCATTCTCAAATCGAGGTATCTCGTCCCGAGCATCTATTAGATCGACCTTCTCTGATGAACGTCAGGATGCTGAAGGATTTGAACTTCATCAATTCTCCTCAGTCTTTAAATGATCCGCCTGCTGGCGAGGAACCTGTATCGAAAGCTGAGGGGAAAAGACCAATAGAATAGGAGTTTTTAATGTAACAGTTAGTATACATATCAATGTAATTTATTTCGAATTTAATGAAAAACTTTCATTTCTGTTTGCAAATCTTAATTGCTATTGTCTTGTAAATATCAAACACTTTACATTTATGCATATCTGTTAAAAAGATAATAATAGTGTTGTTCATCGACCAACTTAGTATAAAAATTACAAGTATCAGTAATGTTACTCAATAATTCAATAATCAAGTAATGAATATAACTATGTTTAAAATTTTTCCAACCAACCAAGGTTATTAAATTGTGCTCGTCGACCAATTATAGTTAGTGAGAGTTGATCCCCGATTAACCATACTTGGTAAATTTTTGTCTATTTTCTCCTCGTCGACCAACTATGTTGGTACAGTTTGGAATATTTTCTCCTCGTCGACCAACTAAGTTGGTACAGTTTGGAATTTTTTTCTCCTCATCGACCAACTAAGTTGGTACAGTTTGGAATTTTTTCTCCTCGTCGACCAACTAAGTTGGTACAGTTTGGAATTTTTTTCTCCTCATCGACCAACTAAGTTGGTACAGTTTGGAATTTTTTCTCCTCGTCGACCAACTATGTTGGTACAGTTTGGAATATTTCGTTTCCTAGCCAAACAGGTTGGCATTTTTAGGAATATTTCTCCTCGTCGACCAACTAAGTTGGTACAGTTTGGAATTTTTTCTCCTCATTGACCAACTAAGTTGGTACAGTTTGGAATTTTTTCTCCTCGTCGACCAACTAAGTAGGTACAGTTTGGAATTTTTCATTTTTCGTTGAGTAGTCTTCCGAGCTTTGCCGAGTAGTGCATAGAACTAGTATTCCCCGAAATTTTTTTAATAAACAGAGAGACTTGAAGAATATTTTCATTTTATTCATACTAATGGAAACTGCGTTACATATACATCACTGATAATACTTGCGCAGGTGTTCTGCATTACATGCATTCTTAAACTCCTCGCCTTCTAGAGTTTCTATTCGGTAAGTTCCTGGTCAAACAACTTCTATAACTCGGTATGGTCCACGCAGTTTGCCTCCAGTTTATTATGCTTTTGAATAACTTTCTTCAGCACATAATCTCCTTCTTTCAGGTCGCACTTCTTCACCCTCTTGTTGTAGAACAAAGTTGTTCGCTGCTGGTAAGCAGCATTTCTAATGGCTGCTTCTTCTCTAACTTCCTCGCGCATGTTTAAATCCAGTCTTCTCATTAAGTCGCTGACAGGGGAATTGAAATTCAGTACCCTGTGTGTTGGGAGGCCCAACTCGGCAGGTATGACAGCTTCACTTCCGAATGCCAGCATGTATGGTGATTTTCCAGTTGCTACTCGGGGAGTAGTTCGATAAGCCCAAAGTACTGATTGTAGCTCGTTGATCCAGTTTTCTTTCGCATTATCCAATCTTTTCTTCAAACCGTTCAGCAGCGTTCTGTTTGTCACTTCAGTTTGTCCATTGCTTTGAGGATGGCCTGGTGCTGAATGAACCTTCAAAATGTTTGATTGATGACAATAGGCTGCGAACTCCTCGTTATCAAATTGTGTTCCATGGTCTGTGATGAAAGCATGAGGAAGACCATATCGGCAAATGATGTTCTTCCAAACAAATTGGTACACCTTCTCGTAGGTTATATCAATGAGGGGCTCAGCTTCTACCCACTTAGTAAAATAATCCACTGCGACGACAAGGTACTTGAACCTTCCTCGGGTCGTTGGCAGTGGTCCAACCAAATCAATTCCCCACATAGCAAATGGCCAAGGGGAAGTTACTACACCAAAACAAGCTTTTAGTAACAGACTGTTTTTTGGTTTACTAACAGTATTATACTGTTACTATTTCTCACAACACCATACCGTTACTAATATCTGATAAGTGTTACTTATATTATTTAAATATTTTAAAAGTAATTAAAAAATAATAATTAACTAGCATTCTCACAACACAATACACCTAGCATCAAAATATCCCCGACAAAGAAATTGTCTTTCTCCAAAATGCTCTAGCGTGACCTAGGGTTTCTCTAAAAAGCTAGCGTTTGAAATTGTCTTCCTCTTCTCCAATACGCGATCTTCTTCTTCTCCAAAATGCTCTTCCTCTTCTCCAATACACGATGCTCTAGCATGACCTAGGGTTTGGAAGAAGTCTCAGTTAGCGTGACCTAGGGTTTGGAAGAAGTCTTAGTTAGCGTGACCTAGGGTTTTGGAAGCATTCAGCGCTCACATCATAACCTAGGGTTTGGGAATTGCGATTTGCTTTCATAAGGTAATTATCTCATTCATACGATATTTGTCTAAAACGTTCTAAGCGATTTACTGTTCATAAGAGATTTGCTGTTGGGTTACAAGTTTATTTTTTTGGTAAAATGCAATGTATTTTTGTTATTGTTGTTGGGTACATACTTTTTATTTTTTTTGGTTCAAGTTTTTGATTATTTTGTATTAAATCCAAAGCTTAGAATGTTTTTTATATACTGATTTATAAAAAACACATAATTGTATACACTGATTTATACTATTAAAACACATAATTGTATACACTAGACCTAGTATTTAATACCCTGTTATACTATTAAAACACATAATTGTATACACTGATTTATACTATTAAAACACATAATTTTATATAACTAAGGAAATTGCACCCCTCCCCTGAACTTTAAGGTTTGTTCTACCAAAATTACATGTTGTAACTGTGATTTTTCTTATGTGTATCAATAATTCTATTTTTTTTATATAATCATATAACTTGTGTGTAAACCATATTTTTTTGGTAGTGCAGAATCTCACAAACATTGAACAAAGAGTGAATGAATGAGAGGAATAGAATAAGTGAGGTGTACACAAATGGAGTTGCATCTTTTATTAATTTTGCAATTGCAAACAATGGCCATCAATTCTCGACCTTTCCTTGTCCATGTGTTAGGTGCCGAAATAAGAAGCATTTTACTGCGGTAGATATCAAGGGTCATTTGATAATGCACGGTGTAGACATGACATATACTAAGTGGGTTTTACATGGTGAAACACTATTGATTGTGAAGGACATGATGAAGCTGATAACAATGAGAATGAAAGGTTGCGAAACTTAGTTGAAGCATGTTAGGGAGTGCACGAACAATATTGTGTAGAACCTGATCAGGAAGGATTCTCTGAAAAATCGTATGTCGATAATGAGAAGTATGATCAATATAATAAATTAGCGATGGAGAAATTGTACCCTTCATGTGAGGGTTCTGAGACTACTCTCTCTGCAATTGTTGAATTGCATAATTTGAAAAAGCAGTTTGGTTGGTCGGGAAATAGCGTGACCTCTATCTTGTCGGTTTTAAAGAGGTGGCTTCCAAAAGGAAACACATTACCAGAAAAATATCCGCACATGAAGATAATGATGAAAGACCTAGGTATGAAAGCAAATTACATTCATGCTTGCGTTAACAACTGTATTTTATACTGGAAAGAGAATGTAGATTTGGAGGAATGTCCTCAGTGTGGAGAACCGAGATATGAAGTGACCTCAAAGAAAGGGAAGAGGATATGCAAAGAACCGATGAAAGTGTTGAGACATTTACCTTTAATTCCAAGGCTAGTGAGATTGTACACTATTCCTTGGATAGCGCATAAAATGACATGGCACCATCGGGCAACAAGTTCATGGGATTATCAGCGACATCCTTGTGATTCATCCCAATGGAGAATGCTAAAAAGTAGATGGCCCGATTTCGCCGAGGAAGGGCACAATGTTTGGCTTGCAATAGCAACAGATGGGTTTAATCCCCATGGTATTCAGTCTAGTAGTTATAGTTGCTGGCCTGTCATGACCGCGCCTTATAATGTGCGGCCTTCTTTATGCTTGAAGCGTGAGTTCCAAATTTTATCTTTGCTGATTCCTGGGCCAAAGGCACCGGGTCAAGACATTGATGTTTTTATTCAACCATTAGTAGATGAGTTGAAACAACTATGGGAAGGAGTTGCAGCTATTGACATGCACAAAATGCAACCTTTTACGTCGAGAGCTATGTTGATGTGGGGGATTCATGATTTTCCCGCATATGGAAACTTATCTGGGTGTGTAACACATGGTTACAAAGCATGTCCTATTTGTGGCGATGACACTCCATCCATTTGGCTAGAACATAGCATGAAGATAGTTTACACAAACTATCGTATGTTTCTTAAAAGCGATCATCCTTTTAGGAGTGGTAGAGGTTTGGGACTTAGGACACAAGAAGTTGGACGTCCCCCGATTCGACTAAACGGAGATGCACTTGTGGAGAAGTTAAGAAATAAAAATTATGTACCTGGAAAAGTCTCAAAAGTTCCCGCTAAGAAGAGAAAGTCTAATAATGTTAATGGGAGTGCTAATGTTGAAGTTAAAGAATCTTAGTATAAAAAATATATTTTCTTTTATTTGGAATATTGGCCATATCATCAAGTTCGACATGTTCTTGATGTGATGCACATCGAAAAGAATGTTGCAGAGCATTTGATAAACACAATTCTTGATGATAATAAAACAAAGGATACTGAAAAGGGTCGATTGGATATGAAGGGTATGGGCATACACAGTGGTTAATGGCTTCAAGTTGATGGACGCACCGGAAAAACGATAAAACCAACAGCACCATTTATCTTGGATAAAGAAGAAAAAAAACATTTCTGCCAAATTTTGAAGGACTTAAAGCTTCCTACCAGTTTTTCCTCTAACTTGAGCAATATAGTAAGTCTTAGTCCCCCATCTTTACACTCCTTAAAGTCGCATGATTATCATGTCATAATTGAACATCTGCTACCTGTGTTGCTCCGACATGCCTTTCCGAAACATCGAGATTTAAGAAGAGCAATCCAACAATTAAGTTTGTTCTTTAACATGTTGTGCTCTAAGGTCCTAATTCGGCAAGATATCCAAAGAGCCAAATACATGGTTGTTGAAGCATTGTGCGTGTTGGAAAAATATTTTCCACCTACGTTTTTTGATATTAGCATTCACCTCACTCTGCATCTAGGAGATGAAGCCCTGGTTTGTGGACCCACCGACGCTCATTGGATGTATCCGTTCGAAAGGTGATTTTTTTTTACCTTTTAATATAGTAAAATATGCCCCATTTAAGTTAATAATTCTTGCTATTAATTTTTATTACCTAATACAAATAGGACGATGAAAGATTTCAAAGATATACCCAGCAATAAGCGGTATGTTGAAGGTTCAATTGCAGAATCCTACGTTATTGCTGAATCTGTTAGATATTGCATGGAGTACATGCCAAATCCATCTGATGGAAATCATAAACGCTCCCGTGAGGCCTTTTTAGAGGAAGGTAGAGAGTTCTCTGATGAAGGGCCTTTGCTGGATGATAAGACTATAACATTGGGACCCGTACAATTTCAACAAATACGTCGATGGGTATTATTTCGACTAAATGTTGATGGATTTCAAGAGTACTATAGGTTTGAGTTCTTTCGTTTGTTTATAGTTAAGAATTAATTATCAGTTTGAGTTATAATTACTTATATCAAACTACATATTGCAGTGAATATGAAGCATCACTAAAATCCGTGTCTCGTCTTAAAGGGAAGGGGATTGAAATGACAGAAGTGGAGAAACAAACTTCTTTTATCCCTTGGTTATCCGAGAAGGTGATTATATAAATACTAATATTTTTATTAATCTTTCCATTAAGTATGATGAGAATTGAAACATTGTAGTAATTATGATTTGTTTTCATCAAACAGTTGCTGAAATCAGGAGAGACGAAGACAAATGAAACATTGTGGCGGTTACTTCAAGGGCCGCAATTCAAGGCTAAAACATATAAAAAGTATCGTGTAAATGGTTTCGTATTCTCTCCTAAGTATCACGACGATACTGTTGTCACACAGGATAGCGGCGTTTGCTTGAAGGCATGGACACAATTTCGAGTTAAAAAAAGTGATAAGAATCTCATAAATACTTGGACTATGTGGTATGGAGTTATCAAACAAATTATTGAGCTGGACTATACCTTGTTTAAGGAGGTGGTATTTTATTGTGATTGGGTGAGAGTGGAGGATAAGACTAATGGTTGTAAGCTTTGTACGGACTCCAACTTAGTGATGGTAAATTTTGATAAGTTTAAGAGCGTTGATAATGAGTATGATGAGCCTGCCATTCTCGCATCCGAGGCTAGTCAAGTATTCTATTCGAAAGATCTTAAAAATCCCAATTGGTGGGTTGTTATACAGTCACCTAAGAGATTGACGAGTCAAGTGGACGACTTAGAGACACCAACAATCTTCCAATCTATTCTTGAAGACCAACCGCACTTGGAAAGTTTGCTCAAGCAATACGACTCGATTTAGTTGTTTTAATATTTTCCTTTGGATATTGTAACCGTTGAAAGCTGTTTTGTTTTACCAACATGACTATATATATCTCTATCAATATGCTAATGTTGTATTAATATGATAATTCAATGCATATTATTTTATAACAGTTATTTCTATTGTTGGCATCTATTTTTTGTTTTGGCAGCACTGTATTGGGCATCATGGCTTCAAGTGCAAGTGGTGGTTCGAAACAACAAACGTCATCAACACCACAACAAATATCATTCACTCCGCATCAAGAAAATAAAAAGAAGCAAGAAGAAATGGATAAAAAGGATAAATAATTACAATATATGACCCAAGATGGTAAAATGAGAGTCACCGTTCAAGTGGATGGGAGTGTAGTCGGTCCATGGAGTGGGAGATGGAGCACTCGGGTTGGTGATCTTGTTAGATCTTATATTCCGATTAGTTACGAAGATTGGAGAGTTGTGCTTGGAATGCTTTAATGGTAGGATTTGAGTTAGATGTTGAACCGGAGGTGGCTCGCCCGCTGATGGAGAAACGGTTTACACAGAAGTTTAGGACACACAAAAGTAATATGAGATGTTTTTTGCCTACCGAAGACAATCCTGGAGTCCTACTGGAAGGTGTTGATCCCAACATATGGATATTATTTTGTGAGAACGAAAGGAAAGCCAAAAGAAGTCACAAAACATTCAAAATGCCAAGAATCGAACCAATTTAGAATATTCCCATACACTTGGGCGTCGCACCTATGCTGCTTTGCAATATAAAATGGTATGTATCATAATGTTTTTCAAATATCAACACTACTTTTGTGTATAACATGTGATATTTAAATTGTAGGTTCAATCGAACCCAGAAGAAGAATTAACGCGAGTAGACACATGGCTTGCGGGACACGAGGACAAAACGGGGAATGCCTTAAAGAGTGCTAAGCTTTACTATGTGCGTATTTACATGAAAAATAATAATATTTTTAGTATTATTTATTGCATTTATTAATGAAGTTTTCTCATTTGATAGGATAAAGTAAAGGATGCGATTGAGAAAAGAAAGAGAGAGAGTGGAGAGGGTAGTAGCAAGAGCTAATGCATAGAGAATGATGAATTGATAGAGGTTTTTGGGAAGGAGAAAAAGGGAGGAGTTCGTGGAGTTTATCCCCAAATTTCGAAGAAGCAGTTGATGCATTTAGGGGTGGAAAATGCCAAACTTAAATAAAGAAAGAAGGCAAATGATGATGTGGATGCATTGAAGGAAGATATCATCTCTTCCGTCAATAGAAGATTTGAGGAAAATAACACACAAATTATGGTATATATGTATTTTATATAATTTCATTTATTAAAAAGACTTATTTAGATATAACAGATATTAACTTACTATTGTTTGATCCATTTTTTCATAGGATGCTATAAAACGTTTGGTTGATGCCTTCAATGCTCAAAACGGAAAGTGTCCACCAATCACACTGATAAGTGATCATGCATCCAATACAAGTCTACAACATAGGAATCTCTGTCAAAATTTGGATAATGTTTTTGCATCCGCTTCTCGTCCTGTTTATGCGACCACACCTTCTCTTGCCAACAATCCCAAAGTAATCTTGATTGATAGGTACAATGAAGAACTGGCAAATGGGTATGTCGTGACGGATGCAACAAAGGATATATGTCATGGTAAGCGAGTTGGAGTCGGGGAGAGGAAAGTATATGTGGAGGAAGTGATGAAGTCGGATGCTAGGTTGTTTGATGCTCCTCAAGGTGACCAATTCACTTTTGCTGACCTAGTCTTGGGGGGATATTTGATTTGGCTGGATTGTTGGCTTAAATATGTTTAGTTTATGTTATCAACTTTGTTTGAGCTATCTATATGTGGACTTAGTTTGCATTATGCGTTTGTTATGAACTTTATTTGAGTTATCTATATTTGGACTTAATTTGCAATATGTGTCGTTGTGAACTTTGTTTGGATCTATCTATATTTGATTTGGAATTAATTTGGACTGTCTTTTTTTATTGTAAAACCCCTTTTAACTCGGCCAATGCTAATATTTATTTGAGCATTACCGGTCCCAAGCCCGGATAAAGGAGGAGGGAAAGGTCATTGATTTGGTTTCTTTATTCTCATTCTTCATTTTGTTCTCATTCTTCATTTTGCTTTTCTTTCTATCACAAATGTCATTCATTTTGCTTTTCTTTATGCAGGGACTCAGAAATCAAATGAGCTGCTTGGTCATTTTCGAAATAAGGGATATGTTCATATTGAGAGAATTCTTGTCACTTAAATGACTCATTATAAACCTGCAATGATGCTCCTGAACCGATTTGGGGACTGATCATTGTTTTTAACTTCAGTTAGCTCCCTGCTTAGTAATGCATTCTTGATTTCAAAAGAAACTACTGTGCGTGACCGGTAATTGCTATTCTGAATGTGCTCCTATTAGCTATTATTTATTTCAAAAGAAACTACTGCCCATGTCTTTCATTTTCTTTATTGTTGTTCTGAATGTGCTCCTATTAGCTATTCTCTAAATTTCTTGTGGTTTTGTTTTCAAACTGCCCAAACAGAGCAGAGAATACTTCTATTCTTGCTGGTCTGATTTAGAAAACAAATGCTCAGGAAATGAAGTTGACATCCTCAAACAGAACCAAATCCAAGGTATTAAACTATCACTTATATGTTCAGTTTTTATTTTTAGTCACAATTGATAGTGTAACTATCATAATATAATAGTAGTATTAGTACTAAATTGATAATTCGTCATTGTCACATCGTACCTTGTACCATCGTGTAGCTGACTGTGTTGTGTTGACAAACTTGCAATACATTTTGTTCTAAAATGTTTCCATTTGATTAGTGCACACATTATGTTGTATATGATGCAATCTTGTTCAAATTAGTATTCAAATATACATACCAGCTGATCTGTGCCAATAAATTTATATTTGGCGTTAGTTCCTAGCTTTTTTGTTGAAACTCTTATTTTCTATTATAGTGTTTGTTCATCATTAAAATTAGTTTGGAGAGTAGAGTTTGGACCTTGATCTTAATGCCATGTTTAGGCTGGCAGACTTATTAATTGACTTTTTCCTATTTTTTTCTTGACAGCTACTGCAGTCGAATTCTTAGTTTCATTTGGAGGTGGTCTAGGGAAGAAGTTAAGGTTTTATATCATTTGAATGCCTTCTACTTTATCTGTTGAACCTCCCTCTTGGTTAAAACATAGTTGGTCCCTACTGTATATATCTGGCAGAAGTTGGATAGTAGTTTCATAATCATGTCTGTTAGTAACACATTAGTCAATTGGTTGCTGAATTGTGTGGGATTTTTTATTTGTAGAAATTTTTTTATGAATATTTTTCTTATTAATGTGGTTTGGGACTATTGGCTCTAGGTTATAAGTAGTTGTATAGATTTACCCCTCTTCATAGGTAGTCTCCTCTTTGTCTTGGTTAAAAATTGAGTGTAACCTATCTATTTCCCCATATCCAATTCATACCTTGTGAACTAGAGGTTTAGTTAAATCAATTTCAATACAAATTCTAGCAAAGCTATGCCTAGTTTGGTTAGTAGTAGGAGCATCCATCTTTAATGAAGGACCAAAAGCACTTGTGGTTGAAAGCATGCTAGTTTTTCTATTCAAATGAATTAGTTACAGGGGAAGGTTAATCAAAATAGGGGCAGTAGTTGATTCTAAACTTGGATGAAAATCGTATATAGGTTCTTCATGGTAAACAGGGGCAATAATTGATCCAAACAGGGGTAGTAGCTGAAACAGGGGTAGGGTAAAGTTAACACAATGTGACACCCCGACTAATTAAATACCGGGTAGCTACTCCTTTATAAAATTAATTCAAAATGCCAAGTTGGCTCAGTTAATAGCATCACTGTCGAAAACATTTTAATATTACTAACCACCTAGTATTTAAAAAGCAAGTTGCAAAATTTTAATTTAAGTCTGATTAACATGCAACAGAAGTAATGAATAACTAAATAACACCAGTCACCATGCTGAAGTAAAACGGATAACCATCACAATATGTAAATAAAACCTGGAGGAAAAACTCCTCAATACGAATCCCACAACTGATAAGTAAAGTGAAATAAATAACTAAAACTGAATACTGAGCGATACATGCTAGAGTCTGAAAACTGAAATGTAAAATAATGTCTCTAAATAGAAATGGGCAACATGCCCTACAACTGATAGATGTTGAGACTGAAATCCGAATGAGAGAAGCGTCTACATGCAAATCCCTGTAGCTTCCACAAACAGCTACAGCTCGTCACCTGAATGAGAATCCTATGCTTGGTGTCCTCGTGGCTGGGCACCTAAAATGGTTTTACAAGAAAATATATTTGAAAGCAAATGGGTCAGAGCCCGAAAGTGGAAATCATTTTAAAAACCTGCAAGTGCTTTAAAAACATTTAAAACATTAAATGCAAAGTACATGTTAGGACGTGCACTCACATTAAATTCTCACCTCTCGACTAACTGTGCACTCCTAACGTAAGTACCCATCTATAACGACCCATAATACTAGCTAACTGACAACATAACTAGCTAAACTGCCAAAGGTTCTACCCATATTACTCGGTTCCAATTAACATAACAACGCTCGTAATTTAATAGAGGTTTAACGTAAACTCAGTTACTAAATATGCCATTGATATAACTATCAGCTAACTCATTATATAACTCGAAACAATACCGTAATATTTTTACAACATTAACATGAGGATTCCCATTAATATAACGTATATTATTCATCTCATAAATATACAATACAAGCACCCCGCAATCTAAGTTGTAGTGCACACATACTCTGCTATCCATCCCGGTACATCACGTACATAAGGATCACATATTCCGAATCTCTCAGGAATAGTTCAGATAACACAAATCACAAATAGTGGAGGCGAACACAGTCACCATCACATGGGTCACGCACATACCTACGCTCCCATGGTCAGCGGACTTATTAATATCACAATAAGTCTTTCTATGACCTATGTTCATCAAGGTACCAGTCTATATCCCCCCCGTAGGCACACAAGGATTAGAGGGTCCTAAGCGAACGAAACCTCCCGTGATAGCAAGTATGGTAGGTATGTCATACATACAATCCATATATCAATACTAAGTAAACACACATCTTAGTAATACCGTATTATATTCGTAGTACATATTGCACTCTCGTACTAATTATAATTATCACAACTTATTTTATTCCGGTTCATAATTATACGTGTCATAATTTATCCTCACATCGTAGTAGACACTCACGTCTCAACCCAAACGGTTCATTGAATATAACTCTCGTGTATGATTTACTCATCTCAATAACCCAAAAGTCCCAAATCAATCACTATATCATCAAAGGAATACTAACACTACCCTTGAACCAGTTCCCGGGACTCCAAAAGTCAAAACAGTCCAAAAAGTACCAAACTGCCAGCTCGTTAGAAGTCTCGTTCGAACGAGGCTTCGAACGAGTTTGGACTGTGAGGTCGTTAGAAGTCTCGTTCGAACGAGGCTGTTCGAACGAGATCCCAGTTCGTTCGAACGAACTGTCACTTCTAACGATATCTCGTTCGAACGAGATATCGAACGAAATACCTTCTCGTTAGTAACGACTGGTCAACTCGTTAGAAGCTCGTTCGAACGAGTTCGTTCGAACGACCTGGGGCTGCTTCTAACGAGATGTCAGTTTCGGCCCAGAACTTCCCAAAAATCGTTTTTCACCATTTTTACTCCTCAAACCTCTTCTAAAATTCGTTCCCACAATATATTGAGTTCTCTAATCATCCTCAAACATGTTAAGGGGCTACACTAACATCATTAAAGGGTTTAATAACTTCTAAACATCATTAAATCACAATTTCTACATTAATTCCCAATTTTCTTCAAGAACATAGACCCTAACTTTTTCTCATCATAAATTCCCAGATTTTAATTCGTTTATACATTACCTAGATATGAAATCTCCGAAATTAAATCTCCCAACAATGTTTCTACATGCAAACCTATCCCAACATTCAATAATAACTTCAAATTTCATGGGTTTTCTTTTAATCTTTCAAGAACAATCAAGATTCTTCAATTTCTAACATGGAAAAGACATTCTTCGAATTTAAATGAAATAAAGTCACTTGCCTTGGTTGTCTCTGAATTTGGTGTGGGTTTGGTGTAGAATTTCTGCAGAATTCCTCTCTCTCTCTCCTACTCCAAGCTTTCTTCTCCAAAAGGCTATGGTGGCTAGGGTTTGCTTTGGGGAACTTATGAAAACCTAATTTTTAATAAACCTCCGTAGCTTATTGGGTTAATAAGGGTTGGTTGGGGTCAATCCTTATCAGATTACAACTCTCAATTTTCGTCACTTTTAATTACCCAAAAATACCAAATTACTAAAATACCCTTTAAGTTACCGGTATGGCCTAAAAATACCCCGGGACCCAAACTATACCCCCGGCTAGTGTTTTATGACTATCTCGACCCTTCCGGACGCGTTGGCGCACTCAAAACGACCATACGGATTATAGATTTTAAATTTACTTTTAATAATAAAATAATATACCGTGACGCGACGGTCCCACGCGTCTCAACAAAATTTCTAAAATGCCGTATATAAATTCCACAACAAATTTTATAGTACCAGATACATATATAATCATATATGCACATAATCAAATACCAATTCATATCACATTAGTATTTATAACCCGGATTAATATTTAATTAATTAATCCCAAAAATAAATATAGCCAAAAGTACGGGGTATTACATACTTCCCCCCTAATAACTGAATTTCGTCCCGAAATTCGAAACTAGAAAGTACCTGCTAAAAATAGCTCTGGATAACGCTCTCGCATCTCATCCTCGCGCTCCCATGTGGACTCTTCGACATTGTGATGTCGCCACTGAACACGCACTAACGGGACTATCTTTGACCGCAGTTTCCTCTCGCTTCGGTCCAAAATAGCGATTGGCCCCTCCTCGTAGGAGCTATCCGGCTGGAGATCGATGTCCTCCACAGCAATGTGAGAATGAGCCAAATTATCTCTAAGGTATTTCCTCAGCGAGGAAATATGGAACACGTCGTGAATCTGATGCAAGTGCTCTGGTAGTCCAAGTCTATACGCAACGGGTCCGATCCGCTCAATAATAGGAAACGGCCCCACATACCTCGGTGCCAACTTTCCCTTCTTCCCGAATCGCATAATCCCCTTCATCGGAGAAACCCTGAGCAAAACCTGGTCCCCCACTTGGAACTCCCTGAAAAATCTCTTCGCATCAGCATAACTCTTCTGCCTGTCTTGAGCTACCCGAATGCGACTCCGAATCAACTCAATCCTTGCCGAAGTATCCTGGATCACTTCTGGCCCCAGTAGTTTGTTGTCCCCCACCTCCAACCAACATGCTGGGGAACGACAAGGCCTACCGTACAATGCCTCGAACGGAGCCATGCCAATCGTGAACTGATAGGAGTTGTTGTAAGCAAACTCCACCAGTGGAAGATACTGCTCCCATCCACCCCCGAAGTCAATAATGCACATGCGTAGCATGTCCTCCAACATCTGGTTGGTGCGCTCTGTCTGCCCATCGGTCTGCGGGTGATAAGCCGTACTCAACCGCAATTCCGTTCCCATGGCCTCCTGGAAACTCTCCCAAAACCTCGAAACAAATATCTTGTCTCTGTCAGACACGATATTCAGGGGCACACCGTGAAGTCTCACAATCTCTGAAATGAAGAGCTGGGCATACTGTCCCGTAGTGTAGTCAGTCCTTACGGGTAAGAAGTGAGCGACCTTGGACAACCTGTCCACAATTACCCAAACGGAGTCGTGACCCCTCTGCGACGTAGGCAACCCCGTGACAAAATCCATGGATATGCTCTCCCACATCCACACCGGAACTTCCAACGGCTGTAGCAATCCTGCTGGTCTCTGATGATCCACTTTTACAAGCTGACAAGTGGCGCATTTCGAGACAAACTCAGCGATATCTCTCTTCATACCGCTCCACCAATATTGCCGTCTCATGTCTTGGTACATTTTGTCCCCTCCGGGATGTATCGCGAACCGTGAGCCGTGCGACTCTGCCATCACATCGTGCCGCAATTCTTCCCCTTCCGGAACTACCAACCTCCCATTGAAGCGCAATCCCCCGTCTGAGCTAACGGTATAGGACTCGGCTCCCTCTGCAAGTAATCGAACTATCTGCTTCTGACAGAACGAGTCATCGGCCTGTGCCCGTACTACCTTCGTGACAATCTGTGGTGTAACGGTCATCACGGACATGAAAAATCGGGCCACTGCATCCTGGTGTCCCAATTCCTTCCACTTAGCCTTCCACACCTCTGCCACCTCATCTGCTGGCCTGCGGCTCAACGCGTCTGCTACCACGTTAGCCTTACCCGGGTGGTACTGGATGTCGAACTGGTAGTCCTTCACAAACTCAAGCCACCTACGCTGCCGCATGTTCAACTCTTTCTGCGTGAACAGATACTGTAGGGACTTGTGGTCCGTGAACAGCTGAAACTTCTCCCCCAGAAGATAGTGCCTCCAAATCCGTAAGGCAAATACCACTGCCGCCAACTCCAAATCATGTGTGGGGTAATTCTTCTCATGAGGCTTAAGCTTACGGGAAGCATAAGCTATGGCCTGTCTCTCCTGCTGCAACACACCTCCCAGTCCTTGCAAAGACGCATCGGTGTAAACCAAATACTCAACTCCCGGTCTCGGCAATGCTAACACAGGTGCTGAGGTCAATTTGTCCTTCAACTCATCGAATGCCAACTGACAAGCATCACTCCAGATATATGGCACACCTTTACGAGTAAGATGTGTCAAAGGACCTGCTATCTCCGAGAAACCACGAATAAACCTCCTGTAGTATCCTGCTAAGCCCAAGAAACTACGAATCTCCGTTGGTGTCGTGGGCTGTCCCCACTCCCTCACCGCTGACACCTTCCCCGGATCGACAGATATTCCCTGTTCGGAAATAATGTGACCCAAGAACTGGACTTCCTTCAGCCAAAACCCGCACTTCTCATATTTTGCATACAGCTCGTTCTGACGAAGTGTCTGCAAAACCTGCCTCAAATGCTCGGCGTGCTCCTCCTCTGTCTGAGAGTAAACCAGAATGTCATCAATGAAGACAATGACAAACTGATCTAGGAAATCCCTGAACACTCTGTTCATTAAGTCCATAAACACTGCTGGAGCGTTGGTCAAACCGAAAGGCATAACCCGAAACTCGTAAGAACCATATCTCGACAAAAACGCAGTCTTCGAGACATCCTCCTCCCTGATACGCAACTGATGGTATCCTGACCTCAAGTCAATCTTCGAGAAGAAAGAAGCTCCTCTCAACTGGTCGAATAAGTCATCGATTCGAGGCAACGGATATTTATTCCGTATCGTGACCTTATTCAACTCTCGGTAGTCCACGCACAATCTCAGTGAACCATCCCTCTTCTTCACAAACAAAACTGGAGCGCCCCAAGGTGAGGTACTCCTGCGAATAAAGCCCTGTCCTAACAACTGCTCTATCTGATCCCGTAACTCTCGCATCTCAGCTGGAGCCATACGGTACGGTGCATGTGCTATAGGTCTCGTACCCGGTAGCAAATCAATAACGAAGTCTATCTCTCGACTAGGTGGTAAGCCTGGTATCTCCTGAAACACATCCGAATACTCCCTGACAACCGGGATCGAATCTAAAGGAATAACAACCTCCTTAGAGGTATCCTCCTCTATGTAATACAGATGAGCGGTCGATCCTCCCTCTGGGCGAGGCATCGCCACTATAAACATCTCCTGCCCCGGAATGGCAAAAACAATGCTCCCACTGAAGCAATCAATCATGGCCCTATATGCTACGAGCCAATCCATACCGATGATCACATCGTGAACATGCATGTCTAACACTAACATGTCTGCAGGCAATACCAAACCACCAACCTCTACCCCGACTCCCCGGCATATAAAGAAAATAAGTGACCCACTCCCCAATGGTGAGTCGACACACGTCACTGTGCTCTCTGCCGTAGCTAACAATCCTAAAGCTTTCGCGAAGTGTGTAGCAATAAAACAGTGTGTAGCACCCGTATCAAATAACACCCGACCCATAGTGCCATGGATAGGAAACGTACCCTCGATCGCGGGCGGTGCCTGTGGAACTGCAGCCTGGTGAACGTTGTAGACACGTCCATACTGTAGCTGCCCCTGCTGAGCTGGGACTGCTGGAATGGGTGGCAATGCTGCCATCTGTGGCGGTGCAGGAAGAGCGGCGGGAAACATAGGTCTCTGTGGCTCCTGGCGAGCACCCTGCTGCTGCTGTGGGGCCCTGCCCCTATCAGGACAATCCTGCTTCTTATGGCCAGTCTTGCCACAAGTAAAGCACTTCCCTGGGAAATTCCCTCCCCTCTGCCCCTGCTGTCCCCGGCCCTGGTGGCCGTTACCATTCCTCCCTTGGCCCTGCTGGCCCTGATGGAACTGCTGCCCATTCTGCCCCTGCTGGCCCTGATGGCCGTTTGGACCCTGATGGCCCTGGCGGAAACCTCCCTGTCCCTGCCTGTAGTTCCCTGACCGGAACCTCTTATTGTCCCCCTGCTGGGTACCCTGCTCAGTCTGTCTCTGCCCCTGACCGGTCTGTGCCCCGCTGGCATCATGTCCTCCAGTCCTGCCCTGATGGCTAGACTCCCCTGACCGCTTGCCCTCGGCCATATGAAAACGGTGGTCCTGGCAGTGTAGTAATGCAGCGTTAACCACATCAGAATACGTGGCCAACGATAGGTTCCCAAGCAGATGCTGTCGGATTCTCCAATTCAACCCGTCGGTGAACTTCTCTATCTTCTTCTTCTCTGTTGGAATCTCGTCTGGTACGATATTCAACAGGTTAGTGAACTCGGCCTCATACTCGGCCACTGTCTTGCCCTCCTGCCTCAAACTCATCAGCTTCCTCCTCATCTCTGTATGAACTGCGGACGGAAAGTATTTGTGGTCGAACCTCACCCAGAACTCCTGAATCGTGAGGGTATCCCTCTCCTCCGCGGTGGTGATAGACTCCCACCACTGTAGTGCAGATCCCACTAGCTTGAAAGTAGCTAGCACCTGTTTCTGAACGTCAGTGCACTCATGCATCCTCAAATGCCTCTGTATGTCCTTCCTCCATTGGCTCGAGACTACCACGTCTGAGCTACCTGCAAACTCCGACGGATGCGCTTTCTGAAAAGCATCACGTACACGCTCCCAAGCAGACGGGAATGCATTAACCTGTACTGGCGCGGCAACCGGCGCCGGTGGTGGTGCTTGCTGAATAACGGCAATCGCAGCATTTACCGCTTGAGCCACTATAGCTGCAACCTCAGCGGCGTTCAACATGCCCTGAACTGGAGCGGGCTGGGGTTCGGGCACTGTATTCCTGGGAACTCCTCGTGCACGTCGTGGAGGCATCTGAAATAAGAACAAAGTTTATAAGTTCACGGTTTATAAACTTAACATAGCTGAAGAACGAAGCATACACAAAAGAATACAACAGTCCTAAAATATAGGGCTCTATATCAAAGAAAACGTAGCGGAAACATAATAGCCGTACAGATCCTAAAGGACACTAGAACCTGATGCTCTGATACCACCTGTGACACCCCGACTAATTAAATACCGGGTAGCTACTCCTTTATAAAATTAATTCAAAATTCCAAGTTGGCTCAGTTAATAGCATCACTGTCGAAAACATTTTAATATTACTAACCACCTAGTATTTAAAAAGCAAGTTGCAAAATTTTAATTTAAGTCTGATTAACATGCAACAGAAGTAATGAATAACTAAATAACACCAGTCACCATGCTGAAGTAAAACGGATAACCATCACAATATGTAAATAAAACCTGGAGGAAAAACTCCTCAATACGAATCCCACAACTGATAAGTAAACTGAAATAAATAACTAAAACTGAATACTGAGCGATACATGCTAGAGTCTGAAAACTGAAATGTAAAATAATGTCTCTAAATAGAAATGGGCAACATGCCCTACAACTGATAGATGCTGAGACTGAAATCCGAATGAGAGAAGCGTCTACATGCAAATCCCTGTAGCTTCCACAAACAGCTACAGCTCGTCACCTGAATGAGAATCCTATGCTTGGTGTCCTCGTGGCTGGGCACCTAAAATGGTTTTACAAGAAAATATATTTGAAAGCAAATGGGTCAGAGCCCGAAAGTGGAAATCATTTTAAAAACCTGCAAGTGCTTTAAAAACATTTAAAACATTAAATGCAAAGTACATGTTAGGACGTGCACTCACATTAAATTCTCACCTCTCGACTAACTGTGCACTCCTAACGTAAGTACCCATCTATAACGACCCATAATACTAGCTAACTGACAACATAACTAGCTAAACTGCCAAAGGTTCTACCCATATTACTCGGTTCCAATTAACATAACAACGCTCGTAATTTAATAGAGGTTTAACGTAAACTCAGTTACTAAATATGCCATTGATATAACTATCAGCTAACTCATTATATAACTCGAAACAATACCGTAATATTTTTACAACATTAACATGAGGATTCCCATTAATATAACGTATATTATTCATCTCATAAATATACAATACAAGCACCCCGCAATCTAAGCTGTAGTGCACACATACTCTGCTATCCATCCCGGTACATCACGTACATAAGGATCACATATTCCGAATCTCTCAGGAATAGTTCAGATAACACAAATCACAAATAGTGGAGGCGAACACAGTCACCATCACATGGGTCACGCACATACCTACGCTCCCATGGTCAGCGGACTTATTAATATCACAATAAGTCTTTCTATGACCTATGTTCATCAAGGTACCAGTCTATATCCCCCCCGTAGGCACACAAGGATTAGAGGGTCCTAAGCGAACGAAACCTCCCGTGATAGCAAGTATGGTAGGTATGTCATACATACAATCCATATATCAATACTAAGTAAACACACATCTTAGTAATACCGTATTATATTCGTAGTACATATTGCACTCTCGTACTAATTATAATTATCACAACTTATTTTATTCCGGTTCATAATTATACGTGTCATAATTTATCCTCACATCGTAGTAGACACTCACGTCTCAACCCAAACGGTTCATTGAATATAACTCTCGTGTATGATTTACTCATCTCAATAACCCAAAAGTCCCAAATCAATCACTATATCATCAAAGGAATACTAACACTACCCTTGAACCAGTTCCCGGGACTCCAAAAGTCAAAACAGTCCAAAAAGTACCAAACTGCCAGCTCGTTAGAAGTCTCGTTCGAACGAGGCTTCGAACGAGTTTGGACTGTGAGGTCGTTAGAAGTCTCGTTCGAACGAGGCTGTTCGAACGAGATCCCAGTTCGTTCGAACGAACTGTCACTTCTAACGATATCTCGTTCGAACGAGATATCGAACGAAATACCTTCTCGTTAGTAACGACTGGTCAACTCGTTAGAAGCTCGTTCGAACGAGTTCGTTCGAACGACCTGGGGCTGCTTCTAACGAGATGTCAGTTTCGGCCCAGAACTTCCCAAAAATCGTTTTTCACCATTTTTACTCCTCAAACCTCTTCTAAAATTCGTTCCCACAATATATTGAGTTCTCTAATCATCCTCAAACATGTTAAGGGGCTACACTAACATCATTAAAGGGTTTAATAACTTCTAAACATCATTAAATCACAATTTCTACATTAATTCCCAATTTTCTTCAAGAACATAGACCCTAACTTTTTCTCATCATAAATTCCCAGATTTTAATTCGTTTATACATTACCTAGATATGAAATCTCCGAAATTAAATCTCCCAACAATGTTTCTACATGCAAACCTATCCCAACATTCAATAATAACTTCAAATTTCATGGGTTTTCTTTTAATCTTTCAAGAACAATCAAGATTCTTCAATTTCTAACATGGAAAAGACATTCTTCGAATTTAAATGAAATAAAGTCACTTGCCTTGGTTGTCTCTGAATTTGGTGTGGGTTTGGTGTAGAATTTCTGCAGAATTCCTCTCTCTCTCTCCTACTCCAAGCTTTCTTCTCCAAAAGGCTATGGTGGCTAGGGTTTGCTTTGGGGAACTTATGAAAACCTAATTTTTAATAAACCTCCGTAGCTTATTGGGTTAATAAGGGTTGGTTGGGGTCAATCCTTATCAGATTACAACTCTCAATTTTCGTCACTTTTAATTACCCAAAAATACCAAATTACTAAAATACCCTTTAAGTTACCGGTATGGCCTAAAAATACCCCGGGACCCAAACTATACCCCCGGCTAGTGTTTTCTGACTATCTCGACCCTTCCGGACGCGTTGGCGCACTCAAAACGACCATACGGATTATAGATTTTAAATTTACTTTTAATAATAAAATAATATACCGTGACGCGGCGGTCCCACGCGTCTCAACAAAATTTCTAAAATGCCGTATATAAATTCCACGACAAATTTTATAGTACCAGATACATATATAATCATATATGCACATAATCAAATACCAATTCGTATCACATTAGTATTTATAACCCGGATTAATATTTAATTAATTAATCCCAAAAATAAATATAGCCAAAAGTACGGGGTATTACACACAAATGCCCAAAAGACCAAACGATCAAAAATGCCATGAACACATTATCAAACTATACCATCTTGCATTATTTTATCTAAAGCTTTGAGGTTAGTATGCATTCCTATTATTCCTTTTGCGAGGCTTTTAAGGACATATTAACTGATGAAGAAGGTATCTAGTTAGCCTTATTCACAAAATCTTTTGATTCATTTATTGTAGAACATATCTTAGTCTTGTCCGTATTGACCATATTGTCATCATGGTTATTAGTCTGCTCTTATGATCCATCTTTAGCTGAAGAGATTTTGATCTCACCCATCTCGAACATATTGTCATTATGACTTGTTGGTTGTTCTTCAGTGACTAGTGATTTGTCATCATTATTTTTTGCCAAAAAATAATTTTGAATAGCATCATCAAACTTATTTTCCTCTTTTGACTCAGTAAAGTTAACATTGTTTTCTACTTGAATAGTAGTATTTTGTTCTTCAAACAATGCCTTCTGCTGAGCAACAAGACTAGGGGAATTGAACTTCTGTAGTTCCTCTCCCTTATCCGGTAGGTTCGCGATCATCGCCTTATTTGCATACTGTGATACCCCGCCAAATAAAATACCGGGTGATCAGTCCTATACCAGATTAAAACAGGAATCCCAGTTGGATCATCCTTAGCATCACTGTCGAAAACTTTTTAAAACTTACTAACCACCTAGTATTCCAAAAACTGGTGCCAATTTTAACTTTTTAATTAAACCAAAACTGTACATGCGAAATTAAAATATAAACCATTCACACAACTGAATGAAAATAAACTGAATCATAATTACACAACATGCCGAATAAATCACCGGCCACCAAAGAAATAATCCGAATACAAAAATTCAACACCTGAATAAATTACACCTGAAAACTGTACCGAGAAGTCTGGGTGACAAGCCCTAAATAAAACTGAAACTGATACAAGATTCCTACTCTAGGAATGGATGAATGATGCGTCTAATCCAAACTCCTGCTAGCATCCATATATGCCGCAGCTCCATATCCCTGGAATAGAATATCAATCCTGGCGTCCCTGTGGCTGGACACCTAAAAGGTTTTGAAAATATTTTTATAGAAAGGGTTAGAACCCAAAACATTTTGAAAATATTTTGCAAGTGAATTAACTGCAGTAATTTAAAATGCATGAATGCGCTTCATAATTAAGTTAGTGTCGCACTCCCTTGTGGAAATTCTCACCCCTCCACTATTGTGCACACCTACCGGTTACCTTAACCCCACCTAGTTGTACTACCCCGTCCAACTAGTCCTGGTATGACCTTCCCTTGCCATACTACTCTAACCCGAGTATAATGATTCTTGAATTATAAGTTATTTCACAATTAACTTAATTAATTCCTCTTAAATAATATCATATAACCGTGTCACAAGTTATATAAAGTACATACATCACACACTATATTATTTCCACCAATGATTAACTTAATTAATTTTCTCATTAATTAACTGCAGATAACTGTAACCCGCGTTATATAAGATAACTACATCACACACTGTATTATCACCTACATATAATATATACTACCATATTATATGTACCTTTACTAACATCCACACATATATCATACGCGTATCCATCCTTCCGAGTATACCCTCACCGGATGATTCACTCTAAAATGCCATCTCAGTAGGTGTGCTCACAACACCTAGTTTCCCCAAGTTAGAATCGCTCACCAACTTGGACCAAAATATAACGAAGTGGAGGCGGTCATATTCCTTCCCTGAAAGTGAGATAAATCCCTCACCCATATATACCGGACGCTATGACCTGGGGATATACTCGCCCTACTCCTCAAGCTAGGGGATTCACCCACATCGCGCAACCTCCCTTGATAGCATTAGAGTATTTAAATTGAATAAATATCTAGTCACTGATATTTACTATCACACACAATATATACACACATATATATATACTATCACTACCCGTGTATATATATATATATATATATATATATATTATAAACCCCGGTTTTTACCGTGTACTCAAACTCCCGCACACTGCCTGTAATTTCCTGAGTCTGTGGCCCGACTCAATGTAATTAATTTTCTCACTTAATAACTTATCCTCTTCCCGGGTCTATGGTCCGACTCTAATATAATTAATTCACACCTTAATTAATATAATACTTTCCCCGAGTCTATGGTCCGACTCTCCTTAAATTAATTAACACACATTTTAATTTAATACTTCCCCGAGTCTATCGTCCGACTCTAATTAAATTAATTAACAAATAAATTAATCAACCCAGATTCCGAGTCTGTGGTCCGACTCTAATATAATTAATTATCACATTAATTAATAAGTACCCTTCACGAGTCTACAATTCGATCCTGATTAAACTAATTATTCCACCCATTAATTTAATTATACCCGAGTCTACAAACCGACTTTAATTAAATTAATTAACACCTTTAATAATTTAATTCTACCCGAGTCTACAATCCGACTCTTTTTAAATTAATTAACACTCTTATTAATTTAATATTACCCGAGTTTATAATCTGACTCTAATTAAATTAATTATCACATTTATTAATTTAATAACTTGGTGTCACTCAACCATTGTCCCCGGACTCACTTACTTGGCCCGTAACTTAATATTTCCCGACTCAAAATTATTTAGTTTATCTCCAAACTTAATTCACTACCTTGGGGTCGCATGTCCAATATACCCGGATTCCCTCACTTGATCCGTACCTCGCTATTTTGGAATAAAGTTTCTCAATTTCATCCATTTAATGTCCCACATAAATTCATCATATTCCCAATTACTTTCTCCCATAATTGCTAGGAATATTTGTTTCACAATTATTTATCACTAATAAATGTATGGAAATTTAATTTATAATTAATTCCCCCTTATATCTCGCCCAGGCCGAACTAGCCAGAATTTCCCACCATCGATCGATCGATGCCCCCGATCGATCGATCGACCCCTTCGTTACAGCTCTGCCTCCCCCCTATTTTCCACCATTAACGAACTTCAAGGTTTCTAGACCAGAATTTAAACCTCTAATTACATCATCCCATTATCTACACATGGTTAATCCACATCCCATTCATCTTAGAGACCTTAAGATAATCAACCTCTCTACTTATCTCATAATTTTCGAAATGGGTATTTCTCCATAAAATTCAATTATCTGTTTTAAATCCCAAATTCCAGATTCGATTTCCACTCTTTTATGTTCTGAAATTTTCGTTCAAATCATATATACATATTCAGATATCAATCACCCATCTAAATCTTACTTTGAATCTCATCAAGTGTTTCAAAAACAAAAACCCTATTTTGTACCCATTTACACCCAAAAACGAATTTGGTTTACACATCACTATGATATGAATTGATTAGCTTGCTTTAAGAATCAAAATAGTTAATCACTTTCCTGGAATTACTCTTAGGGTCTGATTCCGTTGTTGTAGAGATTGGTTGACGAAGAACACCCCAAATTAACCCTTTAATTTGGCTCCAAAAGCTCCCAATTGCTCCTGCTAAGCTTTCCCCCAATTTCCCTCTCATGCCCTAGGCTTAGAATTGTGTTGGCTGCTGATTTCTTAATCCCCCCACTTAGGTTAAAATCCTAAATCCCATTTTTCACCTAATGGGCTTAATTAAAGTGGCCCAACTCACCCCGTGTGGGCCCGGCTATGCCCAAAAATACCCCGAGACCCAATTACTACCCCCGGGTACTCTTTTCTGACTATCTGGACCCATCCGGACTCAACCGCGCACTCAGAATTGACATCCGAATTAATTTATAAAAATCCTTATCTCACACCCAATTTAGTCTATGCCGACTCCCGGGTGGGATAAGTGCATACCCCGTCATTAATACCTGAAATGACGTAATTAAATTATTACTATTCACTTAGTAAATAAATTTTCCCTAAACATTAACCATTCACTCCCCGATTAATATTTAAATATATATATTGCCGTAATATTAATTCAATTAAAATTACAACACACCAGTAATTTAAAATTCCCGAATTAATTAAATATTAACTATACAAAAATACGGGGTGTTACATACTCCCCCCCTTACAAAGGAATTTCGTCCTCGAAATTAAGATAAACCTAGTGTTCCAGTATTCACATATTACTCACTAGTCAAGTTCCTCCAAGCCCTCTATATCTACCCCATCCGAATCTAACCATACGTTACCCAAGTATGCATTTAACTTTACCAGGGCGCCCATACATCCTATACCCGCGCTCTACTGCACGAAAGTTACCCGACTATGCTAGTCGTCGCCCGTAATATAACTTCGAACCCGTAGTCATATTACACACACACACATATATATATATATATATATATATATATATATATATATATATATATATATATATATATATATATATATATATATATATATATATATATATACCGCCCAGGTACCCAACCCATGTGCTAACGTTCAGACCTCTCCCCAAATTACTTGTCTCTCAACGCAAAAGTATATACGCTTACCCTTACGCTACCGAAGACAACATGAAATTCCGCACCCTTAATACCACTAGTCCTTGCGTAAAATAAACCCCGAGCTATCTCTCTTTGCTCGAAAATAAATTTAGCCACCCTGATTCACTTCAGTAAACATCCCCATTTACCGGGATAAAATGTGAGAACACAAAACCTCACTATGTGCTATTGCACCACGAAATACAACATATATACCCACGTATATATAGGCTATACGCCCTCTCAAGTGATACCTAGTACCACCCATACCCTGGTGTCGCGAACACCAAAATTTAACTCCACTATCCACAATAGTTAAATTCCATCGATATCCAGCCGACGTTTAAAAAGTATCATCAATCCTACTCCCATACTTCTCGAAAGTAGAAATTCCTTGCCTAATTCAACCAATCACTCAGTGCACGCCTCCACTCTCTCATGAAGAACACTAAGGAACTCCGCTATCCTACGAAAAGTTTACCCACCTGCTATGGCTGCTACCGACAACGCACCCACTAAGTTCGACTTACCTGCGAACTCTAGTGAAAAATAAGTCTTATACTGTGACATCCTCTTTGTCACTCAATAATATACCCCATGCCCCTAGGGTAAAATAATTACCTCTATACCCCAGTTGTAGCGGCTGGTTCTCAATTTTCGGAGCAGCTTCTCCCTGCCCGAATGCACCCGTGATTTGCTTTAGTGGCTGTACATCCAGGACCTCGTCCTGTAGTTGACTCCTGCCTTGCTTAAGGCAATATCTCTTCATGTGTCTCGCTTTTCCCACAAACAAACACCTTCAAATATGTTCACCCTGCCACTGATACCTTCTATGTCAACCTTGTTGGAATTTCCTGGCCATCCCGCCGATAGCTTCCAGTTCTAGATCGTTTGGCATGATTTCCTTGCTAGAAATCCAGCCCCTGATCTCTCCCCAGTCTGCTGCTGGGATACCCACTAGTATTGTTACCTTCTACCCCATCCGACTGGTTAATCCCCACTCCCTTCCCTCTTCCTTTCGCGTGGAAGCGATATTCCCAACAGTGCCGGAGTGTTGCGTTAATGACATTAGTATAACCAACTAATGCGGAATTATCACATAAATGTTGTCTGATTCTCCAGACTAACCCCTCCATAAATTTTGCTTTCTTTCTCTTTTCATCGCTTACCTCATCCGGTAAAAATTTGCCAACGAGTGAAATCTTCCTCGTAATCGACCACTGAACGGTCTCCCTTTGAGTCTCCTCACAAAATTTTCTCCTCATTTTGGTCTCGACCGCTGAAGGAAAAATACTTGCGGTCAAACCGCACTCAAAACTCTACAGTAGCTAGTGTGTCCCTTCCCTCAACTGTGGCGATCGACTCCCACCACTTTAGCATCGCTCCCACTAACTACAAGTGGTTAGCATTTACTTTCGCACCCTATCGCAACCTCCTATGCGTAGGTGACGCTGGATCCTCTCTTCCTTGACACGCTAGTACTACACCTGAACCCCCTCGCAACTCTGGTGGGTTCCCGCTAAAATAACCTCTCTTTATTGTTTCCACCCCGACGACCCTGCGTGAGTCTGAACATCCGACGCCACTAACACTTCTGGCTGATTTCGTAGAAAGTACCTTGCCGTTGTGACCATCGTTGCTCCAACTGCCTATTCTACTATTTCAGTAACCTATGCTGCCAAAATCATCCATGGTCGTTGCTGTGGTAGCTCTTGCTCCTAACGAGCCTCCCCCATCTCATCTCCCCGTGCTGCCCTAACTGTTCTCTCCCTCCTGGGCGTCATCTGGAATGAGAATCGAATTGTATGAGTTCACTCTCAAATAAAAATTTCACAGAAGAACGTATATGCACATACGTATGAGAATACAACAATCCTATGATAGGGCTCTATATCAAAGATTGCTAAGCTGAAACGTGAAAAGCCGCACAGATCCTAAGGACACTAGAACCTGATGCTCTGATACCATCTGTAACACCCCGCCTAATAAAATACCGAGTGATCAGTCCTATACCAGATTAAAACAGGAATCCCAGTTGGATCATCCTTAGCATCACTGTCGAAAACTTTTTAAAACTTACTAACCACCTAGTATTCCAAAAACTGGTGCCAATTTTAACTTTTTAATTAAACCAAAACTGTACATGCGGAATTAAAATATAAACCATTCACACAACTGAATGAAAATAAACTGAATCATAATTACACAACATGCCGAATAAATCACCGGCCACCAAAGAAATAATCCGAATACAAAAATTCAACACCTGAATAAATTACACCAGAAAACTGTACCGAGAAGTCTGGGCGACAAGCCCTAAATAAAATTGAAACTGATACAAGATTCCTACTCTAGGAATGGATGAATGATGCGTCTAATCCAAACTCCTGCTAGCATCCACATATGCCGCAGCTCCGTGTCCCTGGAATAAAATATCAATCCTGGCGTCCCTGTGGCTGGACACCTAAAAGGTTTTGAAAATATTTTTATATCAAGGGTTAGAACCCAAAACATTTTGAAAATATTTAGCAAGTGAATTAACTGCAGTAATTTAAAATGCATGAATGCGCTTCATAATTAAGTTAGTGTCGCACTCCCTTATCGAAATTCTCACCCCTCCACTATTGTGCACACCTACCGGTTACCTTAACCCCACCTAGTTGTACTACCCCGTCCAACTAGTCCTGGTATGACCTTCCCTTGCCATACTACTCTAACCCAAGTATAATGATTCTTGAATTATAAGTTATTTCACAATTAACTTAATTAATTCCTCTTAAATAATATCATATAACCGTGTCACAAGTTATATAAAGTACATACATCACACACTATATTATTTCCACCAATGATTAACTTAATTAATTTTCTCATTAATTAACTACATATAACTGTAACCCGCGTTATATAAGATAACTACATCACACACTGTATTATCACCTACATATAATATATACTACCATATTATACGTACGTTTACTAACATCCACACATATATCATACGCGTATCCATCCTTCCGAGTATACCCTCACCGGATGATTCACTCTAAAATGCCATCTCACTAGGTGTGCTCACAACACCTAGTTTCCCCAAGTTAGAATCGCTCACCAACTTGGACCAAAATATAACGAAGTGGAGGCGGTCATATTCCTTCCCTGAAAGTGAGATAAATCCCTCACCCATATATACCAGACGCTATGACCTGGGGATATACTCGCCCTACTCCTCAAGCTAGGGGATTCACCCACATCGCGCAACCTCCCTTGATAGCATTAGAGTATTTAAATTGAATAAATATCTAGTCACTAATATTTACTATCACACACAATATATACACATATATATATATACTATCACTACCCGTGTATATATATATATATTATAAACCCCAGTTTTAACCGTGTACTCAAACTCCCGCACACTGCCTGTAATTTCCTGAGTCTGTGGCCCGACTCAATGTAATTAATTTTTTCACTTAATAACTTATCCTCTTCCAGAGTCTATGGTCCAACTCTAATATAATTAATTCACACCTTAATTAATATAATACTTTCCCCGAGTCTATGGTCCGACTCTCCTTAAATTAATTAACACACATTTTAATTTAATTCCTCCCCGAGTCTATCGTCCGACTCTAATTAAATTAATTAACAAATAAATTAATCAACCCAAATTCCGAGTCTGTGGTCCGACTCTAATATAATTAATTATCACATTAATTAATAAGTACCCTTCACGAGTCTACAATTCGATCCTGATTAAACTAATTATTCCACCCATTAATTTAATCATACTCGAGTCTACAAATCGACTTTAATTAAATTAATTAACACATTTAATAATTTAATTCTACCCGAGTCTACAATCCGACTCTTATTAAATTAATTAACACTCTTATTAATTTAATATTACCCGAGTCTATAATCCGACTCTAATTAAATTAATTATCACATTTATTAATTTAATAACTTGGTGTCACTCAACCATTGTCCCCGGACTCATTTACATGGCCCGTAACTTAATATTTCTCGACTCAAAATTATTTAGTTTATCTCCAAACTTAATTCACTACCTTGGGTCGCATGTCCAATATACCCGGATTCCCTCACTTGATCCGTACCTCGCTATTTTGGAATAAAGTTTCTCAATTTCATCCATTTAATGTCCCACATAAATTCATCCTATTCCCAATTACTTTCTCCCATAACTGCTAGGAATATTTGTTTCACAATTATTTATCACTAATAAATGTATGGAAATTTAATTTATAATTAATTCCCCCTTATATCTCGCCCAGGCCGAACTGGCCAGAATTTCCCACCATCAATCGATCGATGCCCCCGATCGATCGATCGACCCCTTCGTTACAGCTCTGCCCCCCTGTTTTTCACCATTAACGAACTTCAAGGTTTCTAGACCAGAATTTAAACCTCTAATTACATCATCCCATTATCTACACATGGTTAATCCACATCCCATTCATCTTAGAGACCTTAAGATAGTCAACCTCTCTACTTATCTCATAATTTTCGAAATGGGTCTTTCTCCATAAAATTCAATTATCTGTTTTAAATCCCAAATTCCAGATTCGATTTCCACTCTTTTATGTTCTGAAATTTTCATTCAAATCATATATACATATTCAGATATCAATCACCCATCTAAATCTTACTTTGAATCTCATCAAGTGTTTCAAAAATAAAAACCCCATTTTGAACCCATTTACACCCAAAAACTAATTTGGTTTACACATCACTATGATATGAATTGATTAGCTTGCTTTAAGAATCAAAACAGTTAACCACTTTCCTGGAATTACTCGTAGGGTCTGATTCCGTTGTTGTAGAGATTGGTTGACGAAGAACACCCCAAATTAACCCTTTAATTTGACTCCAAAAGCTCCTAGTTGCTCCTGCTAAGCTTTCCCCCAATTTCCCTCTCATGCCCTAGGCTTAGAATTGTGTTGGCTGCTGATTTCTTAATCCCCCCACTTAGGTTAAAATCCTAAATCCCGTTTTTCACCTAATGGGCTTAATTAAAGTGACCCAACTCACCCCGTGTGGGCCCGGCTATGCCCCAAAATACCCTGAGACCCAAATACTACCCCCAGGTACTCTTTTTTGACTATATCGACCCATCCGGACTCAACCGCGCACTCAGAATTGACATCCGAATTAATTTATAAAAATCCTTATCTCACACCCAATTTAGTCTATGCCGACTCCCGGGTGGGATAAGTGCATACCCCGTCATTAATACCTGAAATGACGTAATTAAATTATTACTATTCACTTAGTAAATAAATTTTCCCTAAACATTAACCATTCACTCCCCGATTAATATTTAAATATATATATTGCCATAATATTAATTCAATTAAAATTACAACACACCAGTAATTTAAAATTCCCGAATTAATTAAATATTAACTATACAAAAATACGGGGTGTTACACATACAATAGAGATAGTCGTTCAATTATCCTTTTGATTTCAGATTCTACCAGTTTACTTCCACTATTTGAAGGAGGATTCTTCTTGTTTAATTTAACATCCTTTGGAATGAATGCAAACATGGAGAAGAGCAAAATGTTCTTTGTTTTACCCTTATTATTTCATATTCAGGCACAAATGTGCTTTGTTTTAATTTAACATCCTTTGGATTGAATGCAAACTCAAAGAAGAGCAAAATGTGCTTTGTTTTACCCTTTTGATTTTATATTCTGGCACAACTGGTACAAGTGCGGTCTTGAAATACCTAATTTGTTCCTAGTGCTCAGTTTCACTTTTAATCAATTTTCCCTTATATATCTTATTTCTGTATATTTTTTCTTCAACTGTACCACAAGCACTGAATCCATTCCTTACATATCTTCTTTCTGTATATGAAGACAATGGTGAGCATTCTTCTTTCTGTATATTATTTTTGTATATGCAGCCATCCCTTATATATCTGTTTTAATGAATGTATGCAGTAATATATGATATGAGCGTATGCAGTAATAACTCATCCTGATAAACTTGTTTAATGCGTGATTGCAGTGCTTATTTGAGCACGATGTTGTGTGTTTTCAAAGTGAATAAGAGAGAATAAACGGGTTGCACCTCAGCCCTAAGCTGATCTTTTCCATGTCATTCATAAAGTCCTCGCTGGTGACTCTCCCTATGTAAGGCCCAAATATGTTCTGGTCTGAAAAATTCTTTATCATAAACTATTTTGTTTTCTTTGTTCATATTTAATGTTGGTGTTCTTTTATAAGTTGAATACTAGTCCAAGTCTAGATTCTCTCTCCACTTTTTTGGTGATTTTAGAGTGTAAAATCACCACCATATCAAGTTAGTAATTCTAGAGTGTAATGCATTGTGGTCAAAGGTACTACCATATGTTGACACTAGTTTTAAGTTAAGAGCATATTACATGAGTTTTTTTGTTTCCCTTATATTCCATTACAAATTATGAATTAGTAAGTAGTTTGATCTTTTGAAACTCAAAATTAATTGTAGCATTTATAAGCTCATTTTCATGTTGTTGCAATAATTATCGATTCTTCTGTCTGCAATTTAATCTTAAAGTTGTCGATTGTTGTTGAAGGGCCGGATTTAGGATAACGATTCACAGAAGTTCAGTATTATTTGATTTATTATTGAGTAAGGCAGTTTATCGGTACTGTTCCAGTTTGTGCTGGCTGCAGAATATGTCCCGAAAAGCAATAACAAGTGCGTGAATTAAGTCCCATTGAGGCATGTTCTCATATGCAGTACCTGCTTTTTGTTAATCACACTTCCACTTTCTAACGAGTTATTATCATTTTTACATATTATTCGTGCATTACTTTGTATGAACTTTTTCATTTTATATAATGAAATTCAATCTTTTTGCAGGTAACTCTGCTTGGTAGGATGCATCACCGGAATTACATTATCCTCTTTTGTTTTTCCATTTTCTATTTCTTTCGTATCTTCATTTTCGCTGTTTGATGTGATGGTTCTTCGGGTTTTTAGGGAAGTCTCAATGACATTTGAGATTATTTGAGGTTCTTTAGTGTGTATATATATAAACAGGTGATGGTTGGGCTGTTAGGAAAGGCCGGAGATGGATACTTGATCACGGGGGCATAACAATGATACCTGCGTGGAGATGACCAAGTTTTGAAACTGCCAATGTTTACTCTGATCATCTTTAAACCTTTCAAACTCTTTTTTATTTATTTTTGAGTTAGTGGATCATTCTCATTCAAAACACATAAGTACACATTTTCTCCTTCTAATTTTTTTCTTTCTCATAACAGATATGATGGAGTTAGATTTAAGAAATTGACAGCAATAGGGGCTTGATAAGCAAATTGATATTGTGGAGGAGCTATTAGTTGGATGCTTCAAATAGGGGAAGTATATAGGTGACAGGTAATCTCCGTTCTTGGTGGATTTCGATGGCCTTCATTATCTCTAAATTTTTCGATAATGCAATTGTAATTCACGCTTGGGTGCTTATATATTGAAATCAGTTAGTGGGCTCTTACTAGTTTATTAAAATGAAACTTTTAGCCCGGCGTGATGCGTATGTGCCTCTATACATTGTGCCTATATACACTGCGAGTAATATTCATAGTGTGTTTGTGTGAAGTGTGTGAAGTGTTTGTGTCAAGCGTGAGTGTGTGTTTCTGTATGCAAAGTGTGTGAAACTATATGTGCATGTGCAGTCAGTGTTAGATGTACCAAAAAAAATAAATTTGTGTTAGAAACTATATGTGTTGTGTGCTGATGTGAAAGTGTGATATTATAAGTTCACATGTTTATATGTGAAATTTTCTACTTTTAAGTGCTGATGTGAAAGTGTGATATTGTAAGTTCACATACTTGTGCAATTAATTTTGCTGGTGGATAATTCTATGTACTAAATTAATTTTGTATGACCAAATGTTGATATTATAACTAATATGATAATTTTATTTTATTTGACAGAATGCCAGTTTTAATTCCTCATCAAGTTTCCAGCATTGCGGGTTGCGGCGTTGATGGCGATGATAATAGAATGAAAGTTGATAGTCAACAACAACGAACTTCTCTTTTATATTTCATTTGCTTGGTTATAATACAAAAATATCTCATTTGGGGGTGATTGTATTAGGATGCTTTTATTAAAATAATGTAACTTTCAGGGAGATATTACATTTGTTTGGTTTAAGTTTCTTTTGTAAATAAAGAATTGAGACTTATATAAATGTAAATGTAATGCCCTTATTTTTGTGGACTATTTTTATATATGTTCTTAGGATTTATTTTTGTAAATAAAGAATTGAGACTTATATAAATGTAAATGTAATGCCCTTATTTTTGTGGACTATTTTTATATATGTTCTTAGGATTTAAATAGTGTGGTAAGAATAATTGAATTTGTTTAAATTCAGGATATTGGATCTTGACAAATATTTTTTTTAAATATGTATTAATATTACTAACAGAATTTTACCGTTACTATTAGTAATAGAATTTTACCATTACTGATTCTGGCTTTTACCGTTACTCTTAGTAACAGAATTTACGTTGCTATTTCTACATTTTACCATTACTATTAGTAACAGAATTTTCGTTACTAATTATGAATTTTACCGTTACTATTAGTAACAGAATTTTCCGTTACTAATTCTGAATTTTACCGTTACTAATAGTAACAGAATTTTCCGTTACTAATTATGAATTTTACCGTTGCTATTAGTAACAGAATTTTCCGTTACTAATTATAAATTTACCGTTACTATTAGTAACAGAATTTTACCGTTACTAGCTTCGTGCCCCACGCCTTTTTTCTAACGGAAAAATTGTGTTACTAATATTTTTAGTAACGGTAAAATTGTGTTACTAATGACGTGTTTTGGTGTAGTGTATATGGGTGTCAACAATGCTTGTGGAGTTCTTCGGATGGAGGAAAAACGTTGGCACTTGTCACATTTCTTTGCATAGGCTATACAATCTGCCCTCATCGTCGGCCAGTAGTATCCCTACATCATCACCCTTTGTAAAAGTGTCCGACCTGCTACATGTGCTCCACAAGACCCTTCATGGATCTCTTCAATCAAATCTTTCACCTCGGTGGGATGTACACATCTTTGCAAACCTGCCATAATTCCTCGTGATATAAAACACCATTAGTTAGTACATACAAAGCAGCTTTAAACTTCAATTTCTTGGCTGCAAGCTTGTCAGTTGGCAACTCTCCTTCCTCGATATATACCCTGATGGGATCCATCCAAGATGGTCCTAAATAAAGGGTGATAAAATTCATCTTCAGATCTTCATCTATACTCCGACCAGCTAATACCTCAATTGGGATTGTTCGTCGTAGCTCAGTGCGAGTAGCTGATGCTAGTCGAGCTAGGGCGTCTGCTCTCGCATTCTCCATTCTTGGTATTCTAACCAGCTGAATAGCGGCAAATTCTGATAACAGTTCTTTTTCCATTGCATGATATCTGATCATTAATTCTCCTCTAACTGCATATACTCCCATCATTTGGTTTACAATCAATTGAGAGTCACTGAAGATCACAACCTGCTATGCCTCCATAATTTTTGCCAAATTAAGCCCTGCAATCATGGCCTCATATTCAGCCTCATTGTTGGAAGCTTTGAATTGGAAACGCAAAGCGTATTCCATGTCGACCTCATCTGGAGTGCTTAGAACTATCCCCGCGCCACATCCTGCAGTGCAAGATGAGCCATCTACATATAGCCTCCATATAGGTAACTCGTCTTCACATTTTTGATCAGTTAGAGTTCCTCGGTGAAATATTTGCTGCTTCTTTTCATCCTCCTCGGATTTTTCTCTCTCTTCGTCGATCATCTTTTCTTGCCCTTTTACTAACCGAGGTTGGTCTGAGCTCGAATTTAATGATCCTGTAACATCCAGTTGCCCTTTTACCAACTGGGGTTGGTCTGAGCCAGTGTTTGTTGATCCTGTAACATCCACAGGTTGATTAGCGAGAAACTTTTGCTCCTCGGGGGTATCAGGATAGGTGAACTCCGCTATGAAATCTGCTATAGCCTGCCCTTTTAATGATGATATGGGTTCATAAATTATATCATATTCTTCGAGCCCTATTGCCCAGTACATCAATCTCCCTGATTTCTCTGGCTTATGAAGGGCTTGTCTCAATGGCACATCGGTGTATACTACTATAGTATGAGCCTGGAAGTACGGCCTCATTCTCCTACTCGCCTCAATCAGCGCCAGTGCCAATTTCTCCAGTCTCGGATATCTGATCTCTGCTCCTCGGAAGGCCTTACTTGTGTAGTAAATTGGCTTTTGTACACCATTCTCCACTCTGATCAGCGCCGACCTAACTGCATTCTCGGACACTGCAAGGTACAAATACAATTTCTCTCCCATCACCGGCCTGGACAATAGTGGGGGTGCTCCCAAGTATTTCTTCAAGTCTTGAAAAGCCTTCTCACATTCGTCATTCCACTCAAAAGTCTTTCTGAGTGTCTTGAAGAATGGGAGACATCTGTCAGTTGCTCGTGACACAAATCTATTGAGTGATGCTACTCGTCCAGTGAGACTCTGTACTTCCTTCTTCGTTGTTGGAGATCGCAGCCCTAATAGTGCTTTGATCTTTTCAGGATTTGCTTCAATGCCTCGCTGATTGACAATGTACCCGAGAAACATGCCCTCTCGTACTCCAAAGACGCACTTCGTCGGGTTCAGCTTCATTTGATATTTATCTAGTTGATTAAAAGTTTGACTTAAGTCAACGAGATGATCTGTAGCTTTCTTGCTTTTCGTCAGCATGTCGTCAACATAGACTTCCATATTGTCACTGATTTGTTCAGCAAAGACCTTATTCATCAGCCTCTGATATGTCGCACCTGCGTTTTTTAAACCAAAAGGCATAACATTATAACAATAAGTTCCCCTAGGAGTAATGAAAGAAGTACTCTCCATGTCTTCAGGTTTCATTTTTATCTGATTATAACCAGAATAATCATCCATGAAGCTCAGCATCTCGTGTCCTGAGGTAGCATCCACCAGTTGATCAATTCGGGGCAGTGGAAAGTGATCTTTCGGGCATTCTTTGTTGAGGTCGGTGAAGTCTACACACATCCTCCACTTGTTGTTTTTCTTCTTTACCATCACCACATTGGCTAACCAATTTGGATATTTTACATCTTCAATGAAACAATCTTTCTGGAGCTTCTCGACTTCCTCCTGTATAGCTTGATTCTTCTCGGGACTGAATACTCTTCTTCTCTGCTTCACAGGCTTGATCTCCTTATTCACATTGAGCTCGTGACATAAGAAGTTTGGGTCAATCCCAGGCATATCTTCATGACTCCAGGAAAAAGTTTGTCTTCTGCTTCTAAGGAAAGTTATCAATTCCTGTTTTAATGAGGCTTCCAATTATGAACCTATTTGAGTAGTTCGTTCAGGGTGTTCATCGTCCAGAATGATATTTTCAGTAGCTTCCACCACTTGACCCTTCACGAGTTGCGACTCATCCCGAGGATCCAAGGTTTCAATTTCTGCACCTTCATCCACTTGATAAGTAGTTGTCTTTTTCTTTGATTCTTCCAATTCATCTTGCTCGGCGGATGAATAATAGCACTCCTGAGCTACTTTCTGATCACCTTTCATAACTCCTACTCCAAATTTTATTGGAAATTTTAGGCATTGATGCACTGTAGATGGTACAGCCTCAAACTTTTTCAACCCTACTCTTCCCATGATGATATTGTACGATGACTGGACATTCTTATCCATCACGAAAAAACGTATTCTTTCTGTTCGACAAACAGGCCACGTACCAATGAATATATACAACTCGATCATCCCAAGTGGAAATACTTTCTCGCCAGCAAAACCGATGAGGGGCCTGTGGTAAGGCTCCAGATAGCTTCAAATTTAAACTATCGAAACACGAGTAGAACATGATGTCTGTCGAGCTACCGTTGTCGACCAGCACTCTTGAGATCATTACCTATTTCATTCTCATTTTGATCACTAGTGGGTCGTCATGAGGATACAGAACTCCTGCAAGATCATTCTTTGAAAACCCAATGACCAATTTTTCTTTGTTCACCTTTCTCGGGCGATCTTCCTCAGCTAAATTTATTCGCTGAATGTACGAGCAAGCTTGAGCCTCTCCGAGGTAAGCTTTTCTTTTTGCAGTAAGGTCTCCTCCTCCTGCATCTCCTCCTGTAATGACATTACAATCAAATGACCCAAAGCGTATTGAAAATACCTCTCGTTCTGGTTGCCTTGGTTTCTTGGGAAGATCGGGGTCATCATCTGGATCATCTTCATGGTTTCTCTTCTTTTTCTCCTCTGCTCGACGAGGAGATCTAGACCTCTCTCTAGTTCGGTCGTTGTTTCTTCTTTCCCCTCCCCGATCAACATACTTTTCTAGCTTTCCTCATCGGATGAGTGTTTCAATCTCGTTCTGAAGAGCTATGCAATTTTTGGTCATATGGCCACGATCCTTATGGAACTCGCAATATTTCTCCCTATTCCTCGTGTCAGGGTCTGACCTCATTTTCTTTGTCCAGTTTAACTCCTCGTTGTTCTTAATTTCTTCCAGGACGTGGTTGAAATTTTCCTTCAAAGGCGTGTAATTATCAAATTTCTTCAAGACCTCCCATGACGACCTACTTTTGGAATGTTTGTCACCACCATTATTCTTATGCTCTTTCTTCTTAGCTTTATAACCTTCCCCCTTGGTTTCTTTGGAGTCCATATTCTTCTTCACAGACATAGCCTCCTCGGCATTCATAATCTTGGATGCTTTTCCCATCAGGTCCGACATGGTTCGAGGTGGATCTTTGGCCAAAGTGTAGTACAACTTATTTGGCAGCAGTCGACTCATCAAAGCAGTAATCGTTGTCTTCTCCTCATAATCAATGACTTCGAGCTTCTCGTTATTAAAACGAGTTATATAGTCTCTAATACTCTCACCAGCTTTTTGTCTAACACCTAACAAATGTGCTACTCATTTAACTGGCTTTGCTCCAAAGAAAAAATTCCCAATGAATAACTCGGCAAGTTAAAGAAAAGTTGAAATCTTACCCCGAGGAAGATTATTTTACCATATCTGGGCAGATCCGGTAAGAGTTCCCGAGAATGCCCTGCATCTCATCTCGTTTGGGACAACATAGATGTCGGCAGCAGCTTGATATTGTTCTATATGAAGGACCGGGTCAGTCTTCCCATCATACTTGGGAGTCACAACAGGTGCTTTGAACTTTGATGGTGTTGGAAAATTAATAATATCTTGGACAAAAGGTGTTCCTCGAACAAAGGTTCGTTGTAGAGGGTTCTTGGCCTTATCCATTTCCCCTAATCTATCCTCCAGCCTCTGAATAGATCCTTTCCAAGCATCATTTCCTTCCTCGGGCCTATTGGTTCGAGCAACTGATCGCGTTGAAGTGGCTTCCTGGGATTTATCATGGCGAGCAGCTGATCGGTCAGCAGATACATCTCGACGAGTAACTGGTCGTGACTGGGCAGATCCTTCGCTTAAATCTGATGGTCGTTGAAAGCTCCCCGACGCTGCATTAAGAGGACTTTTGTTCCTCCTAGGGCCTAATCGATCAAAAGGAGAGGCCCTGCTTAATCTTTCCAATGCGCTGGCCCTTTCTGGGGAGAGGGTGGCATGTTGTTCAGTATCTGTGGCTCGTATTGACGAAGTTTGTCCTGGTTGATAAGAAAAATCTTCAGATTCCTCATTGCGATATGAATTAACATGCCTAGTACGCATAAAAGGCGCACGGGTATTTCTTTGGATGTTTCGTGATCCGGAATGGGCTGGTGCACCGCCATGGAGGGTTTGGATGAGTTGTCGCATTGTTTCTTGCATGGCGGTCTGGCCCTGAGCCAAATTTTCCATTATTCCAGTCAGATCTGGAATGATTGGTGGTGCAGATGGATTTGGAGGGGTTCCGGCATTCTGATTGCTGGGTTCCGGCACATCAGCCATTGGTATTGGATTGTTATTGGTGAGAAAACGATATTACCAGTCGATTCCCACAGACGGAGCCAATCTGTTGATGTAAAAAATTAGATCACTATAATTATTCAATCACAGATAAATAAATGAGACAAAAGATTTTTAAAGTGGTTCAGCCTTATGTGAATGGCCTACGTCCACTGTTATTTTATTGCTGAGTGTTTGGAAATTCTCGATTACAAGAAATTGCGTTCTGGATCCCAAGGTTTGGATTCAGAATCAGGTCCCCTACAATGAGGATTGTACAACATATTTATAGCCTTGAGGCTGTCATCTGAAAGGGTGATACATTAAATGATATACATATGAAAGGGTAACACATTTAATGCCCTTTAAGCGTGTGCGTCTAAATGATAAGCATTTAATGAACCAGTTGAACTGTTAGTTATTCAGCTATTAATGCTCTTTTCGAGATGCAGCTCGAACCGCCTGAGCAGCTCGGACCGCCAAAGCTTTATGGTATTCAAGAGTTCCTCGGAGAGGTCTGTTCCTCGGTTTTTAGGAGTTCCTCGGAGAGGTATGTTCCTCGGAGAGTAAGCGTTCCTCGGAGGTGCTTGTGGTTGCCATGTAGATAGCCACGTGTCTTCATATGATTGATCCAAGTCAGCAGATTAAATTTGGTATCAACACTCATATTATAAAGCACAAAATGAAATGATGATGCATCTCAAAACACTATTAAAAAAGTCATTAACGGAATGATATTGTCACTTGATCATCCTAAATGTCCATCCATATGTGGTTTAAAACGAAATACAAAAATGTTTTGTGTTTTTCAAAAATTTTATCAAAATAAAATCTTTTTGGGTTTTCATTTTTTTCTCAAAAAAAGAGAATTTTTTTTTGTATTTTCCAAAAAATTTCAAAAACAAAAATCCTTTTGGTTTTCGAAAAAATATATCAAAATGAAAAAATAAAGTACGATGCTAGTACACACTAGTAATAGGCGTAAAATATCATCATGAAAAACATCATATGCTAGCAAACAAGTCTAAACCTCAATCATTAGGTCAGGAGAAGTTTTTCAAAGGTGGTGACATCCTATGAAAAATATGCATCAAATCATGTGAAGTTTTGACTAAATACTCAACTTGCTCTCGAAAGTTCTCAAAATCTCTCATGTGATGTGCAGGAGCATGTAGAGTAATATGTGTGGGAGTGTGTGTGGGAACACGTGTAGTAGCATAATGAGGTAAAAACCTATGAGACACACTACCCAACTTAAAGAAAAATTCCCTAAGGTGTCCTCTTTTCTTGCAATGGAAACAAACATAAACAAGCCTAGGAACACATATCTTAAAACATCTATGATGCGCTCTCCTACGAGGAAACAGACGCCTAGGTGGTTTAGGTTGAGAGCCATATGGACCTACAACAAACTCGGGAACTGGCTCGGGTTCTATGTGGGAAGTGGATGCACCGTTATAAATTATTCCTATTCTCTTAAAATTACCCAAAGTGGGATCGAGGAGCATCTTTCCAACCTTCTTAGATGTGTCCTCAATAGTGACCTCGACCTCCCGGGCACGTTCGAGATCTCTCTTGAGTTGGGATACACGAGATTCAAGTTTCTCACAAGTCTCCAATGAATATTGAAGATCTACGACAAGACTAACCAAGGTATTGGCCAATTCACTATTTTTTCGACCTATGACGATCCACTGCTCACATAAAAAACCCTTCACCTTCTCGAGTTAACTCATCGATGCCTCACACACCCTCAAAACTTCTATCTCTCTATCAAAATCTAACACCTTAAGACCTAACTCCTTATTCAACTTTTTCGTCTTCAACGTCTCGGTGTATAAATATCTAAACACCTTTTGAAGATCCCGTTATCCCTCATTTGCAGTATCATACTCACACTCACTATCCCCCGAATGGCTCAAAATATCACCGAGGCTCTCACGTATAGTTTCCTCATAGTCGTGGGACAAACTTGATGTGATCACATGACTATCCATGAAAGAAACAAATTGTTCATGTGGTTATTCATTCCCAGAATCATCCAACTCGATCTCATTATTGTTAACAGTGGTCGTGTTAATAATTTTCTTGAACTTTCTTCTTACCATAATGGAACACTCAAAAGCTTTGTGCCCTTTGCCCTCGTACTCAAAGTATCTCACCCCTTCCTCTTTCTCACTGCTCTCTTTGGCCTCATCTTCCTTTTTATTTTTCTCAAAAATTCTTTTATTGGAGGAATTTTCTTTGGATAATTTGAGAATTTTCTTGAACTTTTTCGCAAATAAGGCCAAGTCGTCGAAATCGTACTCTCTTTTAGAATCAGACTCATAAACTCTTTCTTTTTCTTTTTCTTAACTTGAATATTTAAAGCTATCACTCTATACTTAGTCTTAACAGTTTGGGAAAACATGTCAATTTCATAAGTTTAAAGGTATCCTACGAACTCCTCTAACCTAAATGAATCTAACATCCCCAATGAAATTAAAATAGTGACCTTAAGGATAAATATTTTTGGGAGTGACCTTAAAATATTTTTTACAACTCTCAAATCATTAATCTTCTCACCCAAATTAAAACTCGTGTTAACAATGTTCGACAACCTAGCATAATACTCATCAAAACTCTTGGACTCTAACATAGTGATAGTCTTAAACTAGATGGTCAAATTTTCCAATTTTGACGCCTTAACTGCGTTATTACACTCATGTTTCAATTGGAGGATATCCCATGCCTCTTTTGACGTGGTGCACTTCATAATATGTTGGAACTCGTCGGGGGTGACAACTCAAAAAATAGCACTAAGGCCTCGGGAGTTATAGGTAGTCCATTTAAACTCATCATCAGTCCAATCAGACACAGATTTTGGAGTAATGACATTATTGATGGTGACAGTGGGAGGAGTTCACCCTCTTTCACATATGAGTTAAACTCTTTCATCAATTGCTGTTAAACAAGATCTCATGTGGGCTTTCCAATAGGCATAATATGTTCCATCAAAGATGGACATCCGATTATATAAGTTATCCATCAGAAAAATTGTGATTATCACTAAAAAATTTACGAAAAAAGGATCTCACGATAATTTGATAAAACCTGCTCTGATACCAATTTGCAAAAGCGACAAGGTGTGATACCAATTTTTGAATTCGCAAATATTCAATGGATTTCATAAACTTCTTTAACAAGATGTAAATCTCAAACAAACCAAATTCCAATTTTATTAAGCCCTAAATATGTATCTATGTGATTGAAAGCATTAAATCATATAATCATGCAAATAAATAATTTCAAGAAAAATCAAATTCAGGAAAAATCCCCGTAAGGCAAAACCTTTATTTGACTAATGCTTGCAAATATCAACTTATAACACAATAAATAAATCTACAATGAATTTTTGCAATAACCCATAAAGACGACAACCTTGAAATCAATAATATCTTCCCTTGAGAACCCACAATGACCGCAGTCGCTAGTAATGACTCCCTCGAGAATCACAAGAACCATAGTTCCTCCTTTAGTAGTGAATACCCTAGAGTATCCCCAAGTGCAGCAGTAGAGATAGCACTCCATAAGAATAAACTTCGACAAAGAAGTGCTTGGGTTCCAAAGATGATTCACAAAAGTAATTGGGATGTGTTTGTGCGAATTAATAAGGTTTGTATCCCTAAAAAGTGAATACTTAATTTTAGTTGTTCTGCAGATCACGAAAATGAAAACTCTTAATTGAAAAGCTTCACGAAATAGGTATTTATAGGCTAACAAAAATTTTAAGGCGAAGGCATGTCGTTCGAACGACTTCCTCATGTCGTTTGAACGACCATAAAAAAAATCTTTAAAAAATCATTCCAGTACGCTCTCGTTTGATCCAAAATCGAAAATGGGCATCAAACGACTATCTAACGACATGCTAATGTTGTTAAAACGACTTAGCCATGTTGTTTGAATGATAGGAGTGAAAAAAAATATTTTTTAAAGTCCTCCTACAGGTTTTTCAAAAAACATTTTAAGTTATAAAAATGCCTCATTTTGAATTAAAACATTTTAGAATAGTATCCCAATACTTAGTAAAAAATCTAAGTAACATAAACTTAAATGCATACCGAAGTATACCTCATGTCGCGCATATGTTTAAGCTGCTTGATTTTCGGATCCATCTTGTTGAACGTGTGAACGTGAACTTCCTTTAACGGTTGTAAAAAGATACGACATACTCAATGTAAACTAGGGACTATTGAAGACTTGTCCTTACAAGAACAATGAAAGCAACACTCATGCAATGACACATGGGAGCCTAAGGGGAATACACGCGGCAATAGGCGCACATGGGAAGTTATTAAGATAAAATGGTTGCGTGTGGTTGAATGCACATTTCTTGAATTTTTCAAATTAAAAAAAAATTCCCAACATTTATTTGACTATGGAAGGTACAATTTATAGGACTATAATTAAATAATTTGAGGATAGAATAAGCAGATGGCTCTCCACAAAAAAATTACTTTAATTAAATTTTATCGGTTTAATTTCTTCTTCTTCTTCTTCGAAATAGTTTCTAACATTAAATTTAGTTTTCATATTCTCAAGTAATTTCTCATTCAAATTACATTTTGTTTTTAAATTCTTGGAAAATTTAATTTAGTTATTTTATTGTCGAGTTACTATTATTTCCTTTACTCTTAAATGCACATTCAGTTTTTTACTTTAAATCACATTTGATGTCCTTTAGTGTTAGTTACTTCTTTTTAATTCGTAGTTTAGTCTTATTCCAAAGAAAAAAGATAGCATTTCACAAAAAAGTCTTCTTAATTGAAGTACTCGAATGTAATAAAATTTCCTTATTAGTGTTAGCTAAATACAATTAATCTTGGTTGGCAAGACCTAAAGTTTCTTCTTGGCACGCTCACAAAAATCCATATATAAAATTAATCCATAAAAAATATCAGAAGATCCAAATTTGGATAGGAAAAAAGAAAGGAATCTAGTTAAAAAGATTAGGAAGCAAGAAGATTAGTTATGTGAACTTTCAACCCAGTATCTCTTTTTATAGGTGGAAAAAGGATATCCAATCATGATCCACCTATTCCTTATAGAGTGTCCCATAACCGACCGATTATGTCTGCCAGAATGTAGATTATGTATATTTGAGTCCCATATGCATGTGGTGCCTAAATGAAATTAGCTACACCAATTAGAATGTTTTAGGAACTCCTAGGCATGTTTAAGTTCTTTTGAAAATGACATTTCCTCCTTTTGCTCATTTTTTTTTGTCTTAGTATGCATCTTTTGTCCTAAGTAAATAATTTATGAATAATAAGATCATATATGCAAATAAAATGAAAAGACCATACCAACAAGAATCCTTCTTTTTTATATATAGGAATTTCATACAGTATATAGTTTTAGGGATAAATGAAGAACCTTTTTTAAACCCCAAAATAAAAAAAAATAAAAAATAAAATGGTAAACCTATTCCTAGTGTATGCCCATCATGGTAAATAATACTTTATAGATATTGCAACGAACAAACAAAAAGTTGTAATATCCCTTGTCACTATCATCGCTCGAGTCTAAACCTACGCGAGCCTGCGCAACACCCTCTCGAATCATAGAGCCTCCTCTAAAGATAACATGGACATAAGAAGTCCTATCGCAATCAGAGTGAAGACTCAAAAATATCCATTAGAGGGGCACCCTTAGTAAAGGGATGAGAATCATTCCTAGTAAAGAAGTTTGGTACCTCCTCAATAGAGGGATGACCCATACTTGAATCCCGAATCAACCTACATATGAATGATGGATAAAATCATGGGGAGAAATACATATAATCTAAGACACGGTGTAAACCTGTGGAAAGATAAATGTAAATAAAAGTCTATCAAAGAAGATTGTTTGCGGTAGACAAGGGAAAATTTGTAAAATATTTTGCATACCTTTCTCCCCTCAAAGACTATGAAGACCAATAGTGATAACATGATTCGCGCATTATACATGAACCATCATCCCTCATATATTAAAGGGATGAATAAGGCACCTAGGTTGAGAAAGGGATAGTATAAGAGATATTGGATGTTACAGTAGAACAAATAGAAGTAACCTCAAAAAGAGGAACTAAAGTGTATAGGGGCACCTCTATGGATCCTTCACTCTCGTCGGGCATCAAAACAATTGACATAAACCTACAAGTAATGAAATCAATAAAGGAAACCCCATGGTAAAAATGTGCATTCTCCAATGAAAGGCTATGAGAATATCACCCTAACTTCTCACTAGGAAACATACAAAGTTGTCTCATACCCACAGAAGTTAGTGAATGGTCCAAAATGGGCCCATTACTAATTGACTTTCTCCCTAAGGTAGTGCACATAAAATCCATCCCCTCATAATCGCAAATGATTTCCTCTCAGTATTAATGTGAGTCCAAGAATCATCCTCAATATCCTGAAGCATCCCTTATGAAGACCAAAAATCTTAAAAGTTTATATATGTCCAAAAGGAATTATATAGAAGGAAACAAATGGAGAAATTAACTATAAGAAAATGTAATGAAATAATGGCGTACATGCCGGACTACATGGTAGACAATTGAATAAGGGGGCATGCATCGAGAAAGGTATACGTGCATGCATACAAAATCCCCAAAGGTGAGCCACGCCAATTATACTAGCTAATGCATCAAAAATACCAGAAAGAAAAGAGCATACACATATGTGTTGCATCATTATGTGATGCGTAAATTATCTTTCCAAGCATATAAAACATAAATCCCTAGTGAAGCATTGGATCCACTAAAGATCAAACCCTAGTTGTCATATATGACCACAAATATTTAACTTTATCAATGACAAGGGAAGAAATTCCCATGAACAGAAGGTGTTATAAGTCCAAGAGCATCCGGAATCACCACTTGTATTAAATAAGAGTGACGAGAAATCATAACTAGATTAGAACCTGATTGAAGAACCATTATCACATGAACATATAGTAAGGTAAGAGTTCTCTCCTCGACTATAAGAGGTAGGATGGACGTAATATCTTACTAGCTCTCCACATGAGTAAGAACTACTGAAGTCCTGTGAATATCTCTAAGGGAATCCAAAACAAGCTCACCTACCATATGAGATCTTTGACCCTTTTAGGAAAATTCTCAAAAATGCATAGTGACACAACGAGGTTAGGGAAAATCATAAGATGGACTTGGTAATTATACCCCATATAATGATGTCGTACAAAATAACTTGTCAATAGTTTAATGAGAAGTATTTACGTCAATAGAAAGGAAAGTTTAGACACATACCTCACAATGACAGATAATTTTGGAGAGGGGTCATGGAGTTAATCCTCTCATGACCCTATTATTGGGTTGTCATGTAGATGCCCTGCCTTTAACTAAAGGCTTCATCAATACCATGACACCAACTCAGTAATTAGGCTCCCTAACCTCTAGAGTAAGCCGAGTCACAACGTGATCTCCTAAGATCATCTTCAATATATCTCTAAGATCCAACTTATCTTCCCATATCTTGAAAAATCAAGAAAATAACATTAGAGAGTGAAAACTCAAGAGGGAAAATAGAGAAGCTCGAAGCAGAGAGAAATTTTATAAGAAAATGAGGAAGTGTGCTTCCTTTGTATAGAAAAATCCTCAGTGCATGACCAACTGATCATGCACGAGCTTTACAAACCAGTCCTGGTTGGAATAAATTGAATGATTGATCATGTATGTCTGGGAAAAGCCAAAAAAATTCACTTCCATATGGAATTAAAATTTCTTCACATAGGAAGCCTTCATAAAATATCCATACAACATCAAACTCGCCAACAAGAGTCTCGACAACTTAGTGTTCCTAAAAAGTGCATCATGCTCACTAACATGAGTTTTTTCAAGTTAATACTCCTAAAAAGTACATTAGGCTCACCAAAACGAGTCTTGGAATGTTGACACTCCAAAAAAGTTCTTTAATTTCACTAAAATGAGTCTTGCCTGGTTATTACCCCTAACAATATACCATGATCACTGTTATGGGTCAAATTATTCATGCCATATGGACTAATGAGACAGGTACACATGTCCTTGTAAGTATACATCTCAGCATTTCATTTATACTTAATTGTCTTAAAAAATACTAGGTCGGTATACCAACCGACCAGCTTAAGAAGATGAACCATCAGGAAGAAGAAAGGTACCACACGTGCCTTAGAAGATCAACAGTCTCATTTATTGTATATGGGTGTAAATGCTTGAATATATAAAGGCATTCCATCCCTTGATTTTTAGGACCAATATAATATACATTATTTTCCTTAGCTCAAGGGATAAGTCAATTATGCATAAACATGATTGGCCAAAGTTCTATGTAATTACCTTCAACAGTAATACCATAACCGCAGACGTAGGTTTTCCCTAAGCTCAAACACATAAAAAATATTTGTTGTTTAGTTTATTTTCCTTCTCATTACTTAAATAATTATCTGTGATTACGAAATTAGTAATTCCTAGCTAAGATAAAGTCTATACCAATTTTGGACACCAATAGATTAACGTCATCTGTGGGAACATCATTCTCTACCAATCTTATTCACTTACTCACCTTGAAGCTTTATAAAGGATGGTGAACGTTCCTAAAAACAACCTTGCCATTGCAGGTAACACTCTTACTCCATCTAATCCTCCTCGGGTAACAGATCTTCTAGGGATTTTAATCAATCTCGCCAAAGGATAAAAAGCAATGCAAGAGACAGTGAGGTAATTATCTCAAACATTGCAAGACAAGTCTACTACCACACTGTCCCGAAGGGAGAAGCCACCCCATGATAGATCTTATCGCCCCAGAGTAATATCATCAATCCGATCTACTGATTACTACGATGGTAGATCTTTCATTTCTGAGCGACCAATCGTGTTAGAACGATTGAGAAAAGCCTCTTCATTTGATCGTCTTTGTCCTTGAGCAACCATACAAACAGTTCGGTCCCGCGAGTATAGGGAAGGGTCAATTTGGTTTAGAGATAGTATTCGAGGATCCGTGCATTCCAAGCAGACTTCTCAGGAAGAGATCTTAGCACAACCACACAGTAAGACCACCAAAGCTACCTTAGTCAAGCCCAAAATAGAAGATCACTATTGGAAGGGATCAATATAGAGATTGGAAGATCTTATAAGAGACATGGCTAAGACCAAGAATCCTCTGCAAAGGAGTTTTATAAAAGGATCTCCCTTTAATCTAGATATTATGGATTTCCCTACACCATACAAATTCAAACCACTAGTGGTCATACCTAAATATGATGGAAAAAGTGATCCCGTCCTTCATATTGAACAGTACCAGACTGCTGCTAATATTTATTTTGTTCCTGACGAGATGCGGTGTCGAGCTTTCTTAATTATAATCACTGGTCCAACCCAGATATGGTATAATAATTTACCCCGGGGATAAATTGCTAATTTCCATCAGCTCGTCGAACTATTCATCAACAATTTTTACTTTTGAGCAAAGTTAATCAAGAGGGTAGCCCATTTACTGAGTGTCCGCTAGCGACAAGGAGAAACTACCCCTGAATATATTACTCACTTTAATAATGGCAAATTTAAAGTAGTAGATTATGAAGAGAAAACTGCCATTACAACCTTAATGAGTAGGCTACTTCTTAAAAAGTTATATTATGCATTGCTAAAAGAAGCTCCAAAAACCATGAATGAACTAATGGTAAAGGCTGGTAAAATCATAAACCCCGAAGAAGCTATGGTTGCCAAGCAAACCCCAGGAGAAAAATGAGTTGGCAAAAAGAGCTATGATAAGGAGTAAAAAGGTAAGAAAGTCGAGAAGCCTAAGAAGTATGAGGAATATACTCCTATTACTATAGGTGTGCATCACATTTTGGAGGAAATTAAGGGTAGAAGGACTTAAAACGGCTTGAGAAATTTAAATCGCCGCCCAATCGAAGATATAAGTATAAATACTGTATATGAATGACATTTTTCTTGGCATCTTGGCATCTTTGTATTTGACATCTTTGTATTGGACATTAACATTTGTTCAGCATTTTAAATCCCGAGAAAAATGACATTTTAAGAACTTAACTTAACATTTGTTCTATAAGTATAAATACTTAGTCCCGAGAAAAATGTGGCAATCCAGGACGTAGATAAATTGCAGAAAGATCATTTCATTGAAGATGTCAAATACCTTGATTGGTTGGGCAATGTAGTGATGGTCAAGAAGAAGAATGACAAATATCAAATGTGTGTGGATTTCATCGATCTCAGTAAAGCATGCCCAAAAGATCACTTATCTTTACCAAGGATTGATCAATTAGTAGATGCAATAACATGTCATGAATTGCTGAGCTTTATGGAAGCATACTTTGGTTACAAACAGATCAAAATAAAATCAGACGACAAATAAAACACATTTTTCATCACCAGACAGTGTACTTATTGCTACAATGTTATGCCTTTTGGGCATAAAAATGCTGAAGAAACATACCAAAGGCTAGTGAACAACGTTTTTTATAGAACAAATTGGGAAGAACATGGAAGTGTATATGAATGACATGCTTACTAAGAGCAAGGTAGATGTTGACCACATCAAAGACCTGAGTCAGACGTTCGATTAGCTGGAGAAACATCAAATCAAGCTCAAACCGACAACGTGTATATTCGACGTACATAAAGGAAGGGATTCATTGTGAATCATAGAGGAATTTAAGCAAACCCAGATAAAATAAAGGCATTAATTGATATGCAATCACCAACATCCAAGAAGTATGTACAAAAATTAACGGGAAAAGTGGTTGCCTTCAACCGATTTGTGTCCTAAGCTACCAACAAATGACTACCATTCTTCAAAGTGCTTAAGAAAACCTTTGAATGGAATGAGGAATGAAAAAAAGACTTTTCGGATTTGAAGAAGTATTTGGGATCTCCACCACTGCTCTCCATACCAATTCTAGGGGATAAATTGTATCTATATTTGGTTGTCTCAGAATTCGCTATCAGCTTATCATTGGTCAGATTGGAAGATGGAGTTCAAAAGTCGGTGTATTGCACTAGCAAAGCATTCAAATGAGTGAAAGTCAGATATCCCCATCTAGAAAATGTTTCCATTGGTCTTATTGAATCCTCAAGGAGGATGAAGTCATAATTTCATTCACATACAATTACGGTCTACACAGATTTACCTCTGCACCAGGCGCTTCACAAACCAAAATAATTAGGGAGATTGATGTCTTGAGAAGTAGAGCTAGGAGAATACAAAATCATCTATGATCCTAGAACCATGTTGAATGAACAGGTTGTGGAAGATTTTATTATTGAATTTAAGTATCCAGAAATGGTCAATAACCCAAATTTGCCTATCGAGCATAATTCCTTGGAAGAAAGCTTTTCTCGAAATAAAACCGAAGTTATTATCGATCAACCTGAAACATTAGTTGCCCAAGAGATAGCTCAATGGTACATTGAGTAGAGCAAGAAAATATTAAAGTAAGGAGTATTATCTGAGGAAATCTTTAACGACGACTTTCCAATTTGGAAGTTGTATGTGGATGGATCATCTTGTGCCACTGGAACTAAGCCATACCTTATTATCAATACTCTGAACGACATCGATGTGGAATATGCACTTAGTTTTCGATTCTAGACCTCCAATAATGAAGCGGAGTATGAAGCACTAATCAGAATCCTGAAAATATCCTTATCATTGGGAGCTGAGCAGGTTATAGAACATAGTGATTCTTAGCTAATTGTTAACTTGCTTCAAATATATGGGATCAATAGAGATCTCGTGATTGAATATCTATCTAAAACTATTGAAGTCATCTATAAATTTCCAGCAGTTAAAATGGTCAGACTACCAAGGATGGAGAATTCTCAGGCAGATGCACTTACTAGGATGGATTTAGTGACGAGGACAAAACTCAAGAGAACCATCCCAGAGGAGATTCTTGCACACAGAAGTGTAGATGCGGAAGCTATGACTAGTTTATTATGATGGATTTAGGACTCTCATGGATAGATCCTATTAGAAGCTACATTGACAAAGGGATTACCTACTGACCCAAAAGACGTCAGTGAGTTAAAGTACAAGGCAACTAGTTATGTGTTAGAAAGAGGAATCTTATACAAAAGGGGATACATCATTTTCCTACTTCAGTGTGTACACCCTATCAAGGTACCAGATTTGACCAGAGGGGTACATGAAGGTTCTTGTGGGGATCATTGATTCTGTGGATAATTGGTGCGAAGGATAGCTATGCAAAGATACTACTAGCTGGCTATGAGAGAAGATTGTATTTCCTTCGCTAAGAAGTGTGATAAGTGTTAGAAATTTACAGCAATCCATAAAAGATAAGGTGCTACTTTATTTTCTATTACTTCCCCTTGGCCTTTTGCTATATGGGGAACTTATTTGGGCGGCCCATCACCGAGGACCAAAGGGAGGTTCAAATACTTGATAGTGACACTAGATTACTTTACAAAATGGGTGGAGGCTGAACCATTAGTTGAAATGCCTTATGAAAGAATTTTCTAGCTCATTTGGAAATATATCATATGCAAGTATGGAATGCCATATGCCTTCATCACTAATCACAGCACTCAGTTCGATAATGAGGAATTTGAAGAGTACTGCATTCAATCCAAGATTCAAAAACTTCACTCTATACCTGGACACCCACAGTGTATTGGCCAGACAAAGGTTACCAACAAAACTATACTTTATTGGTTGAAAAAGAGGTTAGATAATGCTAAAGGGAATTGGATAAATGGGTTGTAGAGTGTTATTTGGGCAAATAGAACTACGCCGAGAACAATGGTACCAACCGAGATAGGTTTGCCGACTCACAGGGTGTTGAACTTAAATTTCCCTAAAAGTGACTTCATGTATGACTTTGTCTAAGACAAGTTTCGAGAAATAAGTCCCTGAAACTTCATCTATGAATTAAAGTAAAAAACAAGATGTTTTACCCGACCAAGTTAAATTCAGTAAAACATTACATTCCTAATACATTTGGTTGCTAATGGTAATTAATGCAAACACTTAGATCTAAAAACGATAAAGATTCATTTTACCTAATTACATTAATAGAAACTAAGGCCTAATAACTCAAGTTCACAATTTGACCAAACACAGATCAATCAAGTAGGTTAGTCAATTGCATAGCCGATCAACTAATCAAAAATCTTAATTGTTAAGCAAAGACTAAAATACATAGACAAACATAGAGATGATATTGAAACAAAAATAGGTGGTAATAAGAAAAAAAAAATCATTCCATTGGGTTTTTCCCATCATCTTTGTCCATCGCAGCAGGAGGAACATAAAAAATACTAGGAAGCATAGTAGTCCTAAAGTCCCTCAAACTATTACGGCCACTGGTGCTCAGCCTGTCCAGTAAATAAAGTGGACGAATGTAAGAATCTTCACCGTGAAGACCATAATCTCCCAGGTAGTTTCTCACCAAGTTTTGGGGAATGGCGTCAGTTGGAATCCGCTCGACATCAATTATGAATAAAGTTAAATGTAATCTAACATGCCTAGATTATGTCGATGCCACAATTCACTCTTTTCATCCACTTTAACGACGTCACCACGTTCAACCATCCCCACTTATAACCTTCCATGTGAGACTGTTCCAATTGATCCTCTGTATGAGTTATGGCCTCATCATATCCGTCCATCCAAAAATCTTTGGGTTGTTAATGGAAGTGAAAATTTAATCAATCCACTTAGTCTTGGAGCTTTTTAATAGTTTTATCTTTATCCTTCAACAAGATTGCCTGGTCGGCAACAGTTTTCTGGGTTCTTTCTTCATCTGTAGTAGGTCGAGAAACGATCACCTGCCTATAAGATTGTCCAAATTTGGTCTTCTTCTTTCTAAGTTTTCAAATTCCCCCATCAATCTAGCATTTTTAATCTCCAAGAAATAAGAACCTTCGCTTGGCACAACTTCAACAGATTTTTTCAAACTGTCTAACTCATTCCTTAAATTATTATTTTCCTTTTTAATAAGATTAGCAATGTCCCATGAACTTTATTCCTCCCTATTCAACGGGAAATCCTTCTTCCTAAAAGTCGATGTAATCTCTTAAAGTTTCTTGTCAAAGCCCCAACCAGCACTCAAGGCCTCAAACTTAACCTCATAGTCATAATGGAGTAAATTCCGAAAGAGATTGTGGTCATCTTGAAGTTGCTCAATCATTTTATAGTAGGACGTATTATTCGCCATAACTCTATAAAAAATGATAGTGTAAATGAACATAGGTCTCCTTGACCTGGTCTGAAGCATCTATACGAGCAGCCCTACCAGCTCGGCCTCAGTCAGACGTATATGTCTAGCACCAAACAAACTATTGATGCGTCTTAATAAATCATTATCAACAGAGATAATGGAAATTTTCCTAGCATTAAACTGAAAAATAACAGTATAAAAATAATAAATTTGATTAAGCCGAATGAGCAAGTACAATTAAAAGCAAAGGCTTGAAAGTTGACAAAAAAGACTTTTTATTCATTGCAAGTACATGTGATACACTGGGTTATTCCATTACAAATAAAAAGAAAAGGAAGAAAAGTAGACATTAAAGAAAAATAAATATAAGATAGAATGATCCATGAGACTTAAAAAAATTTACACCTTCTTGGTGTCCTTTATTTCTGTCTCTGGGATGACGAATTCAGTCCCAATCATAGGTACCAAGGAGGATTCACATGTTCCCTCTTCGGCATCAATCTCTTCTTCCAAGTTAGAGGGTACCAGGATCATGTCTCTAAAATAAATCGGAGTCGGCAGTAACACCGATCTCTTTTAAGTAAAAAGTCCATCCATCCTTTAAGGAAACTTTCTTCACGTGCTCAATTTGAACAACAACTGCTGCAAAGGCTTTATCTTTGCCCTTGTTGAAGGCATATTCCTTATTTTTCTTGCTTTGAGCCTTCAATTCTAAGAATTTTGGGGCCTTCAATTCCAAGGATTCTTCTTCTCAGTAGTTTCCTCAACAGCTGAGTTAGCTTCCATATCCTCGGTTATCTTCACCTTATCCTCGATTGCTTTCACTCTATCTTCAGTTTGCTTGAGCTTCTCCTACCACTATTTTTTGTCCCTCTCATATGCTTCTTCGTAGACCTACTCTACATCAGTTGATAATGACCTTAACTAGTCATCCTTGATCGATAATTGGTCATAATTGACCAAAAACTACAGGACACGGTAACAATAATATAATTATCACACATACGTAAGGAAAAAAGAAATTACTGAAAGAAGGCAAAGGTCAAAAAATTTACCAAGGCTAAATTCTAATTGGCCTTCTCCAATTGACGGGATCTGGATAGGGGTTTGTCGTCGACCTATCAACTGGTAGAACCCTAGCATGAATGAATCCCCTCGCTAGCCCGGGGTTCATTACCACTGAGGCAGACTCAATAGCAGCTTGGTCGGGTGAACTTTTCTAGACCAACTCTTGCTAAACAAAAGGTCCTCTATTCAATCGCTTAACCTCAGACTCTATGGTTTTGGCCTCTTCAACATTAAGGATTAGGGGCCTTTTATTGGCAACAATGGTCTTCTTGGGTGGTGGAGAAGGTACACCAGCCATCAAGTTAGTAACTCTTCTCTTTCCTATTTAAGTAGTGGGTGAAGTCTGGATAGCATTGATGTCAAGGACTCAAAGGAGGAGGATGTACCTCCAAAGTCTAGTTCCTTATCTTCTATAAAAGACTCAACAGCATAAGAGGTTAAAATGGGATCCTCATTTGAGTCCATTGAAGCTTGCGGTGCAATCTCAGTTGGTCATGCCACAAAGGATGTGATAGATCTCTTGAATTCCAGCAATACAGAGGAAAATCTAGGGTTCTTTTCCCCTATTCTCTAATGAATTGACCACAAGAACTTCAATTCGTCAAAGTTTACTTCAGAATCTTTGGACAGGTCTTCTTACTTTCCTCTGCAAAAATAAAATAAGAATTGTTAGTCGGCGTATTATCAAACAGTTAGCAAGCACTGAAGAAAAATAAAATTCAAAGTTTTAGCTGACCTATGCCACGCCCTTCCCAGGGGCATTTGGGACCATTCTATTTCACCCCCAGGAAGGGGAGCATGCTGCTAATTCTTAACCACGACTACATAATCCCAATAATCCTTATTGGAATAAAGAAAATTAACTACTAAAGCCCTATTGGCCTACCTAGTCTTTAGGTAGTATGTATGGTCTCTTATTTTTCCCCACTTATAGCAATACATCAATTCAGAATTCCCAATACAGGTCCTATGAAGTTCATTTAAGCGATGGAATCCATTAACGACCCTCCAAGTGTTGGGGGTTACTCTTACAGGGACCACATCAAAATACTTACAGAATTAAAAGAATAAATGGTTTGGAAGGAAAGTTATTCCACACTTTGAAATAAATAAAGTGGGGATCCAGTGACCCTCATCGAATGAAAATAAATCTACAGGGCCTCCTAGTAGTTTTAAAGATACCCAATTGGATTTTTTTTTTCCCATAAATTCTTCTAAAGAATCCTCATCAACAATGTACACCATTATTGAAATGAAATAAATAAAAAGAATGGGATAAAAAAGAAAGAAATCTTACAAAGCTTACTAAGAATAGCAAAGAACGAATGACCAATAAAAGCTTAAAGGAAAGAGATTGCTTAAGTGCGAAGGTTGGTGATAAAAAGAAATGTGCCGGGGGGGGGGGGGGGGGGGAGGAGCTCCGTCCTTTTATAGATTTACCTTGAACGTTGACAAAAAATGATAACCTAAACCAACGATTGAACTCTTGACAGCTAAAAATTGCCCAACGGTGTAGAAAGACTAGCGTACCCTTTGGTGGTTTGCGATTTTTCAAATTATTCACAAAAATGCCACTGACTGATATACCGGTGAAATTTTTACAAGTCTAGAAGGTCGGCTGTCAACCATCGTTATATTGGGACGTCGAGCAACTTATTAGAACAAATCATCGACCATTTTAATAAATCATCAAGCATGGAGCATTTGGGGATTTTCTGTGGGTCAAATTATTTATGCCATGTGGACCAATGAGATAGGAACACTTGTCCTTATAAGTATACATCACAGCATTTCATTTACAGTTGATCGGTTCCAGAAATACTTGGTGGGTATACTAGATGACTAGCTTAAGAAGATGAACCATCAGGAAGAAGAAAGGTCACTCACATAGGAATGATCAACAATCATTCCACACGTGCCTTAGAATATCAATGGTCTCATTTATTGTATATGGGTGTAAATTCTTGAATATATAAAGAATTCCATCCCTTGTTTTTAGGACCAACATAAATATATCATTTCCCTTAGCTCAAGGGACAAGTCAATTGGGCACAAAAAAGACTGCCCAAAGTTCAATGCAACTACCCTCAACAATAATACCATAACCATGGACGTAGGCTTTCCCTAAGTTGAACCAGGTTAAAAATCATTATTGTCCTTTGATGTCTACTTTATTTTCCTCCTCATTACTTAAATAATTCCTTGTGATTATGAAATTGCTAATTCCTAACTAGATAAAATCTATACCAATTTTGGACATCAACAATCACTAAAACGAGTCTCGATAGATTAGTACTCCTAAAAAGTAAATAAGATCGCTAAATTAAGTCTTTCCAAAATTTACATTAGGCTACCTAAAACAAGTCTTCTTAGGGTCGTACTCTAAAAAGCGCATTAGACTCGTCAAGATGAGTCTCATAGGTCTTGATTACCTAAAAAGTTCATGAGGATTGCTAAAATAAGCCTTGTGAGGTTCGTTCTCCTCAAAAGAACATTATGAAAAAACAATAAATGCGGTGTGTGATATTGATATAAATTAATTCGCAAGTTTTCAAGTAAAACTTATTTAATTAGAGTCTATTTTTAAACAAATTAATTCAGCCCCTAAACATGCAACTGTGCGTGCGTGTGTCAACCCATAAATAAATAAAGCATGTGACATAAAATTAAGAAAAAATCCCCGCAGGGCAAAACCTTTTTATTTCTAGAACTTTGAAGAATTCACAAGACCAATGACTTACATACAACTTGATAATTACCCACAAGTGTAACACACGGTGTCTTCATCAAACCTTCGAAGCAACAGCTAGAAATTTACAATGGCTCACGAGCAGCTATACCACAAGGACCGCAACCCAAAAACCTCCGTAGAGACTCCTTCCACAATAGCACATAGCTCTCCGATTGTAGAGTTCTCCTCACAAAGAATAAACAACAGCAAGATAGTGTTCTTGAACACCAAAACAATTCATTAAAGCATAAGGGATTTTTGTGAATTGAAAACAAAAAGGTATTAAACCCTAAAAGAAGAAGTCAAAAGGATTCTGCACTTTCGCAGGTTTCTGTCTTTCAAAACGATGGGACTTATTGATGAAAACTAAATCATTTAATGAGTATTTATAAGAAAATGTGTCGCCTCGGTATTAGAGCTCATTCGAACGAGATAAGAATGTCGCTCGAACGAAGGACACGTGTTGCTCGAACGAGATTGGGCGACATGTGTATCTCATGCGAATGACAGTGCTATATTGTTTGAACGACTGTTGCGTTAAAAAATATTATTTTAATGTCCGCTCCGATACTTAGAAAAAATACTCATTCTCAAATTTTGATGAAAAAGTCCGCTCCAACACTTAGAAAATATTCTGTAAAAATATCCCAAAAGATTTAAGTGGAAAGTTAAGTTATTTAATACATAACTTTACCAAAGTAAGCTTCGCGGAGTCTTTTTGATGAAGAACTTGATTAATTCGAATCTGTCTTGATGTAGAATGCTCTTGAATGCTCTTCGACGGTGTAGCGGTATATGACATAATAAATTAATAACGGACCTATAAAAATATGTCCTTACAAATCTCTCCCTATGTCTATGCCGGTACATACATAAAAATATCTGAATTATCAAAAACCAAAATACCTATTCAAATCTACCCTCCCATTATATAAATTTGCAAGATCTCAAACGGTTCTTCAAATATCTTCGTCAAATATCAAAGCTTCTCTCATTAGGGTGTTCAACATAATGATCTTCAATCTTTGTACCTACACACATGAGATAAAGAAAAATACCTTCGTGACGCATAGAGTTTGAAATGATATAAGAATAAAGCATTGATAAATCAAATCTCCCCGATAATGAAAAAACTCCCCCAAAACATGATAATTCTTTCTCTCCCTTTTTATGATGTCCCTAAATAGACAGATAAGAAGAAAAAAAATCAAAACATGGAGTGTCATGACAAATTGCATAGAAAACATGGATTAAACTACGCGCTTGCAAAGGTATGTCCCAAAAATATTCACCAATTATTTTTGGATTTTTCAATTTTTTCATACAAAAATAAGATACTAGAAATCACACCATGGATTTAAACTAAACAACCAAGTCATGGAAATGGAATGTATGGGTGTGAACACATTCGATAGGTAAATAAACTCAATCAATCATATGTGCACGATGCATACGTGTACCACTAACTAATGAACATCAAAAGTATCCTTAGGTGTAAAAAATTTTGAATTTAGATGGCATCATCTTATGCAAATCAACAAATCAAAGTCAAAGTGATTTCCACACCAATAATGTCCAAAACTATTTAGCGTTTTTTCAAGACTTTCAAGGACGTGCAAACTCATTTTAATTCTCCATCCAAACTCCCTCATATATTTTCTTTTAGAGGTGTATAAACTAAATTCTCAAACTTTGGAGAATTGGTGCAAAAACCTAATTGGCCCATAATTGGCATGAATTTCCTTTTATTTCCTTTAAATTTTTTTGGGCTCGTTTAAACCTCTTTGGACCCCGGATAAAAAATTCCTCAATTTTTTAGGTCCAATTAAAAGGAGGCTTAATCGCAAAGAATATATGATAACCTTTCGTAGCCCTTCACCATTTTCAAATAAAGCACACAAAACTTACAAACGGCTCTTACATGCACAACTTTCTTATCAAATTTTATCGTGCTTGGTTCATTTTAAGGATAGGGTTAAAGTGAAAACACCCAACCAACATGTGATAAGACAAGAAAAATAATCAAACAAATCCGTGCATGTGTGCAATAAAGGAAATCATGAGTCAAACATGTAGGAAGTAACACTTAATTACATCTTAATGACTCCAAACATTATAAAGCACATGGATGAATTGACCAATTGTCTCAAAACACTATCAAATACTTACATGAAAAATGGAATGATGTTGTGACTTGGTCATCCTATGTGTGTATCCATAAAAGGTGTAAACAAAATACAAAAAAAAAATTGAATTTTTTCAAAAATTTTATCAAAATAAAATCTTTTTGTATTTTTCAAAATTTTTCAAAAAAAGGTAAAATATACAAGAATGGTACATACTATCAATAGGCAAATAATGACATCATGAAAAATATCCTATGCTAGTAAACAAATCAAAACTCAATCGTTAGGTGCGGAGGGGTTTTCCAAAGGTGGTGCCAACTTATAAAAAACTTCCATCAAATTTTGTGAAGTTTTGACTAAAAACTTAACATGCTCACCTGGATGTGCAAACTCTCTCATGTAGTCTTCAGGAGCATGTAAACTATCATGTGTGGGTGCATGTGTAGCAGAAACACGTGTAGTAGAAAAACGTGGCACATAACCCAACTTAAAACAAAATTTCCTAAGGTGTCCTCTCTTTTTGCAATGGGAACAAACATATATAGGCCTGGGAAGACCTTTGGCAAAAACACTAGGACGCCCTCTCCTAATAGGAATGGGACGCCTAGGTGGGTTAAGGTGAGACTCACGTGAATCTAACACTAAAGTGGGAACCGTCTCGGGTGCTAACTTGGAAGTAGAAGCATCGTTGTGACTTATTCCTAACTTCTCACCTTTACCCTTAAGAACCACCTTTTCCACCTTCTTAGGTGCATTCTCAAAATTTACTTTGACCTCCCTGGCATGTTCGAGATCACTCTCGAGTTGGGATACACATTTCGTGAGACTAGACAATGTGTTGGTCAAATCACACTTCTTCTTTCTTAAAACCTCCTTCTCTCTCTCTAAATCTAAAACCCGACGACCTAAATTTCTATTATACTTATTTGTTTTCAAGGTCTCAGTGTACAAATCTATAAACACTTTTTAGAGCTCACTTTCATCTCCACTTTCACTCTCGCTTTCTCCCTCTCTTGAAGCGCTCAAATCATCACTATCACATTTGTGTCCACTATTGTGGGACAAAGTGGGTGTGCTCACACGACTCGAAAAACATACAAACTTCTCACCACTAGTCTCATCACCCTCACCTTGACTACTATCACTAAGTGTGGTAGGCATGGCTACTTTCTTTCTAAGCCACGTAGGACACTCAAACGACTTATGCCCCTTACCCCCAAATTCAAAACGAGTCACGTTCTCAAACTCTTACTCACACTCCTCATCAGAGTCATTCTCTTTTTCCCTCTCACCACTTTCTTTGGCCTTTCCTTTATTTTTATTATTCTCTAAAAATATCTTTTTATTGGAAGAATTTTCTTTTGAAATTTTGAGAAACTTTTTGAAATTTTTTGCAAGTAAGGCCAAATCATCAAAGTCTCCCTCTGAATCGGACTCACAAATTTTTTCTTTCTTTTTCTTAAAATGGGTCTTTAAAGAAACTCCTTTATCCTTAGCCTTAATGGTTTGGGGAAACATGTCAATCTCATAGGTTTGAAAATCTCCTACAAGTTCTTCCAACTTAAGTGATTTCAAATTTCCCAAAGAGTTTAAAACTGTGACTTTAGGAATAAAGCGTTTTGGGAGAGATCTCAAAATCTTTTTAACGACACGCGTGTTATCAATCACCTCATCTAAATTAAAACAGGTGTTAACAATATCCGATAAACGTACATAAAAATCATCAAAGCATTCACACTCAGAAATGGTGATAGTCTCAAATTGGGTGGCCAAATTTTGTAATTTTGATTCTTTAATCGTGTTCGTACCCTCATGTGTCAATTTCAAAACATCCCAAGCCTCTTTAGAAGTGGTGCACGTCATAATTCGATGAAACTCATCAGGAGTGACAACTCTAGCAATAGCAGTCAGACCACGAGAATTAAAATTAGACATTTTATAATCATCTTCAATCCAGGCCGACACAGATTTTAAAGAGGTGATATTATCAATGGTGACCGTGGTAGGAGTCCACCCATTTTCACAAAGCAACCAAACATGCTCGTCAATGGATTTTAAACAAGATTTCCTACGAGCTTTCCAGTAGGCATAATTGGACCCGTCAAAAATAGGCATCATATCAAATGGGTGTTCCATTGGAAAAATTGCGATTTTTCACAAAATAGATTTTTCAAAAAAATCAATATCACACAATTTTACGAAAAATAGAAATACACGATAAATTAGCGCAACCTGCTCTGATACCAATTTAAAAAATCAACAAATGCAGTGTGTGATATCGATATATATTAATTCGCAAGTTTTCAAGTAAACCTTATTTAATTAGAGTCTATTTTTAAACAAATTAATTCATCCCCTAAACATGCAACTGTGTATGCATGTGTCAACCCATAAATAAATAAAGCATGTGACACAAAATTAAGGAAAAATACCCACCGGGCAAAACCTTTTTATTTCTAGAACTTTGAAGAATTCACGAGACTATTGACTTACATACAACCTGATAATCGCCCAAAAGTGTAACGCACGGTGTCTTCGTCAAACCTTCAAAGCAACGACTAGAAATCTGTAGTGGTTCACGCGCAGCTATACCACAAGGACCGCAGCCCAAAAACCTCCGTAGAGACTCCCTCCACAATAGCACGCAACTCTCCTTTTGTAGAGTTCTCCCCACAATGAATAAATAACAGCAAGATAATGTTCTTGAATAACAAAATAATTCACTAAAGCATATGAGATTTTTGTGAATTGAAAACAAAAAGCTATTAAACACTAAAAGAAGAAGTCAAAAGGATTATGCACTTTCGCAGGTTTCTGTCTTTCAAAATGCTGGGACTTCTGAATGAAAACGAAACCATTTAATGAGTAGTTATAAGAAAATGCACCGCCTTGATATTAGAGCTCGTTCAAACGAGATAAGCATGTCGCTCGAACGAAGGACACGTGTTGCTCGAATGAGATCGCGCAACATGCCTATCTCACGTGAACGACAGTGCTATGTCGTTTGAACGACTATTGCGTCAAAAAAATATTATTTTAATGTCCACTCCAATACTTAGGAAAAATACTCATTCTCAAATTTTGACGAAAAAGTCCGCTCCAACTCTTAGAAAATATTTTGTAAAAATACCCCAAAAGCTCTAAGTGGAAAGTTAAGTTATTTAAAACATAACCTTAGAACTTGATTAATTCGGATCCGTCTTAATGTAGAATGCTCTTCGATGATGTAGCAGTATATGACATAATAAATTGATAACGGACCTATAAAAATAAGTCCTTACACATTAGACTCACAAAAATAAGTCTCGATTGGTAAATAATCCTGAAAAGTACATCACCCCCACTAAAACGATTGTTACCAGGTTTTTTCTCTTAAAAAGGTACAAAATTTTGATGTACAAAAACAAGCCATTTCTTAAAAATTATTCCCTTGAAAGGAACATATTTCACAAATTTCAACTAAGATATCCAACTTGGAACAATCAAACCTCCAACCACATGTCATAGGAACATGGATCGCATAATATGTGTCTCTTTTAAAAAAATAACGTTCGCTCAAGGATGAACTCATATATTGGGGAATTCTATAAATACCCCATCTCACTCCCCCCAAAACATAGAAAGAACCGGAATATGATGTATTACCTTTTAGTAACACCCTTATTAATTTAGCACCAATAAATATCCCCAAAATATTATAAATAAATCCTTGGAAACTTAAGAAAACCACAAAGTGCACAAAAAGGACCTACCCCAATGACCCATGAATAATCGATCATGAAAAGATAAAACCATGATCGACTAGTCTGTTTGGGGCATATCGATTGATCATGGGCTCTATCCAGACTACCTATAAATAGTGCTACCATTTACCCACTGGAAGGTAAATAAAATGAGTAATAGATGTTATATTATCAAGCAACCTTACTTTCTCTTTTTAAAATTTTTCCAAACTTTCTTCTACTTGCATAAGAACCTCTCCAAAGTCTACATATAAGTTCCTTACACAAATACCCCATTTCTTTCAACACTTCTACATATACCCCAAAGAAATACTAAACTTAATATTATTTCCAATAATACCCTTCTTCTAAAAAATATCCATAGTTATAAAGGCTAAAACTTAAGTCGGATATTGCATATATTCATGTATTTATATTTTTATTTCCATTGTCATAAAAATGGAACAAAATTATTCAATACATGAAATACAAAATTTTTTTTTTAGAGGATCGCATGATCCAAGGATTATACCCGATGCTTGGGTCTTAATGTGAGAGGCATTAAATATCTTTCTTCATCGAAATAATTTCATCTTTCAAAGCCATTTACATCAAGTTATTCTAGATGAACATAAACCTTTTCATATATTTTTAGATCTAAACCATTTTCATTATCAAAACATTATAAGACATGAAATGGATTTGAGATCTCCCACATCAAGTTAAAGTAAGCGGTAGACTCCTTTCAAGCCCTTTACGAACTATGTGGACTTTTAATCGCTATATGAAAATACGTAGGCTCACTCGGACCTATATCTGAGTGAACAAGTAAAACGTTATATATATTTATCCATTTCATATATTATCCACACATATATCCTATACTGCACTACATAAATTACTTTTATATTCCTTATTTCGATTTCCTTATCTCATGTACACCATAACATTCTAGTATAAATGTTCACATCTACATTTGATACCGAAAGGGAGGAGAGGGTGTCTAACACCTTCCCTCTCCGTAACTAAGTACCCAAACTCCAACTTTATGGTTAAACACAAAAAGCACTTACCACCACAATTGACTCCATTTTTAGAAGAGAAAGAAGCAATGATCGCACATAATTGTAGAGGACCCCTTCTCTACACGTCCACATATGTTCATAGGAGAGATGCATTGTGGGTGCGGGTTCTTACACTAATCGTTGGATGTTATTAGGAAAAAAGGTTTTTTATTATTTTATAATTAGCATTTATAAGATAATTTTCGCTATTGTAGTCGACTAGAAATATGTTTAGTCGATTGGACTTATTTTTACTCAATTAAATATCCCACCCTTTTAATTTTAAATAAGTCATTCTGAATTTCTTTGTTTAAGTCTATATGAACTTGTTTAGTTGATCAGACTAAGCAAAGTTGTCACTTTTAGTTTTGAAAACATATTTTAAATACGCGAGAAATGTTAAAAGTGTTTATGTGTCTAAGATCTTATAGTTTGAGCAATCTATAAGAGTTAAACTTTTACATCATTTGCTAAATCACTGAAACGACACTTTGAACCTTGAATATTGGTCATTTTGTGTTGTTTAAGACTTTATTGATGAATAACTATGATGAAACATTGACACTATAATTTTTTGTTTGCTATTTTTATCTCATTTCCTTAAGAGTAACTTTGATGAATGAAACGAGTCTTTGTATGGCTTAAAGTGATATTTATGTTTCATCTTCTTTGCTTATTCTTGTCATAATGATCAAGATTTTGTATCTTTATTGAAGTGATATTTATGATCTTTTTCATCACTTAAATAAATTTGGTTTCACAAGATTGTTTGTTATCCTAATAATCATTCATCATGTTTTCAGTGTTTTGTTAACTCAATAACTTAGAGAAAAATTATAATTAAGTTTATAATTTATCATCGATATGTTATCACAAAAAAACTATTTTTTATTCTTTTGAAAGCTCTTAATTTTACATTCTCCCCCTTTTTGATGATGACAATTCAAATGATATTTTTGGAAAAAACAAACTGAAACTTTTTTCTTTCTTGAGAATTTGGTTTAAAAAATAATACATTACTCCCTATATCATATCTCTTCCCCTTTTCTCATTATAAAAAAAAAGGAATGAGAAGAATTTGATTGTACTTTGCTTTCTCCTTGTTTGTAGAATAAATTTGAAGGATGATTTGTTCTCCAATAAGTACAATTTAATATTTAGAATATAGGTCAATAAATTTCAAAGTGCATAATTTTATTATTGTAGTGTGCATATCCTGACCCACGAACGCAAAAATGTGCGAGACATCCAGCCGTGTAAATAATAGCAAGTGAAATGTTCGTGATTATGTAAACTTAGAGTCACCAACATATTTTACAAAAACAAATAGGCGAAAGAAAAAAAATGGTTCCAAAATAGGCGCTACAAGGCAAATGGTCTAAACAAAACCAGAGAAGAAAAGGGGACTGGGGACTAATTTACGAAGAGGGAAAAAGGTCATTCACTCCCATCTAAGTTTATTTGAGTGTATACACTTGCACATCACACTCATGGTAGTGTTTCACATTTTCAAATTTTAAGTATGTTTTAAATCATATGTTAGTATGCATTTTATTTCATGTTGTTTTTGTGTTAAATATGAAAGAAAAATGTTTCTTAAAGTAATTTTAAATTTATAAATGTATACTTTGCCATAACTGTCTTTTTTTTTTTATGTGTGTGAGGGGGGGGGGGGGGGGGGGAGGGGGGAGAGTGTTGTGGTGGTGGAAATGGTGATGGAATGGGGGTGGTGAAGGGTTTTCAAAGAGGGGGAGAGGGAAAGAATATGTCTAATTAAATTTTTAAGCATTACAAATGTGATCTCCAAGTTGAGGTAAAAAGAAGTAAAACTTTCATTCTGGTGTTGGTGAAAATCGTGGTAGTTGGAGAGTATTTTTTTGTGACTTTCTGACGCGACTCAGAATGTGTCTCTAATGTGTGTTCACTCTAGGCTCAAGTGCAAGCCTGTCGCGTTAGTAATAAACCCTGTAAGTCGGGATCGTATCCACAGGAAAAAAGGACAACGGAGTTTTGACGACCGGAAAAGATGAACGAACCCTAACTCTGAATCTAAAGAAAAAGAAAATGATTTAATTTTGAGGATCGATTACAACTAAATGCAACTATGGAATTAGGAAAAAATGCAAATACACTAATTTACCTGAAATGCTAATGAAAAGATGATTTGAAACTTTTGTTTAAATGATGAGAAAAATAGGACGGGAATACAATCCCCCCACCCTAGTGAATCGCAGCTATAATACTAATCATGAATTTAACTGATTAAATTGACCCGGAATTTAATACTCCCAAGCATTACGTATACGAGGTTCAAGCCCACGTCATACTTAATCTGAGGACGAGTAAATCAGTATCGCAATAGTAACACTCGAATTGCATTCTAAATCATCACGGTTACCCAGAGGTAAACGAGATATAAAGACCTACAATTGTTATGTTATTACACGATACGATCGTATTGAATAACTAAATTCAGAGGATTAATGTTATAATATTACAATTAACACATCAGGCTGGGTTCATGTATCCCGGACTTAGAAAATCTAGCCTAACATGATGAAAGTGATGAAAACAGTATTTAATGTGCAAGAGTTCATGATTAATCTAATGAAACTTGATGAAGTAACGTAGAATAAAACCAAAAAGAAGAAATAACTTACTAAAATTACCCAAGCAATAATTTCAGCAATGAATCAAACTGGTAATCACACTAACACTGAATAAACCTTCAATCCTTGAATTAAACAGGAAATTGTATCAAAAACTAGGGTTTTTGGAAAGAAAAGAGAAACTAACTATTATCCTCTCTAAAATTTCGTTCCAAATAACAATAATAAATCGGGTTTTTATACCCTCTATGAATTTAGGAATTGAAGATGCACTAGGACTCCTCTTTGAAACAGAAAAGATTTACAAATCTCGAAGATCGGACCGGTCCGGGCCTTACTGGAGTTTGGCAAAGCAGACCGGTCCAGCTATTTGACTTTTTAGCACAACTTTGACTGCTCACATCTTTTGTTCCGTGATTTCGATTGAGGTGTTGTTTCTTCCTATGTGCTTGTGAATGAGATCTCTTCAACTTCTCTTTAGGTACCTCATCCGAATTCTGGGTGGAAATTATGCTTTTGCCCTTTTGACTTTCCTTCTCTCTTCCTTGATTCTTCCATGTTTCTTCTTCCGTTTCTTGACATCAAATACCTGTAAAATCACTACGAAATACCAGAAACTCGGTGTACTCATTAGGATCAGTCAGTAGCAAGATTATGAGATAAAGTCAACTCAATTACGTTGTTCGAGGTGCTAAAAGTGACTAAATCAAGGGATAAATTAGGAAGAATTTATGCCTAATCAAACCCCCTCTAACTTAGAACTTTGCGCGTCCCGAGCAATGTAAAAGAATCCTAACCAGGCTCAATTCTTGAAAACATTTTATTGGGATATAATACCTTTTTCGCGAGCAAGTGGTTACATTTAGCATATGAAACAAGCCTTTAAACCTTTAGGTTACCCTAGTAGGACGAGTTGTGTCTCGTGAGGGTTTGCAGTGAATACACCCACAAAATTCGACTCAAAGAAAATTCAAAATACGCAAAAATTGTACAATTCAAATTTTCTAGAAAAATAGTCATCATCAAATCATGTTTACACGTCTCAAATCATCGTGTGTGTGTGCGAAGCCAGAAATAGAACCGCCAATTTCCACCGATTGATCATTACGTTACTTATTCAAAAATTCATTTTGATTTCAATTTCTCACGGAATGCTCTCACAAAAGAATCTCTCGGATTATGGCTATTCTTCCGGTATGCGTGATATAAAGAGTAAATGTAATGGGCGCAAAGTCACGCATACAAGTAGAAAGAAGGAAATTTCATAATGATAGGATCTCATCAATGGATTACGATTTTTTTTTAAAAACGGGAACATTACCTCTTTTTCTGCGCATTTAATCTCCTTTATTATCTTTTGGTGTATTAGCTCTCCACCTGGTAACCAATTTCGTAATTTAGACTCGGTTAGGACTTTTTTGGGTTTTAAGGTATATAGGGTAAAAATGAAAATTATCAGGAAGGTTGGAAGTGGAAAAGTCATTTATGATGTCCGTTTGTGCTTTTTCCGGGTTATTGCTAATTTTTTTTCTTCTTTTTCCCTATTTTTTCTGTTTTTCACTTCTTTTCTTTTCTCACTATTTTTGTTGAGCATATCTATTTTTTCTCGCCCCTTTTTATGCACTTTCCGGACTTAAATTCTGAATCTTTCCATTTTTCGCAATTCCGGGCTATTTGGGTTTTTCGAGTTGTCAAACGAAAGGAAAATTTTATTCGGCTCAATTTGGGTTACAAAAAGGGTGATTTTTCGCATCTTTTTCTGGCCAATATTTTTGGGTGACAAATGAGGGCCTACTTCATTGTCCAAAATATCAATTGCGTTACCTTATGCGTTTCGAGATGAATTTAAGTTTGGAGATCAATTTGGCATATTTTTCAAAGCAATATTACACACATTTTTCAAAACCGATCAAAATGAAAGGATTGAGATCATTGACAACTTTTTAGGCGCTGAAAAGAACTTTGAGTTAACAATTAACTCGGATTGATTTAAAAACTCGCAAAAAATGATAGGCTCGAATCTCACCGGGTTTGTTAATCTCCACACTTATTCGTTAAGTCGTCAATTTTCGCTCAATTTCCATCTTTAGTCAATTTCGGCTTTGTGTATGTTGAATTTTTACAACTTGAGACTTTAAACCGACTCTTAATGATATTTTTGAAAAATTTGAGTTCCAATTTTTATTTATTTTGAACAGAAATATTTTTGATTTTTTTTTTTTTTGGAAATTTCTGGGCATTTTGAAAATTTGTGAAGTTTTAGACATACGCACTTGTGACCCCCCCTAACTTAGACTTTTGCATTGTCCTCAAGCAAAAAGGACTAAAATCTAAATAAGGCAAAATAATAAGTGCGATAAATAAAACAAACAAATGGAGAAAATGCAGTTTTTATTACAACAGGACTGTTTTACATGTGCAGGGAAAAACATACAAATGTGAACAGGAAAAACACTAGAAAAACTGCGGGAACCACAACAAGCTTCACTGGGGCGGCCGATGGCAAGAACCGGGCGCGTCGGGGCCATAGGGGTTATGGTAATAGGAGGGCAGTGGCTCATTAGGATCCCCTATGCGGCGATAGATGTTCGCTTGGAAGCGGATAACGATGCTCATGTCGCGCTCATAGTTGGTCTGAAAGATGTTGAAGTTTGTTTCAAGTGCCGACATGCGGGCTGATAGGTCGGTTCCCGCCCACTCGAAATCAGGGTCGTCCTCCTCATCCGTCGACTCCTCATCCGGACCGATATCCCCCATCTCAACATCCTCACCGGTTGCCCCTTCATCTTCCTCTCTCTCGCTCGAGGTAGCCTCTTCTTCACTATCACCTCCCCGCCTAGCCCGGAGGACAGCTAGCTGTTTGGCGCTCTTCGTGCGGGTCCCTTGTCCAAAAGGATCGGGGAGGCGTGTATGGTCGATCGGCGCCGCTATGCCAGCATCCTTAAGGATGGAAGTTATAAATCGGGCATAGGGAAGTGGGGTGGTGCCCTTCTCATCCAAGGACGCATTAATGATATCCGTGTATAAGGTTCAGCCCAAATGGATGGAAGTGTGGGGGTCGAAGAGGTGATACGTCAAGGTGGCTTGCCGGGGCCGCATGGTGGAGTCGTTGGATGTTTGTAAAATATTGGCGCACACAATCTGAAATGTGAGGCGCGTCGTCCCGTTGAGGCATCCGACGGCGACGGTTTGCCCCGTCCAAGCCACGGTCGGTGCAATGCGGGACATGATAATATCTTTTTAGACCGGGGGGACGTTCCGTGGATAGGTGAACTCTTGAACGTCTGGAACGTCGTACTCGGCCAACTTGGCCATGAGACGTTCCAAGGAAAATGGGATGACATTCCCATCCACGTAAGCTTCGGCCTCGAATTGGTCCGTCCGGACGAGGGTGACATAAAATGAGTGGACTTCGGTTGCCCAAACTGCTTCGTAGGGTTGGTTGAGTAATCAGCACCCGCCCCGAGCCATGAATAGGGCGGTGACAGAGTTGGCAGCCCTTCCCATTGGACAACGCGCTCCATATGGAGTTTATGGCCCAAATTAAAAAATTGAGTGCACCATCGCTCTTCTTGGCGGGAGCGGAACTTGCTGTGGCCGGAGGGTTGGATCTCGGTGGAGTCATATTTAGTGCGGGCAACGCGAGGAACCATGGAAACATAAGGGATTTGTTGCTTGAAACACTAGAGAGCAAGAAGAGAGTAGTTGGGTTGGAGGTGTTAAGAGAAGGGGAGGGATTGGGGTGTATTTATAGTGGAAGGGGTAAGGGGAGGGGTTGGAATTGGAAGGAAAGGGTTTGGAGGGAAAAGGGGGTGGATTTGGGAGGGAAAGGTTGGGGTTGGGAGGAGGGAAAATGGATTGGAAGGAATGAATGGGATTGGGGATAAGGGGGTGAATCTTGGGAAGGGGAGAAAACAGACCTACAGAAGGCGGACCGGTCCGGGTCTTTGACTTTTCAAAAATTCGCCAGGCGGACTGGTCCCTTTTAAAATTAAAGGAACCGGTCCGGCCCTAGGGCTTTTGGGCTGGAATTTTCCCAAACTTGGTTTCGAGCTCTCTTCTCCGAAAAATTTCACTTTCATGACATACTCTCTATCAATCTGGACTAAAATCCTCTTGATTTCGTTGGTCAACGCCTTTTGACTTGAAATTCCCAAAACACACGAATGATTTTCCCGAACGAAACCTAGTCCTAACGACGCTCACAACACACACGACTCTCACACACACGCCTCTCACATACTCGACTCTCACCCCATACGCATCGGGGGTGCGATGACCTTCCTGCAATAGCTCACTCTACCTCGTAAACGGGGTCCGACAACCAGACGGTATCGACTTTTTCCGCATACGCCTCTAGATATGGCTTTAGGTGCTGTCCATTCACTTTGAATGTATTTCCCCCATTTAAATCGTCTAATTCAACAGCTCCATGGAGGAAAACATTCTTCACGACGAACGGGCCAGACCATCGTGACCGCAACTTGCTCGGAAAGAGGTGAAGCCGAGAGTTGTAGAGAAGAAATTTTTGCCCGGGAAGAAACTCCTTTCCTCGGATGATGCTATCATGAGAGAGTTTCATTCTTTCTTTTGAAATTTTGGCATTCTCATACACATCATTACGTAGTTCTTCTAACTCATTCAATTAAAGCTTGCGGGCTTCACCGGCCTTATCCATGGCATAATTCAATTGCTTAATTGCCCAATACGCCTTGTGTTCGAGCTCGACGGGGAGATGGCAAGGTTTTCCATACACAAAGCGGAAAGGGGACATGACGAGTTGATTCTTGTATGCGGTACAATAGGCCCATACCGAATCGTTTAATCTAAGGGACCAATCTTTTCGGGTAGGATTGATGGTCTTTTCAAGAATGTTATTGATTTCTCGATTTGTTAGTTAGGCCTGCCCATTCGTTTGTGGGTGATAGGTCATTCCAACCTTGTGAACGATCCCATACTTTCTCATGAGCTTCGCGAATGGCCTATTGCAAAAGTTCGTGCCATTATCACTAATTATCGCTTTCGGTGCACCGAAGCGGGAAAGTATGTGTTCTTGTAGGAATTTTATCACCACCTTGTTGTAATTTGTCTTGGTAGCTATAGCTTCCACCCATTTAGAAACGTCGTCTACCGCGACAAGGATGTATAGGAAACCAAAGGACGGGGGGAAAGGGCCCATGAAGTCAATACCCCAACAGTCGAATATCTCAATAATGAGTATAGGGGTAAGAGGCATCATGTCTCATCGGGTAATGGCCCCCATCCGTTGGCACCTATTACAAGATTTGCAAGCAGCGTTTACATCCCGGAATATTGTGGGCCAATAGAGGCCGCATTGAAGAATTTTTACGGCCGTCTTTTTCATCGAAAAGTGGCCTCCACAAGCTTCCGAATGACAAAATTGGATGACTTTCGGGATCTCGTCATCCGGTATGCATCGTCGGATGATTTGGTCGGTGCAATATTTAAAAAGGAACGGATTATCATAAAAGAACATGCCCGACCAAGTAATAAACCTCTTCTTATCTTACGGTGTCCAATCGAGAGGGACGGCTCCCGTGACAAGGTAGTTCACTATATCCGCAAATCAGGGCAAAGAAGAGGTAGTAAAAATTTGCTCATCCGGAAAGTATTCGTCTATGGGTACGGGATCACTAGGTACATCGAACGAAAGCCGAGATAAGTGGTCAGCAACGACGTTTTCTAGTCCTTTCTTATCTTTAATGGAGAGATTGAACTCTTGTAGGAGTAGGATCCACCTTATGAGGCGCGGCTTGGCATCTTTCTTTGCAAGTAGGTATTTTAAGGCCGCGTGGTCAGTGAAGTACGTGATGGGAGAACCAATGAGATATGATCGGAATTTATCAAGGGCAAAGACTACCGCTAGCAACTCCTTCTCCGTGGTAGAGTAGTTGAGTTGAGGTCCGGTAAGGGTCCGGCTAGCGTAGTAGATGACATGAGCTTGCTTATCTTTTCGTTGGCCCAAAATAGCCCCGATTTCATAATCGCTTGCGTCACACATAAGTTCGAATGGTAAGGACCAATCCAGAACTTGAATGATGGGAGCGGACACAAGCATGTTTTTCAATTTTTCAAAAGAGCTTTGGCATGCTTTCATCCACTCGAATGGGGTGTCCTTCATGAGTAGGTTGCTTAAGGGTCTAGCGATGGCGCTAAAGTCCTTAATGAACCTTCGATAAAACCCCGCGTGACCCAAGAATGAGCGCACGTCTTTAAGCGATTTAGGTGGGGAAAGATCAGCTATGACATCTATCTTTGCCCTATCAACCTCTATTCCCTTGGAAGATACTATGTGGCCAAGAAATATTCCCTCAGTGACCATTAAATGGCATTTCTCCCAATTCAGCACTAAGTTCTTTTCCACACACCGGGCAAGTAGTTTTTCCATCTTTTCCAAACAATGATCGAAAGAGGTTCCAAAAATGATGAAATCGTCCATGAACCCTTCGAGTCCTCTCTCGACCATGTTGCTAAATAAGCTCAACATGCACCTTTGAAAGGTCGCGGGTGCATTACACAAGCCAAATGGCATACGTTTGTAGGCAAACGTACCAAAAGGGCAAGTGAAGGTAGTTTTCTCCTGGTCAAGTACGTCCACCTCAATTTGGTTATATCCGTAATAACCATCAAGGAAGCAATAGTAAGGGTGGCCTGCTACTCTTTCAAGCATTTGAACAATAAATGGCAAGGGGAACTGGTCTTTCCTAGTTCCCGTATTGAGTTTTCGGTAATTAATGCAAATGCGCCACCCAGTGGTGGTACGTTGGGGAACTAGCTCTCCCTTGGCATTCTCAATCACAGTCATACCCGACTTCTTCAGGACGACTTGAATGGGGCTCACCCACTTGCTATCCGAGATTGGGTACATAATCTCGGCGTCCAATAATTGGATAATCTCGATTCTCACAACTTCATTCATGTTGGGATTTAGTCTTCTTTGCATTTCTCTAGAGGGCTTGACATCCTCTTCAAGATGGATCTTGTGAGTGAAAATCAATGGACTTATCCCTTTTAAATCAGCGATGCACCAACCAAAAGCACTTTTGTGCTTCCTCATAATTTCCAGCAATTTACCCTCCTGCCCTTCGTCTAGGCTAGAGGAGACAACAACAGGAAATGTCTCATCCTCTCCTAGGTATGCATATTTGATATGGGAGGGGAGTTTCTTTAATTCAAGGGTTGGAAATTTGTCACTGGAGGGAACCATGCGTGTATCCCTCGGAGGTAACTCCTCGAATCTAGAAACCCGATTAACATCTCTCACTTCCTCGTCCGACGCACTCTCATCGAGTAACTCTCTCAACTCCCCAACCTCCCTCTCGAAGTCGGTGTACGTCCCCTCACTCTCATATCTCACCGCTAAATAGGACTCTAAAGCGTCACCACAGTAATTCTCCTCAAAATACTCTTCTACTATCTCATCTATGAGACTCACCGCGTGAAAATCATCTTCCTCCCCTGTATGTTGGGCTATGTGGAAGATGTTGGTTTCCATGGTCATGTTCCCAAAGGTGAGTTGCATTCGCCCATTCCGAGTATTGATGATTGCGTTAGCCGTAGCTATTAATGGACGCCCAAGGACGATGGGAACATGATTGCTCGAGTTGAAGGAGGGCTCCGTGTCCCAAATGACAAAATCTACCGGGAAGTAGAAAGTGTCAACTTGGACGATCACGTCCTCGACTATGCCTCGTGGAATCTTCACTGTTCGATCCGCTAATTGGAGAGTGACCTTTGTGGGCTTGAGGTCGCCCAAATCAAGTTTCCTATAGATGGAATAAGGGAGGATATTTACGCTTGCTCCCAAGTCAAGTAAGGCTTTTTCGATTTTATTCTCTCCAATGATGCAGGATATGGTGGGTGCACCAGAATCTTTGAATTTAGGCGGGAGTTCATTTAGTAGAATGGAGCCCACGTTTTGTGCTAAAAAGATGTTCTTATTTACCTTCATCTTTCTCTTCACCGTTAACAAGTCTTTGATGACTTTAGCATAAGCTGGAATTTGTTTGATGGAATCGAGGAAAGGTAAATTCAGTTTTACTTTCTTAAGCACTTCTAGCACGTCTTCACCTGGGTTTCCTTTTTGGGATGGAATCAACCATTAAGGAAACGGTGTCGTGGAGGGTGGTTTCACTACCACCTCTGGCTCACTAGCGTCTTCCTTATCACTCTCATTCAAAGGAACATCTTCGGCCTCTTTCGTGCCGGGCGAAACCTCCTTGTCTTTTATCGTGTCTTGTGGGGGAGGTGATAAATCAACGACTCTCCCACTACGAAGAGTGGTCACAGCTTGACATTTCTCCTGTTGTTCAGTAGAGGTGGAGCTAACACTAGTTTGACCTTGGGGAGATCTTTGGCCTTGGGCAGGAAACTTGCCCTTCTCTTGGACACTCTGGGAGGATTGTATCTTTGACAGACTTACATTTATGTCGCCAATCAGACGATCATATTTGGCATTGGTTGCAGTCTAGCTTGCGATGAATTGATTCATGGTATCCTCGAGAGTTCTCCGTAGTGGCGGAATATACGCTCCTTGAGGTGGTGGTGCTTGCACATGTCCTTGCATGTGTGGAGCTTATTGAAAGTGTTGTGGTGGAGGAGGGGCAACATGTGAAGGAGGGTTCATTGCGGCATATTGTTTCCCATAGCTAAAATCGGGATGGTTTTTCCATAAAGGGTTGTATGAATTCCCGTGCGGGGCACCGAAATTACCTTTAAAACCTCCTATACCACTAACTTGCTCCTGAAGCATAACTTTATAGGCGGGTATCGTCGGGCATTCCTCAGTTGAATGTCCCGCCTCAAAAATAGCACACACCTTTTCGACGGGGTTAGGTACGGATCCAGTCTGTCCTTTTTCATATATCTCGCATAGGTCTCGAAATCCTTTCTCAAGGGTGTCCAATCGACTGTCCGTCATAGAATTATTATCTACGTGGAATAGGCCGGACGCCGGTGGAGTGGTGGTCACTTGTCGATTTCAATTTTGAGCATTAGGATCAGAAGTATCCCAGGATTGGGTAGTCTCGACGACATACCTCAGGTGAAGCTCAGCATCGTGGGCGTCTAAGTCGACAAAGGGACCGCTTCCCATGGTTTCAATAAGTTGTTTGGAATTAAGATTCAAGCCATTATAGATAAAAGAGATGATTTGCGTTGAATGAAATCCATGATGGGGGCATGAAGTAACTAACTCGTTGAAACGTTCATAACATCGATGGAATGGCTCATTTTCAGGTTGTCTAAACGCTTGAATTTGAGCCTTTATAGATTTTGTTCGATGTGGTGGGAAGAACTTCTTGAGAAATCTTGATTTCAACTCGTTCCAAGATGGAATCGAGCTTGGAGGTAAAGACCATAGCCAGGTCTTAGCTTTATCTTTGAGCGAGAAAGGGAAGAGTTTGAGGCGGATCACCTCCTGTGTGGAGGTTTGATCATTGAGAGTATCACACACGTCCTCAAATTCCATAATATGGAGGTATGGCTTTTCAGAATCCATACCGTGGTAATGCGGTAACATCTGGATCATCCCATTTTTGAAACGGAATTGCTCAGCATTATACGAGAGTATAATGCATCCCGAAGTGAGAGTGCGCTCGGGATATAAGAATTCTCTCATCGGGTGGTATGGTGGCTCTTCCTCATCGGTGGGTGCACTGCCGTGTTGCGACATCACTTCCTCACTTAACGACTCGGTGCTCTCACTGGGTGTGCTCGGAGTGTGTCCTAAGAAGGAAAATAGAGTGTTATTGGAGATTGTGTGCGACGGTGTGGGAGGTGGGATCCAGAACTGTGGGGCGTTTGGAGTGTGGGGACTATCGGGATTATACTCAACAATTGGATTTTCGTGAATGTTGGTTGGAGTATTATGGGAGTGGTTTCAGAATTTTTCATTAAAGCTTAGGAGAGATGATGATTGCGAATCTTTTTGTGCTTTATGATTTTTTTTATGTTTTTGGATTTTTTAGAAATTTTTGGTCAAAGCTTTGGATTGACTCAATCTAATCCTATGTCTACCTAATTCCCTGGCAACGGCGCCAAAAACTTGGCGCGACTCAGAATGTGTCTCTAATGTGCGTTCACTCTAAGCTCAAGTGCAAGCCTATCACGTTAGTAATAAACCCGATAAATCGGGATCGTATCCACAGGTAAAAAGGACAATGGAGTTGTGACGATCGGAAAAGACGAACGAACCCTAACTCTGAATCTAAAGAAAAAGAAAATGATTTGATTTTGAGGATCGATTACAACTAAATGCAACTATGGAATTAGGAAAAAATGCAACTACACTAATTTACCTGAAATGCTAATGAAAAGATGATTTGAAACTTTTGTTTAAATGATGAGAAAAATAGGAAGGGAATACAATCCCCCAACCCTAGTGAATCGCAGCTATAATACTAATCATGAATTTAACTGATTAAATTGACCCGGAATTTAGTACTCCCAAGCATTACGTATACGAGGTTCAAGCCCGCGTCATACTTAATCTGAGGATGAGTAAATCAGTATCGCAATAGTAACACTCAAATTGCACTCTAAATCATCACGGTTACCCAGAGGCAAACGAGATATAAAGACCTACAATTGTTATGTTCCTACGCGATACGGTCGTATTCAATCACTAAATTCAGAGGATTAATGTTATAAGCTTACAATTAACACATTAGGCTGGGTTCATGTATCCCGGCCATAGAAAATCTAGCCTAACATGATGAAAGTGATGAAAATAGTATTTAATGTGCAAGAGTTCACGATTAATCTAATGAAACTTGATGAAGTAACGTATAATAAAATCAAAAAGAAGAAATAACTTACTAAAATTACCCAAGCAATAATTGCAGCAATGAATCAAACTGGTAATCACACTAACTCTGAATAAACCTTCAATCCTTTAATTAAATAGGAAATTGTATCTAAAACTAGGGTTTTTGGAAAGAAAAGAGAAACTAACTATTATCCTCTCTAAAATTTCGTTCCAAATAACAATAATAAATCGGGTTTTTATACCCTCTATGAATTTAGGAATTGCAGCTGCACTAGGACTCCTCTTTGAAACAGAAAAGATTTGAAAATCTCAAAGGTCGGACCGATCCGGGCCTTACTGGAGTTTGGCAAAGAGGATCGGTCCGGGGTAGAGGCGGATCGGTCCGGAGTAGAGGCGGACCGGTCCGGCTATTTGACTTTTTGGCACAACTTTGACTGCTCACATCTTTTGTTCCAGAATTCCGATTGAGGTGTTGTTTCTTCCTATGTGCTTTTGAATGAGATCTCTTCAACTTCTCTTTAGGTACCTCATCCGAATTGAGGGTGAAAATTACGCTTTTGCCCTTTTGACTTTCCTTCTCTCTTCCTTGATTCTTCCGTGTTCCTTCTTCTGTTTCTTGACATCAAATACCTGTAAAATCACTATGAAATACCATAAACTCGGTGTACTCATTAAGATCAGTCAGTAGCAAGATTATGAGATAAAGTCAACTCAACTACGTTGTTCGAGGTGCTAAAAGTGACTAAATCAAGGGATAAATTAGGAAGAATTTATGCCTAATCACTTTCTCAATAAGATTCCTACCCAAAGATGATGCGGTGATGTTATGTTACCGATGCGGCTGACGAGGTATGCATATATGTGTAAAAATTGATTTTAAAAATTAAAATTATTGATAAAATTACTATTAAATACTAAAAATTATTTTGAAAACACTCATGAACTTCAAGTTAAATGACCCTAATAAGAATTACACTTTTAAGCCTGCTAACTCAAAGGGGGAAAAAAGATTTAGTGAATGTGATTTTTTTTTTAATTTTCTTATTTAAAAAAATATTTTACTTCACTGTGATAAGAAAAATGTTTCATCATAAAATCAAAGTAGGGTCGTTCTACTTGAATCGCACGACCAAGTGCCATTCTCTTATAAATCTAGCATAAAATCAATCCATAGTTGACGGGAAAGATTAAGACATTTTTCCACATATAAATGTGGTTTACAGATGGTCAAAATGTGGTACAGATATATTTATTCATCAAGGTAAACCGATATATACATATATATATATATATATATAAGTAAAACGTTTAATCGTCTATTTTAACCCCCCCCCCCCCCCCCCGACACACTCAACACCTCACATTTCGTTATAGTATACTATTTCTATTGTGTTATTCGTCGACTTTATAGCATAATTACTTTTCTTGAATGTAGATCACTTTTCTAAAAAATCCGCCTAGGCTTGAGGCTTGGGAGAAACTCCACGCCTTACGCTTTTTACGCCTTAGTCTTGGTAAAACCCTTAAGACGCACTTTTTTTTCTAAAAACAACAATGCATTAATAAAACGATATCGCCTTTTAAATCATTTTTATATAAACCGTACCATTATGTCATCCAAAATAATCAAATAGTATTTTAATTTGCATATATTCATACATATTTTTATAATATGTACAATTTTAGTATTTTAATTGCCTTGTTATGGTTAAAAAATATTAAAATATATTAAGAAGGCCTAAACACCTTTTTACGCCTAAGTCCCGCCTAGGCTTCTAAGGCTTAAGGCTTGGCCTCCACGCCTCGATCACGCCCCATGTTTTTTAAAACCTTGATGTAGATATTTTCATGTAATTTATTATTAAGTCTTCCCCACTTGATTTCTTTATAATTCACAGAATTGTTTTTGAATGTATATGTGCTACTAATAAATTAGCCTTCAATCTTTTTTTATAAGTATCTCGATCCTTAATCTTAAGCCAAACAACGGTTATATCATAAATTGATATATATATATATATACACACACACACATTGATGATATAGAACTGGTGGATGCGCCTTCTGTTTTCAACAGAGTGGGAGAAGAATTTCCCGAATCTGAAGAAGTCTTACTTACCTCGGGTGACGTCTGAGAATATTCCGATTTTCCTTGAGTGTGGGGCATGAAAAGGCGGTTGAGATACTTTAAGGTTCAAGAATATGTGGTTGAAAGAGGAGTATGTTAAGGATAGAGTGCAGGATTGGTGTCATAGCTTTAAGGTTGAGGGAGACGCATGTTATATCTTGTACATGAAGTTATATCTACTGAATGGAGATCTTAAAAGGTGATGCAAAGAGTGTTTCGGGAATATGAGAGATGCCATTAATAGTCTACGGATGAAACTAAGGTCTTAGATGAGAAGTAAGGGAGGAGGGATATTTCGAGGGAGGAGTGACAGTTGAGGGAGGTAGGAAGGAAATTGGTGCAGGGAGAAATAAGTTGTAGGCAATAATCTCAGGCTTTATGGTCCAGGGAGGGTGATAAGAACACTAACTTTTTTCATAGAATGGAAAAATTGCATCGCCACTCGAATCATATTGGTAAGATTGTGGTGGGTGAGGAAGAGTCTGTGGAGGAAAGAGAGGTAAGGGGAGATTAGGCAGTTCTATGAGCATTTGTACATCGAATAGGAAGAGTCGAGACCCATGATTGATGTGTTGGAGTTGGGGAACATACATGGGGAGGAGGATGAGATGTTAGAGGAGACTTTTATCTAAGATGAGGTAGTTCATGTTCTAAAGAACATAAATGAGGATAACTCACTAGGGGCGAAAGACTTCACTACAACTTTCTTTCAGTATTGCTGGATCGTGGTGAGAGAATATGTGATGGCTTTTTTCATGAAGTTTCATGAGAGAGACCATTTCCTAAGGGGTCTGAATGCTACATTTTTAACCTTGATCCTTAAAAAGGGATGTAAAAGATTATAGAATAATGAGTTTAGTGGGGATCATTTATAAGTTACTCCCTAAGGTGTTGTCAGTCAGGTTAAGGAAGGTGATTGACCCTCTCATTTTAGAATCCCAAAAATGCTTTTGTAGGGGTAGGAAAATTCTGGACGCAATGTTGGGGGCGAATGAATGTATTGAATCTAGGGTTAGAAGTGGATAACTAGATATTGATAAAGTGTATGATCATGTTAATTAGTAATTTCTATTATATTTAATGCAGGGGATGGGATTTGGGGAGAGGTGGTGTAGGTGGATGAAGAGTTGTATATCTATTATGAGATTTTCAGTCTTGATCAATGGAACTCTGAATGGATATTTTCAAAGATTTAGGGGGCTCCACCAAGGGGACCCTTTATCACCCTTCATGTTCATCTTGGTGACGGAGGTGCTTAGTCATTGGTGGGGAGAGTGGTGGAGGACAGAATGATTAGTGGGTTTTTTATTGGTTGCGTGAGCCCTATTGCTGTTCGGATTTCACATTTGTTATTTACATATGACACTATTATATTTTTTGATGTGAAAGAGAATCAAGTTAGGGTTTTGATACTGTTGTTATTATGCTTTAAAGCTATGTTAGGGTTGCACATTAATGTACGAAAATAAGAGATGATTTCGGTAAGGGGAGGAGATAATGTGGGTTATTTAACCGAGGTGGATGGGTGTAGGTTGGGTTCACTTCCCTCATCATATCTTGGCATCTCAATAGGGGGATCCATTCAAATCAAAAGCGATATGAGATTCGATCTTGGAGAGAGTTAAGAAAAGGCTAGCTGGGCGCAAGAATTCTTATCTTTTAAAGGGGGTGGCTGACTTTAATCAAAAGCATTTTATCGAGCATGACAACCTACTTTATGTCCATACTCATTTGTTGACCTCAGTTCAGAAGATATTGTAGCATATGATGAGGGACTTCTTGTGGTTAGGTAATCATAAAGGCTTCAAACATTGTTTAGTAAATTGGGATGAGGTTTCCAAGGAGATCAAGGCGGGGTGGGTGTGAAAATATTCAACACTTTAACAAAGATTTTCTAGTTAAGTGGTTGTGGATATTTTCTAGAGAGGGGAACAATCTATGGAGGAAAGGGGTGGTGTCTAGGGGAGGAGTGATTCGGTGTAGATGGGGGCCGAATATGGGTCGCTATATGCACGAGGAAAGGTTGTGGAAGAATATATCATGGGTATGGAGGGAGCTTTCTCGTCACATTGCATTCCAACTTGGGAACTAGAAAAAACTAGATTTTGGACAGATAGATAAGGGAGGGAGGGCACGTTGGCGGGGCATTTCCTAGGGATGTTTAGAACAGGAGGAGACAAGGAGTGGGTGGCCTACTATAGGAGAGTGGAAGGTGATGATACAGTTTGGAATTTGAAGTTTAAAATAAGATTGTGGGATGGGGAACTAAAGGAGGCAGATGCATTTTTGGACTTGATTGAAGTGGCTCCAATCCCAGGGGGAGGGGATGATCAGCTAATTTGGAAGTCAGGTAAAAACGGGGTCTTTTATGGTTAAAAGCTACTATTTTGTTTTTGACGAAGTTGGGAAGTATGTTTTACCCATGCAAATATGTGTGGAGAACGTAGGCTCCCCCGAAAGTTTCTTTCTTCGTATGGATTGTTGATAAACAAGAGATTTTGACATTGAGGCCTGCAAAAGAGGAAATATGGAATGGCTATTCGGTGTTGGTTATGTACGGAGGCAGTGGAGACAACAAATCATTTACTTATACATTGTTGGGTGTCGAGGGGATTACAGGATGCCTTTTTCCCTTAGTAGGGTATAATGGGTTATATCGATGACATTAAGTGATTTATTAGTAGTCTGGCAGACTCCCAAAGTGTGGGAGGTGATCGAGGGGAAAAAATGAGTGTCGTATAATACGCTAATCATTGTTATCGGCTTCCAACCACAATACAAAAAAAACTAAACTTTAACTACACTCTTAAGGAGTATAACGGCTAGTTTGGGTATCGAATCCACAGGAAATGTTTGATAGATTTTAATGGATTTAAGTGTAAAAGATGATAATAGGGTGAGAAAGGAAAAGGGGAAAAATAAATAAGCTAACTAAAACTAATTGGAAAATTATGGTAGGGACACAGTGCACCAACTCCTAGTATGTTTACCGGGTATAAGACTAGTTATGAATTACATAATTGATTAAATCCAATCTTTATAAATCTCAAGCATTATATATATGAGGGTACTAGTCCACACCATACATAATTAAAAGTAAGAATAAAGCGATGTCATTATAGCTACACTCGCATCACACTCCTAAGCATACCGATTACCTAAGGAAAACGAGATCAAAAGCCCTACGACGGTTGTTATGACCACACAAAACGATTCGATCATTTATTTAATTCAGGGAACTAATTTTACGCACATGAAAATCACATCGGTTTAGGTTCATGCACCCCAACTCCTAAAAACTCTAGCCTAGCATGGTGTAACTATGATTATGTAATACCCCGTAATTTTTATGACTTTTAAAATGGATTATGTTTCAAATTAATGGATTAATTGGATTTTATTATAAATTAATTCATTTGGGTTTTATCCGAAATGAGGATATTAAAATGTATGATTCTGAATATTACTTAAAGATATTTAGGTAATATATGAATGTGATGCTATTGATATGCCTGTGTGATATTAGTTCAGTAATTTGGATTTTTAGTCGGACGCGGTATGGGACGTGTCGGGACTAATTTGTTTAAATTAAAAAGGAAATTTATTTTCTATCAACCTTATTATCATTTTGACTGCGTCGTTGCGTCCGGAAGGTTTGAAATAGTCAGAAAAGTATATTTGGATGTTGGATTTGGGTCTCGGATCATTTGGAAATGAAAAGACAACCCAAAAGGGCATTTTGGACATTTTTACAAGGGGGATGAATAGTGATTTCGGATTTTGTCCTATTATAAGTATTTGGAGATTAAGTGTACGTGGGTTCATTCATCTCTTCTACACAAAATAGATAAGTCATCTTCCTAGAGAGAGTGAAAGGTTGCTTGGGAAGAGAAAAGTTTACTTAGAAAGGAGAATAACTAAGAACCAAAGGTCACCACCACCAACCACCATCGGAAGTTGGCGGGAGAAGGGAGAACCACCTGTGATATACTACACCAAAGGATCGGACCTTCATTAGAGGAAAGTGTTTGATATTTGCAATCTAAGTTTGTATATTGTCCATGTTAGAATAGTTATAAAAAGAGATGATTTTTTATGTTTGGAACATGAAAAGATGAAGTTGTAATGGATTTCCAGAAACTGAAAATATATAGGAACCAAACTAATGTTATAGGTTGAGAGTAATCCACGAAATAATCATAAATCTGTTGAAGAAATTCTGAAAACCATTGTTGTGTTCTTGAAGATATTATGTTGATAATTTTCAGGAAAAAAAAGGAGATAAACATACTTTTATTTCAATCTCTTGATGATTCTAGGATGTTTAGAACATTAGAAATCATTTATATATGTTGATATATCATGTAGTAAGGTTTATAAGTCATTTGGGTTGTTAATATGAAGGTTTGATTGATCAAAAATGGTTAAACCCGTAGTATAAGAAATGCAGAAAAACTGGGTTGTTGCTTGGGCGATCGACCCCTTGCCTTCGATCGATCGACCTCCCCAGAATTGTTAAAGTTCTTTCTTTTTAATGTTGATTATTATCCCAAACCTTTTGTAGATCTTTGGTGATTATTAATTGGATATTATGGGACTTAGAAAAGATCAGTAAGCCCTAGATGAGAATCGAATAAATGTGATTGGGATTTAATTGATTAGAATTATGATAATTAAATTGCAAGAAATTTCGGTTGCTAGATTAATATGTTGGATTCTAATTGGTATGCATGAGGATTAAAAATAGGACCAGTAGGGGTGATTGAATATAACACCTGGGTATCCTTAAGGTTAGAAGAGGGTTTAATCCTAAGTGAAAGAAGATGTGTTTATAAGAGATTTGAAACTATTGGTTTGAACCCTAATAAAAGGGAGAGTTTAATTCATAGTAATTCGGGAGATATGACGATATGGACCAGTAGGATATTAGTGATTTCTTACTGAATAAATGTTGAGGAAAAACCTATTTGAACCTTGAGTATTGAGTGAGGCTCGGGGATAATTAAATTATGAAGTAAAGTTATGATATTTTAATACGTGGGATTTAAAGAGATATAATGCTACGAATGGGAACTATCTTAGGGTAATGTAAGTACCTTGTTGACATTAGATTATAGGTATGACAATGCCTATTTGATCGATTGATGATTTATGTGTATGACATGCCTAGCTTACTTGCTATCGATGGGAGGGGGGGGGGGGGGGGGTTGCGTGTGAGGACAGTCATATCCTGATGAATCCATGGGATCTTTGATTTGTCGCTCGAGAGCATAGGTCTATGAAAGACTTATCGGGGAGATGATAAGTCTGCTGACTGTGGAAACGTAGGTATGTATGTGACCCATGGATACAAGAACTATGTTCGCCTCCAACTTGTATGTTGTTATTTATGGCTCGAGAAATCCTTACTGAACCTTTAGTCCCCTATTCGGTGACCAGCGATGATGGGACATGATAGCAGAGTAATGCATTGCACCGCAGCTATGACTCGGGGTGGCTTATTATATATTTAAATATATATAATGAATTAAATGAATGAATGGACATATTGTGGTTAAATCATCTACTTTGTGATAATTGTAGATAATGGTGAATTGAGAAAATAATTGAAATAAGTTAATGAATATTTATTGAAGAGATTAATTCATTTTAATGAGAAACGATTCATATAAATGAATAACGTATATGATTGATTATGTGACGTATGGTATGGGACATACGGGGTAATGATAAACGTATATGAATAATTATATGACGTATGGTATGGGACATACGGGGTTATGATATGGGAATGGAATCATGTTTTGGAAACTAGAAAAGAGGACCCATTAACTAGGAGGTTAATAGGAAACGTTAAGTGTGCACTCTAGTTGAGAGGTGAGAATAGCAAGTGAGAGTGGGATGCTAACATGTACATAATAAATGCTTTATTGCACTTGTTAAATACTTATTGTTTTAAAAATCATTTTGACATTAGGCTCTGACCCGTTTCTTTGCATATTTTCTTTTCTATTGTATCTTCTATATAAGGTGTCCAACTGCAGGGACACCAACCTTAGTTGATTTTGATGGGATATGGAGCTATGGAGTATTGCTTAGACTCCTATCTTCAATTGATTCACAGTATTCTCTTATTTGGGGCATGTCGCCCAATGGAATTCAGTTATCTTTCCTATCTGAGTCAAAATTACAGTCTTGTACTCGTGTCTTGTTAATACATTTACTATTGATAGGATTACTGTATTGGATTATTATGTGGGAATGTTTATTCCAATTGCATTTAAATTCTTTTGTGTTAGCTATTCAGTTATCAATGTTGTAGAATATAATGCGTTATGTTATTCTTAAACTGAAAATGGATTTTGTTGAATTAAATTTTGGAAAGTTTTTAACACTACCTTAATTGTGTATTGGGTGAGTTGTAAATGTTTTCGACAGTGATGCTAAGAATGAACCAACTGTATATTCTGTTTTAACTTGGTATGGGACTGGCCACCCGGTATTTAATTAGGTGGGGTGTTACAGGTGGTGTCAGAGCATCAGGTTCTAGTGTTCTTTAGGTTCTGTACGGCTTATTGTGTTTTCAGCTTAGCGTTCTTTGATGTAGAGCCCTATGAGTAGGATTATTGCTTTTCTATGTACGCTTACGCTCTTCAGCTATTTAGATATATCAAATATTGATAGTATACTCTTGTTTCAGATGCCTCCTTGACGTGCACCTCAGCCCGCCCCAACTTAGGGTACGATGACTGCGGCCGAAGTTGCTGCAATTATCGCTCAGGCAGTCGATGCAGCTCTAGCTGCTGTTCAGCAGGCTCTAGCACAGGCACCAGTTGTGCCGCCCGCGCAAGGTCAAGTGTTTCCTACTGCATGGGAACGACCGAGGGGTGCTTTTCAGAAGGCACACCCACCTGAGATTCAGGGATGATCAAATGTTGTGACTGCTAGCCAATGGAAGAAAGATATCCAACGGCACTTGAGAATGATCGAATGCACTGAGGTTCAACGTCAAATACTAGACACATTCAAGCTAGTAGGGGCAGCTTTGCAATGGTGGGAAGTTATGACCACTATGGAGGAGAGAGACACAATGACTATCCAAGACTTTTGGATACGGTTTGATGGGAAGTACTTTCCTTCCGCCATCCAGACAGAGATGAGGCGAAAACTACTTAATTTGAAGCAGGGAGAGAAGACGGTGGCGGAATACGAGGAATAATTCACGCGACTAACTAATTTGGTACCGGCAGAAGTACCCATTGAGGAAAGGAGAATTCTAATGTTCACTGATGGGTTAAACTATAAGATTCACCAACATTTATTAGGAAATCTTTCACTACGTACTTATGCAGATGTTCTTAATGTTGCAATGCTTCACTTCCAGGATAACCGCTTACATGCTCAGGGTGTCAAGCGGGGGTTTGGGTCAGGCCAGCAAGGCAAGACTAATGGGGGCAATTCTAGTGGGACTCAGCCAGGACTGAGTTATCAGTGTCAGGGTGAGCAGGGTTCCCAGACAGGGGATTATGTTAAGCGTTTGCGATCTGGAGATTCTCGATTTGAGGATTGAGGTAATGGGCAAGGACAGCAGGGCCATCAGGGCCAAAGATAGGCTGATCAGGGCCAAGGGAAATGAGGTAATGGACAGCAGGGATGGGACCAACAGGGGCAAAGTGGTGGAAAGTTTGTGGGAAAATGTTTCGTGTGCGACAAGTATGGCCATAAATGACAATATTGTCCTAATAAAAACAAATTCCCTCAGCAACAAAATGCTCGACAGGAGCCACAGACACTAGTGTTTCCACCAGCTGCTCTTCCAGCTCCAGCTCCGGTGCTAGCACTACCTCCCATTCCAGTAGCTCCCGCGCAGCAGGGTCAGTATGGGTGTGTATATAATGTCCATCAAGTAGAAAATCAACAACCACCACCCGCGAATGAGGGTATGTTTTCTATCTAAGGAGTTATGAGATGTATATTGATTTTGGTAGCAATTAATATTGTGTGGGAAAAAGGGTTGCTAAACTTAGCCTATAGCACTGTTATTTACGTAGGCTAACCGAGGGGTGTGGGACACCTATATTTTTCATGTCATCACATGGGTCTGATTTTTATCGAGGGATTACTTACTTTGGGCATGTCCGAGCATGATGTGACTATCGGCGTGCATTGATTTGTGGTATATGAGAGCATATGTACTATTATAGCCAACATCTTGTCATTAATAAGAGAATAGATGAGTAGACTTTTATTTGAAATCGATAAAACATGTAGAGAAGTTATATACTATTGACTAAGGACCTGAGGAGTTTCGATGATCGACTACTTTAGGTAGTAGTGTATCGGGGGGTTCCTTGTTTGGATTTCTCTTGCGAGACACCCCACGCATGAAACTACTAACCGCTGGGAGTCGAAATAAGTTAGGTCTTTAGGATTTGAGTTTATAGTCTTTGCGATACATATGATAATGAAAGTGATACGATAGGGTGTATGGGCGCCCTGGATGGTTGGATTGTAGTAGTTTTCATAATTGTGAAACTGAAAGTAGTTGTGACTTGAGGATTTATTTGTTTAATACGCGAGGATCATTTTTCCCAAAGTTTGTCATGAGGTCGGTATAGGGAAGATTGGATAAAGTTTAAATTCGATTCAGTTGAAACTATATGGTGAGGTTTGGCGTATAACATCGATGGGGATTTTCGTTAATGTACTGTATGGACGGTACTACTTAGATTTCTTGCGATGTGAGATTTATATTCGGAGTTGACCTTACCAGTATGATATATCTTTTCGAATTTCGAGACAAAATTATGTTATAAAGGGGGGAGTATGTAATACCCCGTAATTTTTATGACTTTTAAAATGGAATATGTTTTAAATTAATGGATTAATTGGATTTTATTATAAATTAATTCATTTGGGTTTTATCCGAATTGAGGATATTAAAATGTATGATTCTGAATATTATTTAAAGATATTTTGGTAATATATGAATGTGATAGTATTGATATGGTTGTGTGATATTAGTTCAGTAATTTGGATTTTTAGTCGGACGAGGTATGGGACGTGTCGGGACTAATTTGTTTAAATTAAAAAGGAAAATTATTTTCTATCGACCTTATAGTCATTTTAACTGCATCGTTGCGTCTGAAAGGTTTGAAATAGTCAGAAAAGTATATTTGGATGTTGGATTTGGGTCTCGGATCATTTGGAAATGAAAAGACAACCCAAAAGGGCATTTTGATCATTTTTACAAGGGGGATGAATAGTGATTTCGGATTTTGTCATATTATAAGTATTTGAAGATTAAGTGTACGTGGGTTCATTCATCTCTTCTACACAAAATAGATAAGTCATCTTCCTAGAGAGAGTGAAAGGTTGCTTAGGAAGAGAAAAGTTTACTTGGAAAGGAGAATTACTAAGAACCAAAGGTCACCAACACCGGAAGTTGGCCGGAGAAGGGAGAACCACCTGTGATATACTACACCAAAGGATCAGACCTTCATTAGAGGCAAGTGTTTGATATTTGCAATCTAAGTTTGTATATTGTCCATGTTAGAATAGTTATAAAAAGAGATGATTTTTCATGTTTGGAACATGAAAAGATGAAGTTGTAATTGATTTCTTGAAACTGAAAATATATAGGAATCAAACTAATGTTATAGGTTGAGAGTAATCCACGAAATAATTATAAATCTATTGAAGAAATTCTGAAAACCATTGTTGTGTTATTGAAGATATTATGTTGATAATTTTCTAGAAAAAGAGGAGATAAACATACTTTTAATTCAATCTCTTGATGATTCTAGGATGTTTAGAACATTAGAAATCATTTATATATGTTGATATATCATGTAGTAAGGTTTATAAGTCATTTGGGTTGTTAATATGAAGGTTTGATTGATCAAAAATGGTTAAACCCGTAGTATAAGAAATGCAGAAAAACTGTGCTGTTGCCTGGGCGATCGATCGATCGACCCCCTGCCTTCGATCGATCGACCTCCCCAGAATTGTTAAAGTTCTTTCTTTTTAATGTTGATTCTTATCCCAAACCTTTTGTAGATCTTTGGTGATTATTAATTGGATATTATGGGACTTAGAAAAGATCAGTGAGCCCTAGATGAGAATCGAATTAATGTGATTGGGATTTAATTGATTAGAATTACGATAATTAAATTGGAAGAAATTTCGGTTGCTAGATTCATTTGTTGGATTCTAATTGGTATGAATGAGGATTAAAAATAGGACCAGTAGGGGTGATTGAATATAACACCTGGGTATCCTTAAGTTTAGAAGAGGGTTTAATCCTAAGTGAAAGAAGATGTGTTTATAAGAGATTTGAAACTATCGATTTTAACCCTAATAAAAGGGAGAGTTTAATTTGTAGTAATTCGGGAGATATAACGATATGGACCAGTAGGATATTAGTGAAATCTTATTGAATAAATGTTGAGAAAAAACCTATTTGAACCTTGAGTATTGAGTGAGGCTCGGGGATAATTAAATTATGAAGTAAAGTTATGATATTTTAATACGTGGGATTTAAAGAGATATAATGCTACGAATGGGAACTATCATAGGGTAATGTAAGTACCTTATTGATATTATATTATAGGTATGATAATGCCTATTTGATTGATTGATGATTTATGTTTATGACATACCTAGCTTACTTGCTATCGATGGGGAGGTTTGCGTGTGAGGACAGTCATATCTTGATGAATCCATGGGATCTTTGATTTGTTGCTCGAGAGCATAGGTGTATGAAAGACTTATCGGGGAGTTAATAAGTCCGCTGACTGTGGGAACGTAGGTATGTGCGTGACCCATGGATACAAGAACTATGTTCGCCTCGAACTTGTATGTTGTTGTTTGTGGTTCGAGAAATCCTTACCGAACCTTTAGTCCCATATTCGGCGACCAGCGATGATGGGACATGATAGCAGAGTAATGCATTGCACCGCAGCTTTGACTCGGGGTGGCTTATTATATATGTAAATATATATAATGAATTAAATGAATGAATGGACATATTGTGGTTAAATCATCTACTGTGTGATAATTGTAGATAATGGTGAATTGAGAAAAGAATTGAAATAAGTTAATGAATATTTATTGAAGAGCTTAATTCATTTTAATGAGAAACGATTCATATAAATGAATAACGTATATGATTGATTATGTGACGTATGGTATGGGACATACGGGGTAATGATAAACGTATATGAATAATTATATGACGTATGGTATGGGACATACGGGGTTATGATATGGGAATGGAATTATGTTTTGGAAACTAGAAAAGAGGACCCATTAACTAGGAGGTTAATAGGAAACGTTAATTGTGCACTCTAGTTGAGAGGTGAGAATAGCAAGTGAGAGTGGGATGCTAACATGTACATAATAAATGCCTTATTGCACTTGTTAAATACTTATTGTTTTAAAAATCATTTTCACATCGGGCTCTGACCCATTTTTTTGCATATTTTCTTTTCTATTGTATCTTCTATATGAGGTGTCCAATAGCATGGACGCCAACCTTAGTTGATTTTGACGGGCTATGGAGCTATGGAGTATTGCTTAGACGCCTATCTTCAATTGATTCACAGTATTCTCTTATTTAGGGCATGTCGCCCAAAGGAATTCAGTTATCTTTCCTATCTGAGTCAAAATTACAGTCTTGTACTCGTGTCTTGTTAATACATTTACTATTGATGGGATTACTGTATTGGATTATTATGTGGGAATGTTTATTCCAATTGTATTTAAATTCTTTTGTGTTAGTTATTCGGTTATCAATGTTGAAGAATAAAATGTGTTATGTTATTCTAAAAACTGAAAATGGATTTTGTTGAATTAAAATTTGGAAAGTTTTTAACACTAGCTTAATTGCGTATTGGTTGAGTTGTAAATGTTTTCGACAGTGATGCTAAGAATGAGCCAACTGTATATTCTATTTTAATTTGGTATGGGACTGGCAACCCGGTATTTAATTAGGTGGGGTGTTACGGATTAACTACACAAGAATCCATTAACAACTATGTGAAAAAAATGGAAAGAATAATAAAAGTGATGGAATTTAAGGTTACCTAGATTGAGGATCATAACCATGTAAGAAGAAATCAAAGCTTGAAGAAAAACTCGAACTGAATGTGAAAAATATATAAATTCTTCTCCTAGATGTTCCCCCTTCATTAGGAGCTTTTACATGAATGAAATTTCTTCTAATAACTAAGTATATAGGCTATAGGTCATTTAGAAGAGTCCTCAAAATATAAAACTCTTTTGGCTAAAAGGTAAGGACAAAATAAAAATCACGTATCTGGAAATTTTGTCACACTTAGAAAGCGTGACTAATTTTGTAGCAGATCTTGAGCTTGACAAAAAGCGAACCGATTCGGCGGGATAGGGGCGGTCCTGATCCTTTAATTTGAATAGGTCCGGATCGCTCTTGTTTTTCATTTAGATATTTTTTCTTGACTTCTCTCATCTTGAAATCATCATAACTTCGTCACTGTATCTCGGATTGGGATGTCGTTTTTTTCAGCTTTCTTGTAATTGAAATGTCTTCAACTTTCCAGTTTTCCCCACATCTGGACTAAGGCTGTAAAATTATAAAAATGCCCTTCAACTCCCCATTTCTTAGTTTCTTTCACTATTTTGAGTTATCTCTCGCACTTTCTTGCATGAAATACCTGTAAAACACATAAGAGATATACAAAATACGAAATACTTGCCAAAAAGGGTTAGTATAATAAATATGAGATAAATTCAATCTATTTACACCACATGGGATCATAAAAATACCAAAATTAAGGGGATAAATGTGAAGAATTTATGCCTAATCAAACCCCCTACTTAGAATTTTGCGGGTCCCAAGAAATATAAAAGAATAAGAGCATGAGTTAAGGACCGTTAAAAATATTATTGGGATAGAATATCTCTTTCGCGGGCAAGCGATTGCATTTAGCGTATGCAACACGCCTTTTAAACCCTAGGTAATCCTAGTTAGACGAGTTGAGTTTCGTGAGGATTTGCAGTGAATATCCACACAAAATTCGTTGTCAACTCAAAGAAAAATTAAAAAACTTAAAAATGGTACAATTTAAACTCTCCAAAAATGGTCACCGCAAATTCATATTCAAGAGTCTCAAATCATAGTGTGTGTGTGTGTGTGCGAAGCCAAAAATTTAACCGCTAATTTTCACCGATTGATTATTACGTTACTTTTTCAAAAATTCGTTTTGATTCAAATGCTCACGGAATACTCTCACAAACGAATCACTCGGAATGTGGCTATTCTCTCGGTATGCGTGATATAAAGAGCAAATATAATGGTGCACAAGTTCACGTACATAAATTTAAAAGATGGAATATTTATAGTGAAAAGATCTTATCATCGAATACGATTATTGGAAAATGGAAACATCGCCTCGTACTCACACATTTAATCTCTTTTATTATTCTTTGTGCCTAAACTCTCCACGCAGTAACAAAATTCGCAATTCAGACTCGATTAGGACTTTCTTGGGTTTAAGGTGTATTTGGATAAAATGGAAATGGTGGGGACTTCGAAATTAGAGAATTCATTTATGATGTTCATTTGTGCTTTTTCCATGCTATTGCTCATTTTCTCTTCTTTTTTTCTTTTCTTAATTTTCTTTTTCTTATTATTTTTATTGAACATTCTTCTATTTTTTTCTTGCCCATTTTTATTCTCTTTTCGGACTTTATTTGATGAATGTTCAATTTTCACAATTTCGGGCTAAATGGATTTTTCGAGTTATCAAACGAAAAGGAAAAAATTTATTAGGCTCAAATTAGGTTGCAGGGGGATGAATTTTTCACGACTATTTGTGGATAATCTTTTTGAGTAACAAAATATGACCTACTTCATTGTTCAAATTACTAATTACTTTACCATACGCGTGTCGAGATGAATTTAGTTTAGAGATATTTTAGCGTATTTTTCAAGACAACATCTCACACATTTCCCGCAACCATTCAAAACAAGGGTATTGAGATCTTCAACGACTTATTAAAACGCTGAAAAGAACGGTGAGTTAACCATTAACTCGGATTGCTTTAGAAACTCAGAAAAATGTTAGGCTCAAAATCTCACCAGATTTGTTAATCTCCACACTTATTCGTTAAATCGTCAATTTTTGCTCAATTTTGGATTTATGCATTTGATTTTTACAATTTAAGGCTTTAAACCGATTTTTGGTGATAGTTTTGAAAATTTTAAATTCCAATTTTTATTTATTTTGAAGAAAAATATTTTTGGCTTTTCAATTTTTTTTAATTTTTTTGGAATTTTGTAAATTAATTTTTTTTGGGGAAAATTTTCTAAAAAAAACACACTTGGAAAGAACATGTGATCAAATCAATGAAACTAAATAATAAATGGGCAGAATATCCCACATCCATAACTTAAATGTTGCATTGTCCTCAATGCAAATCAAGAACACAACACAAAGAGAGGAAAATAAAGATATTACCCAATTAGAGTGATCCCCGATGAGCATTAGTCTATTGAATCTACAAAACATGTTAGAACCAAGCATAACAAAAAGAATAACGAAAACTTTAACTAATTACTCTAAACTACAAAAAAGGAAAAGGAAAAGAAAAAAACTAATTATGTACAACCTACGATTCAAACTTCTAATAAGTTATACACTAGAAGTCAAAAAATTTCAGGGTCCACCCAAAATACAATATGACTTTGAGGGATAATCGGTGAATCCTCATTTTCATGTATGCCATCCGAAAAATAAGAATTTCGTTTGAACAACGAAAGGCATGTGTGAGATGGAAAAAATGAACCATCACCAATTAAAAATTTTAACGGGATGATGGGGAGTTTGGATGCTTAGTGGGACAAGTACAATTAAGATACAAGAAAAATATAATCATATCCCAAAGATTTTTCAAGTAGTATAAGAAGCGGGGCACACAAAAAGGAAGAGTCCATCTTAAAAAACAATTCAAGAAAAGAGTCATTGTCGGTAAAAGGTTTAAATGTTTCAAAAGTTTCAACCGACTCATAGAAATCTAGTGGTACTTCTAATGGTTCAAAAACGGTGAACGGAAATGGTGATGAAATAAATTCAACCTCAAGTGATTTGTCATCACTTGGAGATTAAATTTCAATGGAGCAAGAGTCACTTTCAATGAGATGTTCTTCAAAAATTTGAGGTGACGCACAAGTTTCAACTTCATCTTTGTTTTCCAAATTAGAACGCATATCATCGCAAAGAGAGAGCACTTTCATAACAAGACCAATATCGATCACGTTTTGGGTGGAAAGAAAATTGAGTAATTGTTTGATTAGAAAAAACACTCTTTCTTCCCGAGTGGGATTCCTTGGCTCTGGAACCTCAGATTCCTTATTTGGTGGAAAACACTCTTTAGTTTCAAAAATATCGGAAGAAAGTTGTCATTGGATTTAAAAAATGCATCCAACTCTTGCTCCCCAAAACGAGTTTTTTTCCGATATTTGTTTTCAAGTCTTTCATATTCATGAATTAAAAATCACTCACCCATTTTAATAGGTCGAGGCGGAGATTCTTGAAAATCAAAAGTTTGAAAACTATTCCCATATGAACCGTTATAATTACCGAACTCGTTATAAAAAGACATGATTACTGAATAGTTTGTAGACAGACAATCCCCGTAAAGAGGTGTGCGGTTGAGGATTCAAGGTTTATTGGCGCTCAATTGTGCAATCCTGCAAAAAGGTTAAAACAAAAAAATACAAAAGAAAAAAAATATCTTACGAAATATTAGGTCAATTATAATCTATAACAAAAACACTCCCTGGCAATGGCGCCATTTTTGATCGAGTGAAAAAACCGAACGTCTATGTAATATGCTAATCATTGTTATCAGCTTCCGACCACAATACAAATAAAAAACTAAACTTTAACTGTTGATACCAAAATTAGTATGCTGATATGGACGCATAATAAGAAGACACGTGTCAATCTACGTGGCACAATAGCAACGAGGAAGTTTATTCCCCCGACCTAGTCATACTCACTCCGACCAACAGGTATACTCCGAGGAACTCCAGCTCTCCGAGGAACTCTTGAACGACGATCAACTAAGGCGGTTCGAGCTGCATCTCGACCACAGTATTGATTGCCAGATAATCAACAGTTCAACTATTCATTGAATGCTTATCATCTTGACGCACACGCTTGAAGAGCATTAAATGAATTACCCTTTCATATGTATATCATTTAATGTATCACCCTTTCATGTACAGCCTAAGGGCTATAAATACCTTGTATCACCCTCATTCAAGGGGACCGGAATTTCTTGATAGTACTTGTAATCGAGAATTCCCAAACACTCAGCAATAACACAACAGTGGACGTAGGCCAATCATATAAGGCTGAACCACTTTAAAATCCTTTATCTCATTTATATTTATCTGTGATTAAATAATTAGAATAATTTAATTTTTTACATCAACATTAACTACAATCTTAAGGAGTATAGCGGCTAGTCTGGGTATCGAATCCACAAGGAATGTTTGATATATTCTAATTGATTTATTACTTCAAAAATAAAGTGTAAAAGATGATGATGGGCTGAGAAAAGAAAAAGGAGAAAAATAAAGAAGCTAACTAAAACTAATTGGAAATTAAGGTAGGGATACAATCCCCCAACTCCTAGTATGTTTACCGGGTATAACACTAGTTATGAATTAGATAATTGTTTAAATTCAGTCTTGGTTAATCTCAAGCATTATATATATGAGGGTACTAGCCCGCACCATATATAATCCAAAGTAAGAATAAAGAAGTGTCGTCATAGCTACACTTGCATCGCACACATAAGCATCCTGGTTACCTAGGGCAAATGAGATCAAAATTCCTATGACGGTTGTGATCCACACACAACACGATTCGATCATTTATTTAATTCAGGGAACTAATTTTACACACAAACAAACCACATCAGGTTGGGTTCATCCACCCCAACCCCTAAACAATCTAGACTAGCATGGTGTAACCATGATTAACTACACAAGAATCCATTAACAACTATGTCAAAATAAGAAAATAAGTATACAAGTGATGGAATTTAAGGTTACCAAGATTGAAGAACACAACCATGGAACAAGAAATCAAAGCTTGAAGAAAAACTAGAATTGAAGGTGCAAAATATATAAATTCTTCTCTTAGATGTTCCCCCTTAATTAGGAGCTTTTACATGATTGAAATCTGAATTAAAAGAGTCCTAATGACTAAATATATAGGCTAGAGGTCGTTTAGAAGAGTCCCCAAAACATAAAACTCTTTTGGCTAAAAGATAAGGATAAAATAAAAATCCCCTATTTGGAAATTTTGTCACACTTAGAAAGCGTGACTAATTTAATAGTGGATCTTGAGCGTGACAAAAGGTGAACCGGTCCGGATCCTTTAATTTTAATAGGTCCGGATCACTCTTATTTTTCATTTAGAGATTTTTTCTCGACTTCTCTCATCTTCAAATGATCATAACTTCTTCATCGTAGCTCGGATTGAGGTGCCGTTTTTTCCAGTGTTCTTGTAATTGAAATCTCTTCAACTTTACAGATGGTACCACCTCAGGAGTAAGGTTGTAAAATTATAAAAATGACCTTGAACTCCCCGTTTCTTGGTTTCTTTCACTATCTTGAGTTCTCTCTCGTACTTTCTTGCATGAAATACCTGTAAAACACATAAGAGACATAGAAAATACAAAATACTTGCTAAAAATTGTTAGTATAATAAATAAGAGACAAATTCAAGCTATTTATACCGCACGGAGTCATAAAAATACCGAAATTAAGGGGATAAATGTGAAGAATTTATGCCTAATCAGGAGGGTGAGAGGGATATGTGTAAGATGGTCCTGCATTGCATTTTTTGGTCGATATGGCTGGAGAGGAATATGAGGTGCTTCGAAGGGTTGAGTTTATCCCCCTCCAGATTAAGATGTGTTCATAAGTTCGTTGCCCGTTTGTTATAAGAAAGAATCTTCTCCTTAACTTTCATTCTTTATAGAATTTTTGGAGTATTTGCATATATTACAATAGCCTGTGGATGTGGTTTGGTGTGATTTTATTCCTTGTATAGATTCTGGTATACTTCCTATATACGGGTTTTCGCCCCCTAAGACGGGTCATTCTAATGAATTACTACTTATATAAAAAAAAATGTAAAAGAGTTATATCATCACAATGTGACATTTATATTATCACACAATTAGTATTATATTAGAGCATTTACACTATCATGTGATCGTGGTGATGGAGTATTAAGAAAAATTAAAAAATAGGGATCATGTTTACAAAATGAATATTGAATGTTTTTAAAGCATAACCACTAACATTTAGAGTCATAATCCTGCAAAATCTATTAGACTCCATACAAAACACCCCCTTGGCCGAGCGACTTCTGACAAATTCTCTAGTTAAGAATCTTGTTTTTTATTATCTTCGGGTTATAGACTGATTTCTATTTGGAAGCCAGTTCTCTTGTAAGTAATTTCATATTTCAATTTAATTGTAAATCATAACTATTAATTGTTTAAGTTCTAATTCTTATTCAAGCTTCCCTCAAAGTTTTAATAGAAGTTATACTTGTACAATATCAAGTCAATATATTAAATGAATTTTTTAATGAAATGTACTGTCTGAATAGCAAATAAATGATCTTAACTTCAATACTATGGTGCTGTGATTCTTGTGAAAGTGTCCAGCCAATTTGCAGGCCCATATTTAATTTTCTGCCCTTAATAATAACATGCTCCAAATTTAGTATACCTTACCAGTCCGTAAATATAGTTATGTAATGAAGAAGTAAATGAAGTAAAACTGGAAGGAAGTAAACTACTGGTCCATTTCAAATTAATAATAATAAATTTCTTTTTAGTCTCTTCTTTATTAAGAGTTCTCTTTTTAAAAATAATATATAATATTTCCTAACTTAAGTCTTACGTGCTTCTCACATTACGTGTTATGGGTCATCTTAGAACTTTTATAAGACATTTTATAATGGGTTATTTGACAAAAAAAAAAAAAAACTCAATATTTTTCATTTAATGTTTAGTCCATGCTTTGTTTTTCATAAACCCTCAAACCCATCCTACAAAAAGGATGATTAATTGCAAAATGCACTTTTAATGTCCCTATCATTATGTAATTAAAAATCTGTATCTTATTCAATAGTTTTATTTCCTTATTTTTATTTAAGGATTTTGATAAGTATAGGACAATAATTTTCTATTCTACCAACAAAGTAGCAATTGTTTTCTTTTCTACAAATTTTAATAGATGTGGATTGAAGTATATTTTAGCAATCTCACTTATGTTAGGTTTGAACTATTATAGATCACTTAAATAACCTTAGGCTCTCTCATTGTAATAAACTCAACTTTTATCAATAAAGAATGTTCTTGTTCTTTTAATTATTGTAATTTTATAATTTCTTTGTAAATTTAAAGAACTATATCTTTTTATTAAAAAGTTTGAAGAAAGAAACTTCCTAATATACCCACGCTTCTTGCATGAGTTGGTATCAAGGACTTGTTGACTTGACTAAGTGGCAACTTATGCCACTAAAAACACATGTCAGTATATTTTGCCTAACGTTGTGTTTGTTTTTTCTTCTGAATTTAATGTTTGAATCTGAAATATGAAATTGAACTCTGAAATCTGACTCTAAAAAATACGTTTGTTATTATATCTGACTGGACTTCTGAATTAATGTATTTAGACTTAGACTGATTCAGATTTCAGTTCAGAGGTTCATTTACCTCTTAATCATTTAGAGTAAAAAATAGCCGTTTGCATTTTAACCATTTAAAAAAATACTATTTGTTACCTTTTAAGTCTGAATAGTTCATATTCAAACTTTAGAAATAAAAACAAACAAAACCTAAAATTCTTGAGTATTTTTTAACGCAATTACACAAGTATATTCGTTTCATTCTGGGGTTATTCATGTATGATACTAACCCAATTCACTTTATTTGTGTTTATGAGTCCAGTCATTTTCAAATTCACGTCAAGAATCAACCATAACCCACTAACTACATGTCTCACCCCTACTCATACTACTATTGTGCTATGCCCTCTTTTCTAAACATTTTGACTTAAAAGTTATAAAAACCTTAACCATACTGGCACCACTATTTACTGGTACCATAATACACATAGACACACACAATGTACTGGCACCATCAACTTGGATATAAACTATATATGTAGAGAGTCAATGAGATTATTAAACTTGAGAGAGCTGCAATCGTGACCAGTGATTATGAGAATTAATACCACCTTTGAGGGTCCAACATTGACTTGCGATTTGATTATAATTGTTTTACCTAAAGAGAGCCATACATAACATCTAACAAGTCGGTTCTCTTCATTACTCTATTCCTCCTATTAGACTATTATTATAGAGTTTTCTCTACCCCTTCTTTGTGACCATATTGTAAAGTTGACATTCAAACTCTATGACTCTATAACCCCCACCTTACGTTTAGTGTAGGCAATCTTGTAGACGCGTTGGTTTATACTTTGATTTGATAATGAATCTTTGGGATTGATGAGAAAATCAGTGTGAATTGCTTAAGGTGGGACAGTATTATAGCAATTTTTGATGCTACAATTCACTCTTTAACTTTAAATTTGGAAAGGGATAGTCTCTAGATCCATTTTAATATAGTAATTATGGTCTGCTCCCCTTGACAAGATATTTTATTCAAGATCACACTTCTTAAATTTTAGTGTGCTTTGGCAACCAACCCGTACTTTTGACGGAGTTTGGGGGGTTTTTTCTAATTGTATACACCAAGGGGTTATGTTTAAATATCATATTACTATAAGAAGTTTAAGCCAGAATAACTATATTTTGGAAAAAACTTTTTTTATTATCCGTGCTATTTTTACCATTTCGCGCATATATTATATGACATGAAGATATCTGAATGGGGACTACAAGTGAAAAGTTTTACGAGAATGAAGATCACACACTAAAGTTTTAGGAACAACAATTTTTTTGCTCAAGTTTAGGAATGTTCGCGGTACGGTAAAAACTCGTACCGTACTGTTTTGTATCGAAAATTTGTGGTAATTATTTACATTTTTACTTAACGAAATCGAAACTACCGAAACCAAAATTACTGATTTTTTTGTGGTTGGTTTTAGTTTTAACATTTTAAAAACCGATTTACCGACTGTACGGTACCAAAATGAAATACGGAAATTAATGTACCAAAAATACCAAAATGATATTATCCAACTCTTACCAAATTGAAAATACTAAATTAAATCAAACAAGAATACCCAATGGCTATAGTCAAACACACCCACACTTATTTTATAAGTTCTTTGTTTTTCTTTGAGTGGCCAATCTTTTAGTGGATCAATACAAGATTTTACGGCACTTAGATTATTTACAACACAACTTATAACAAGACTAGGGTTAATGATTCATATTCTAACACCACAACTGACGATTCTCTCATCTCATAAAACAACACCCTTTCCTCTCTCCTCCTTCAAAAAATCCCTCAACTCGGCTCAATCTGTGAACTCATCATCTCAGATTTATGCTTACTTCAACTCACTTTTCTTTTAATACTTCACCTCGATCGTTTTTAGTAGTCTTTGGATTATTATTACTATAAATTTTTCAGATCCGGTACAATATGGTTATGACATTCAATATGGGTATGACATTTAATTTGTGATGTTTATTTTGGAGTATAATATATATATGGAGACCACACAATTATGTAGGTTACAAAAAATTACCATTGTGTACCTAGTAGTACCAAATTTACCATAGAGAGAAATTTATTGAAATCTACCGTATATTTCGAAAAATCGACTTTACTGCAAAAAAACGATTTTATCGATGTACCACATGGTTTGATTTTGGTTTATGAGTTAGTGTACTGACTGGTAAAACTGGTAATTTTGGTTTGATAATTTGAAAGTTGATATAGTATTGGTACAAAAAAAGTTTGATGTCTCTAAGACGATGTCTTAGATATGTGATTGGTCAATGCTGCTGACGTGGATTCATATTTTTTATAATCTACGTCTGCCGGATTGATCAATCACATCTCTAAGACATCAAAAGTTTGATGTCTTAAAAATATCAAACTTCTTCCCAAGTTAGAGAAAATTAAAAAGATCAAAGGTCAAATATCTATTACATATGCAAGTTGAATGGGAGTCTTAAAACATTAACTTTGATAATGATTTCTAGGGTGACAAATTACAGGTGGAATTATAGTGGTTTTATATTCTCAAATTTTCCCATCATTTTCTGAATAGAAAAACGAGCAGAGTGGAATAGTGTGGCCAATTTAATGAGTTGACCGTTGGGATCCAAATAAAATAGAAATATTTACAGTTTAGCCCAATTTATTATCTCTATTATAAGGTTTCATCACCATTGTTTATTATAGAAAATTTAGCCCCCGCTGGTTTATATGTGATTACATACAAACTTTGGATAATATGGTAATTGATATGCAATGGCCAAATGATGAAATAGAGATAAATTCAATCCAAGGTCTAATAAATAAATTTTGCGTGTCAAAACTAAACGAAAACTTAACTTTATAAGCCAAAAGTCAAATCACCTAAAAAGACATTTAACAAATAAGCCCTTTAAGAAAGATATCAATGCACTTGGACCTACTTCTATATTACCATTTGAATAAGGCCATTTATCTCATATTATTCTTTGCATTAAGCCCCTTACCTATTTTATGCCAACATATACATAAATATATTGACCATTTCATTATAGATAATTTGATAAAATTAGGGAATACTTTTCACCAAATTTATAGATACTTTCACAAAAATTATAAATACTTCAATGAAATTGTAAATACCTTTGATCATTTGACAGATTCCTTCATGCCAATAAGCACCGTCAGAGGCTGCTTGTGGTAGGGGAGATGGTTTTATGGTTTAAATCTAGAGTTAATTTGAGGGAAAAAAATGAAAATGGATTTGTTTTTCATTTGAAACCTTTTGTGAGGGACTGAGCGTCATTCTCTACAAAAATCGTATGACCTATTTGATTACATACTTAGTAAGCAAAACATATTGGTAAAAATTTCAAATTTTTTTTTTTTAAATTTGGACACAAACTACTCATTTTACATGCGTTATTGTGTTATTGGTATTTATAATCTTTACACATAAAGTTTAGGATCAATCAAGGAAATTTCTTTTGATATTTTCTAATTAACGTTTAGTCCAGTCCTTTAATTATATTTCAAAAAGTTCATCACCATATAAAACAATCACACCCACAATTTATTTTCTTATTCTATACCTTAAGAAAAAATTGTGAAAAACAAAATTTGAAGTACAACAAAATAAGATGAACTCTGTATTTTAGCTTCTAGGTTAATTTCCCCTAAAATTTGTTGGAACCATTATATTACAAAATAATTAATACTTTACACCGGTAAAATTATTTTTTGTCGTTACCAGGGGCGTAGCCAAATGGAGGGCTTGGCCGGGCTCAAGCCCGGGTCATTTTAAAAAAAAAAAAATTAGTCTAAATTTTAAGGTCCAATACATCACAGCCCACCCAACAAACAAAAAAGTTAGCCCGCCCAACTAATCAAACCTCAATAATCCAGTTTAAAAACAAAAAAAAAACTATATGAACCATTATTTTGGACATTATTTTACGCCTATATTTTTTAATTAACATTAATTTTCATTATTTTTACGTAAATACTCAAAAAAATTCGGCTCGAGGGCTCCCGCACCCGAACCTTCGAAAATTAGTGTTAAGTCAGTCCATCCGAATATAAATTCCTGATTACACCCCTGATCGTTACCGTTTGGGAGTCTTGTGACACTCACAAAATATAAACATGTGTTCAATGCGAATATAAATGGATAAATAAATCAGCCACGAACTAGGGATCTGATTTAGACTAACCCGCCTATCATGAGATCAGATTTTCATGTGTGTGCATATGAATCTTTAGTAGTATAGTTACTTTGACTTGAGTTCATGTGGGGGACCTTCAAGAATAAATACGATAAATGCACTCAAATTTTTTTAACACAGAGTACGTATATAATTATGGTAGATAGATATTTTCGATAGGATAATGATAAGGGATACATTTTGAGGACATATATGGAAATATAGTACATGAAACAAAATAAATTGTCTCCAATTTAAAGTGTTGACCAATTACGTGAGAACACGGGTCATATGTACCTAAATGGTGTTCGTAAAGCGCGTCTTCATAGCATTACTATTTTCCCGAACATGGATTTTGCGTTTGGTACTATGAGACTCGAACCACTGGTCTAAGAGCATACATTATTATTTTTTAGATCATATATCAAAAAGTCCCTCAAATATTTTTTAATACATATTTAGTTCAATTCTTTTACTTTGTTTTAAAAAGTCTCTCAAACACCCATTTAACTAATATTTTCTTATTTTTAAAGATCCGTGCTAGCGGCACTCACCCCCACCTCCCACCCCTCTGCCGGAGCTCCGACGACCCTCACGGAAGCTCTTTTTTATTAAAGTTTTTATGTGGTGATGAATTTTCTGGAACAAAATAAAAGGTTTAGACTAAATGTGTATTAAAAAAATATTTGAATTTTTTTTGGTATAAGCCCCTTATTTTTTTTTTGTATAAACCACAAGTACATATGTTATTCTACTTGCGTTGCATGCAGGTGCCATGCATTTCCAAAAAATAAAATGAAATAAATTTCGTCCATTTCAAGCACCAGACAATTTCACTACACCAAAACAGGTCAATTGTAATGGGCAAAAACCGTTACAAAAAATATTTATAATGGATTAAATCCGTTAGAAAATTGGCGTTATTTATTTTACTAACAAAATTTGTAATGGATAAAACCCGTCACTAAATTTAATATTTGTAACGGATGAAAACCGTTATAATTTATTTTGTAATGGATTTAGCATTGGTACACATACTATATATTAGTAACAGATTTACTAAATTGTAACGGTGTTTATCCGTTACAAATATAGAATTTGTAACAGATACAAACTGTTACAAAATACATTGTAATGGATTGGGAGTGTCATTTATTTGCAACGGATGCTTTGATTTGCAATGGTTAAAGTTCGTTAGCAATATTAATATAATTTTAAAAATATATTAATTTTTCATTAAATAAATAGATATAAATACATTAGTTAAAGCTCGTGCTCAACAAATGGCAATGCACTTCAATTAATCAATACCCACAAATTTCGCTCAAAACATAAACACCCATGATAAAATGTATGAAATTATATTTCAATGATAACAAATATTTTAGTAACATTAAACTAATCTAAAACTATATTTTATTAACCATTAAAATTCCAAAAACAAAATGTACCACAAGATAAACCATCTAGCTTATAACCATAATAGTACTCGAAAGAAAGTCTAACAACTTTAAAGTTATAAATATAATATTCTTCCAAAGTAGTCTTCGAGATATTTCTTGCAAAAGTAGAATTCATTCTCCCAGAAGTAATCTTCATATTTCCCAATAAGAACCTGTCCAACAAACTCAATCTTAGTATTAGAAAAAACTAATTTAAATAGAATTTGTTTTAATTAAAAGACACACAAGAAATTAAAATGGCACATCATTTCAAATCAAAACTATAAATAATTAAATTAGTGGTCATATGTCAAAACAACACAGGGTTGTTCGTTAGATGGATTTATGCATACTATTATTGTCGCCAATTAAAAAGATTGAAGTGGAAAAGGAATATTTTTTCCTCAAAATGTCAAAAATCTGAGAAACAACACAAGTACTTTACATAAATGCTAATTTATAAAGACATCATCAAAATTCAAATATTTTCCCAACATAAAATCAGAATCTTTTTTCATTTCATAATTAGAAAACAATTCAAACCCATCCCAAACATGCAACCAAGATTAAGTGTTATAATATTATAATGTACCTCACTGATTGCAAGCATTTGGCCATTACTCTTCTTCACCTTCTTAAGCTTCCTAAAAAAGTATCCCATAAAAAAAATTCATAGGAATATCAATACCACCAATTAATAAGATTAACTACATAGATAATTAAAAAAATACATAAAGCGGCGTATGTGATTTTATATATATATATCGGATATATAGATTCAAACACAGTTTAAATATTAGATAATGATATATGATACCTCCCAACAACTGGAAAAATCTCCATGAGGTTCTGATGGCAATGGTCCTCGGGTAAATTTTCAGCAATAACTATGTGAAACTACAAATAAAGTCAAAATTGAGATAATTAGAATATACGTGAACTTATAAATAACATGCATGACATAAAATTAACTTCTTACAAAAAAATGATAGCACAATGAAGCTTTTATAGCCAAAAAACATTACAATTTGTTCAGTAATTTATTTGTAGTAGCACAATAGATTCAATCTACTTGCAGCTCTTCCAAATCTGGCTCAGTAAGGGGAACGTTGGGTTTTCAAAGGAATTGATTTCCATAATACATGATTCGCCTTAACATTAAACGATTGTTGAAGTTTATGAATAACAAAGGAAACACAAACAGATCAATCAATGACAAATGCTACTCTATTAGATATTAACATAAAAAGTAAAAAACATTGACAACGACAGTCATGAATCCCAAAGCAGCAGCCAAAAAACTATTGTAACAATTTTAATAAATCAGTTGTAAACAAGTTTGATGTAAACCACACGTCAAATGCTCCTAAAATATCTAACACACACTTTAGAGAGATAAATACTCTTCTTCTATATTCAAAATTCAAGACTACCTCAAATGAGGCTACAAATGGTCTATTTATAAGTGGGGAAGGGGAGCACTAAATGATCCTCTAACCAATGTGGGCCTCCCACTTTACAAATAAGCCTAATACCATTCGTGTTCGCCTATGCTCAAACTTACAAATAAATAACAAAATAAAATTAATAAAAATAAAGGAAAATAACAAAAAGAAAATAAAACTACTAATATGCCCAAAAGACAATTATGCCCTCGATTCACATCAAAGTTCTTGTGCAAGTACATGTTTATTTATTATGAATCAGTGCCTGTAAACTTTATGAAAGATAGATTCAACTTTAATTCTCCAAATTCATGTGAATGGATTACCTTTATGTGTAAACCTTTGGGAATATTTATTAGAATTTATTGAATGTAAATTGTATGAATCCTAGTTCAAATGAAAAGTATCCAAATTCATGTATATGGTGCAGTTGTATATTTACGAACTATTGTGGTTTGATTATTTCCGCAATGTTAAATGACATATGTTTCTTATAGAGAAATAAATCTAACGGATTACGAGAAAAAGACACAGCATACCTGGACTGGACTGGCGGCTTGAAGAAATGTGTGCCACATAAGATCTTTTCTCCATGAAAAGTTTTCATATATTCGCATGTCTAGATTCTAACGCGTTTCGGTTTCGGATATATAAAGTCGAGGAATAACATTCGCATTCCTATTGAAAAATCAAATATAGGTATATGGCTTACTTGCAATCCATTTGAAGATGGAACATAACAGTCCTAAGCACCAAATAGCAAAAGTGTAGGAGTTTTGACCTGCAAATATTATCAATACAAGAATTTAATTGTAACATATTTGTTAGAATAGATTACCAATTGCCACAAAAGTTTAAGAGAGGGAGGACCCAACAATGTACAAGAAAATAAAGGTCACCTTTTCATATAAAGAAAATTATAGCAGAAACAGTGCTTAAAGCTAATTCCACATGTATATAATGCAAAGCTAAATTGAAAAAATATTATTTCAAAAAGAACATGGATCGACATTATATTTACCTACTGAATGAACTGTGATGAGATATCAAACACCCCTAATCAACACTAAGTAGTTATTTGGTTCCAAGCTTTGTGCTTTCTTGATATTCTAAATCAGTAAATTTACATATAAACTCGTATAATTCATTTCACGTCTTAATATAAACTCATGAAATGACATATGAGACTTTATATGTTAGTTCAACAATTTCAGTTTCCAGCAAAGAACAAAAAATCAAATCAAGCGATCACTGAATGGATCAATGAATTAACTAGACTAACAAAAAAAAGTTACCGAAACAGTCAAATAATGGACCAGCAACAAATGCTGAATATTGGAAGTTCACCATCTAGACCATAGAGAAAATGTTCAGAACAACAAATAGCTAAATAACAGAGACTAAGAAATATACGAAACCAAGACAACTAACAGTTAAAAAGATCTGTAAAGTAACATTGAAACACCTCTTAGTAGCAGCAAGCATTATATTTTTTTAGAGTTACGGGTCTCATCCCATTCTTTGAAAGTTCTTCTATAAAGCTAGAGACCCCCCCACTTCCACATGCCTCCATATAGCACTACTCAGGGATATCAGTTGTACAACCATCAAAGTCATGTTACAAACAGGATTCCTTACAGCTGCTGCAACAACCTTATCCGGGGCCTGTGTAGAATTTATTATATCAAGAACAATTCTTTATGACTAACAAAAAATTAAACAAGAATATAATGGCAATACTAAAAAGGGTAAATTTGCAAGAAACACATTATAATGTTCTGTTTATTTACAATTTCCACGTGCCACTAGAAAGACTTTTAGCACACATAAGCAAGTATTTATAACTTTTCCATTGTTCAGGAGTTAATTGAATTCTTGACCTTTAGGTTGTGAGGTAAGAGTACGTGCCACTAGGCTATCCCCATGGCTGTACAACTTAAAGTGCTTTAGCATAAAATCCTCATGGTAGCAATCATAGCATCTACAACCGGCCAATGAGTCTCCTCCAAGGTAGACATTAGATGAGAAAGCTGTTGTATCAGGATACAATATAACTCCACATGTCATATTTCTATATCGAAAAATACACATGGAAAGTACAACGTACGAAATTCTACCAAACCACGAAATCTGTACTAAAGAGACTATATCGAACATGCGTGTGATATCATGGATGTAAAATGGGGGAGGGATGTACGTTGCACCCATATGAGGGGAGAAGTCTCGCAGATCAGTTAGACAATTTATATATATTTTCTCAACTTTTAACAATCTCGATAATGCACAGGACGCAGTTCTAGTGCTGGTACAGAGACATATGACACGCTTAAAGGATAATCTCAAAGAGCATAGGCACTCAAGAAATCGGTAATGTGATTTGCTTAAGAGTCCTGTTGGCATAAAGAATGTTTTCATATGAAAATCCGGAATGGACTAGGACATATCACACTAGAAAACTTCAACTGGTCTCTTTATTGAATCTTATCCCCCCTGAGAATCTTAATAAGAGGGGAGAGAGAGGTAAAACCGGTATCGGTAGTCTTGACATGCGAGAAATGTCATCTTTTTCACCTGTGGTGTATCGTAGTTTTGACACCCATTGATTTGAAGTACATATACATATAGGAATGGGTAGATCATAATTCTGTGTACTTGACATGATAGAATGTACAACTTGAAAGGTTCATTTGATTGTGTTAAACAAGAATGGGGCATGATTTAGGCTGAATGGAAGGATGTTTGTAGACATGTCATGACTGAGAGATAAAGCAGTTCGTAGGCCTGGTGAACTCGCTCCCAACATTATCATTGTGTGAGCTTCAACCCACTTTGCAAATAAATAATTAAGTGAACTAGGTGTAGGAGCACTACACCAAATCCTGCGAATGGTCACGCCCAGTTGGTCACGGCCCAAGTCCGCGACCAGCTGGTCGCGGACTTGGGCCGTGACCAACTCAATTTTTGGCGTGACCATTTTAATTTTTACACTGAGTCATGGATGCTTTGGAAGTGGTCACGGCTCAAGTCCCTGACCACTGTGGGTCACGGACTTTGGCCGTGACCCAAGGTGTGACCATGTTGGCGCCAAAACCCCGCCAAAATTCCCTCCAACTTGGTCGCGGATGGGTCACGGACTTGGACTGTGACCACCTCGGAAAAAAAAAATTGGTCGCGCAAATGGGGTCACGGCTAGGGGCCGAAACCAAATTTTGAAGTGGGTCACGGCTTGGGGCCGTGACCATACCTCATTTGAAGGGCTGTTAGTCGCGCATGGTGGTCAGGGCTGGAGGCCGAAACCAATTTCTGAAGTGAGTCACGGCTTGGGACCGTGACCATACCTCATCCGAAGGGAGTTTGGTCGCTCATGGTGGTCTGTTGGTTGAGCATGGTGGGTCACGGCCTAGGGCCGTGACCAGTGGTCAGGGGATAACTAATTGGTCGCGGAGGTTGGGTCACGGCTCTAGGCCGTGACCAGGTCCACATATTTAAAGATGATTTACTTACAACGCTACTCAAATTTCTGCCATTCGCGGTTAAGTTTGGACGATTTGGGCGATTTGGGATTTCGTCTATTTGGGTTTTTTGTTGATTTCATCTGACAATCGTGAAAGGTATGTGTGTATATGTGTGTGCATTTTGATTGGTTTTGATTTGTGGCAGCTATGTGTGTATGCGAGTGTATGTGTGTGTGTGTATGTATATGTGGGTGTATGTGTGTGTGTGAATTTCGATTTGTTATGATTTGTGGCAGCTATTTGTGTGTATATGTGTGTGTGTATAGATTACGAAAATAAACCCTAGATTGTATGTGTGTGTGTATAGATTACGACAATAAACCCTAGATTGTATGTGTGTGTATTTTTTTTACAAAATAGTATTCAAAACTCTAGACATTATGTGTGTGTATGTATGTGTGTATGTATAGATTATGTCAATAAACCCTAGATTGTATATGTGTATTTTTTTTGACAAAATATTATTCAAAACTCTAGACATTATATTTTTTTGACAAAATATAATTAAATGTTTATATAATAAGTAAAAAAAATTACAACCGCCTTATTGTTGGTTATATGTATGCATAGATTTATGTCAAAAAAAGTTAGGGTTTAAGTAAACCCTAGATTGTATGTGTGTGTATGTATAGATTATGTCAATAAACCCTAGATTGTATGTGTGTGTATTTTTTTGACAAAATATGCTTGTCTTGTTTTTTTTTGACAAAATATAATTAAATGAAATTTTTTTGACATAAGAGTCGCAAACACGTGTGCACATTACTATAGTGAGATATTGTTGGCTTGGTTGTTGGATACTATGTTGTATTTATTGAATTTATACTAGTGTCGATAAATGTACATGTTATTAAATTTGTTGGGTGTGTTCTTGATTTACCTATGAAAAAGTATATCATATATCTTGCGATTAATGTGCATTTTTTTACGTTTACGTCAAGATATTATGAGGCTACAACTTGACATGGAACAATACAACTTAATTCCGTTCATTCATATTTTAACTTGACATGTATGCTATAGTTATGTTGATTTTATACAGTTCTGTTTTAGTTTGAAATTTTTTGTGATCAACTTGATTGAATATGTATTTTAAAACCTTCAAATGGCGGCGTAATAATCATAACTACATTGTTTACGTATTGCAGACCTAACCAATTAGATACCACTTCTTCATTACATACCAGCTCTTCATTACACACCAGGTACTCTTTACTTTAACTAAAGTAGTTATATAATTGATATGCATTATTTATTAAATCTTTTAGATGATAGAAGGAGTACGGGATAATTATTGGTTGTTGGCTTGTTGTTGGATAGTATGTTTAAAGGAATATGTGATAATTAGAAGGAGTACGGGATAATTATTGGTTTGATTGTTGGATAATATGTTGAAAATATTTTAGACTCCCTGTTTCAGAATACGACGATAATTTGCTAATGTCTAGATATAAGCTTAAAAACATGGCGTTAGAGGGGAGAAACCCAAAACATCCCACAAGCGGCCCTGTGATAGGTAAAAATACGAAACAGTCCTCGTACGGTCCTGTGAGCGGCACCAACACCTCGCACGGGACCAATGTAACTCGTAGGAACTGACTGCGCTATCACGGGATCCCCGGTTTGAGAATACGACGATAATTTGCATATTTCTAAACTTAGGCAAACCATGGCGTTAGTGGGGGAAAACCCGAAACAGCCCCCGAACGGTTTCGTGGGAGGCACCAACACCTCCCACAAAATATATGTAACTCGTAGGAACTGACCGCACGATCACGGGACTCCCGATTTGAGAATACGGCGATAATTGAAAAATATCAGGACTTAGGCTTAAAAACATGGCGTTAGAGGGTGAAAATCCAAAACAACTCCCGAACAGCCCCCGAACGGCCCCGTGGGTGGTACCAACACTTCCCACGGGACCAATGTAACATATAGGAACTGACCCCACAGCCGCGGGACTCCCGGTTTGAGAATAGGAGAGATGTGAAAATGGGAATAAAAATTAGTCCGAGATGAATAGGAGAGAGGTGAGAATGGGAATAAAAATTAGTCATGGTTCGAAAGTTATTCTTGGGTTTGCAATTTGTGACCGTTCATCTTATTCACTTGTCGCGCAGGACCAATGTGACTCGTAGGAACCGACCGCGTAGTCACGGGGCTCCCGGTTTGAGTGTACGATGTAAATTTGTAAAAAATTAGACTTAAGCATAAAAAACATGTCATCGAAGGGTGAAAATGTAAAACAACCTTAAAACGGTCCCGTAAGAGTCACGAACACCTCGCACGGGACCAATGTAACTCGTAGGAACTGACCGTGTAGTCACGGCGCTCCCAGTTTGAGTGTGCGACGTAAATTTGTAAAAAATTAGACTTAAGCATAAAAACATGCCATCGAATGGTGAAAATGTAAAACAGTCACAAAACGGTCCCGTAAGAGTCGCGAACACCTCGCACGGGATCAATGTAAATCGTAGGAACAGACCGTGTAGTCACGGGGCTCCCGGTTTGAGTGTACGACGTAAATTTGCAAAAAGTTAGACTTAAGCATAAAAACATGCCCTCGAAGGATGAAAACCTAAAACAAACACCAAACGGTCCCGTAAGAGTCACGAACACCTCGCACGGGACCAATGCGACTCATAGGAACAGACCGCGTAGTTACGGGACTCGCGATTTGAGTGTACGACGTAACATGGCGTTAGAGGGTGAATACTCGAAACAGCCCCCGAACGGCCCCGTGGGTGGCACTAACACCTCCCACGGGACCAACGTAACTCGTGGGAACGGACGCCGCAGTCGCGGGTGTCCCGGTTTGAGAGTACGACGGTAATTTGCTTATTTCCACACTTAGGCTTAAAAACATGGCGTTAGAGGGTGAGAACTCGAAACAGCCCCCGAACGGCCCCGTGGGTGGCACCAACACCTCCCACGGGACCAACGTAACTCGTAGGAACTGACCCCGCAGCCGCGGGTGTCCCGATTTGAGAGTACGACGGTAATTTGCTTATTTCTACACTTAGGCTTAACATGGCGTTAGAGGGTGAATACTCGAAACAGCCCCCGAACGGCCCCGTGGGTGGCACTAACACCTCCCACGGGACCAACGTAACTCGTGGGAACGGACGCCGCAGCCGCGGGTGTCCCGGTTTGAGAGTACGACGGTAATTTGCTTATTTCCACACTTAGGCTTAAAAACATGGCGTTAGAGGGTGAGAACTCGAAACAGCCCCCGAACGGCCCCGTGGGTGGCACCAACACCTCCCACGTGACCAACGTAACTCGTGGGAACGGACCCCGCAGCCGCGGGTCTCCCGGTTTGAGAGTACGACGATAATTTGCTTATTTCCACACTTAGGCTTAAAAACATGGCGTTAGAGGGTGAGAACTCGAAACAGCCTCCGAACGGCCCCGTGGGAGGCACCAACACCTCCCACGGGACCAACGTAACTCGTGGGAACGGACCCCGCAGCCGCGGGAGTCCCGGTTTGAGAGTACGATGGTAATTTGCTTATTTCCACACTTAGGCTTAAAAACATGGCGTTAGAGGGTGAGAACTCGAAACAGCCTCGGAACGGCCCCGTGGGTGGCACCAACACCTCCCACGGGACCAACGTAACTCGTGGGAACTGACCCCGCAGCCGCGGGTGTCCCGGTTTGAGAGTACGATGATAATTTGCTTATTTCCACACTTAGGCTTAAAAACATGGCGTTAGAGGGTGAGAACGCGAAACAGCCCCCGAACGTCCCCGTGGGTGGCACCAACACCTCCCACGGGACCAACGTAACTCGTGGGAACGGACCCCGCAGCCGCGGGTGTCCCGGTTTGAGAGTACGACGGTAATTTGCTTATTTCCACACTTAGGCTTAAAAACATGGCGTTAGAGGGTGAGAACTCGAAACAGCCCCCGAACGGCCCCGTGGGTGGCACCAACACCTCCCACGGGACCAACGTAACTCGTAGGAACTGACCCCGCAGCCGCGGGTGTCCCGGTTTGAGAGTACGATGATAATTTGCTTATTTCCACACTTAGGCTTAAAAACATAGCGTTAGAGGGAGAGAACGCGAAACAGCCCCCGAACGGCCCCGTGGGTGGCACCAACACCTCCCACGGGACCAACGTAACTCGTGGGAACAGACCCCGCAGCCGCGGGTGTCCCGGTTTGAGAGTACGACGGTAATTTGCTTATTTCCACACTTAGGCTTAAAAACATGGCGTTAGAGGGTGAGAACTCGAAACAGCCCCCGAACGGCCCCGTGGGTGGCACCAACACCTCCCACGGGACCAACGTAACTCGTAGGAACTGACCCCGCAGCCGCGGGTGTCCCGGTTTGAGAGTACGATGATAATTTGCTTATTTCCACACTTAGGCTTAAAAACATGGCGTTAGAGGGTGAGAACTCGAAACAGCCCCCGAACGGCCCCGTGGGTGGCACCAACACCTCCCACGGGACCAACGTAACTCGTGGGAACTGACCCCGCAGCCGCGGGTGTCCCGGTTTGAGAGTACGACGGTAATTTGCTTATTTCTACACTTAGGCTTAACATGGCGTTAGAGGGTGAAAACTCGAAACAGCCCCCGAACGGCCCCGTGGGTGGTACTAACACCTCCCACGGGACCAACGTAACTCGTGGGAACGGACGCCGCAGCCGCGGGTGTCCCGGTTTGAGTGTACGACGGTAATTTGCTTATTTCCACACTTAGGCTTAAAAACATGGCGTTAGAGGGTGAGAACTCGAAACAGCCCCCGAACGGCCCCGTGGGTGGCACCAACACCTCCCACGGGACCAACGTAACTCGTAGGAACTGACCCCGCAGCCGCGGGTGTCCCGATTTGAGAGTACGACGGTAATTTGCTTATTTCTACACTTAGGCTTAACATGGCGTTAGAGGGTGAATACTCGAAACAGCCCCCGAACGGCCCCGTGGGTGGCACTAACACCTCCCACGGGACCAACGTAACTCGTGGGAACGGACGCTGCAGCCGCGGGTGTCCCGGTTTGAGAGTACGACGGTAATTTGCTTATTTCCACACTTAGGCTTAAAAACATGGCGTTAGAGGGTGAGAACTCGAAACAGCCCCCGAACGGCCCCGTGGGTGGCACCAACACCTCCCACGGGACCAACGTAACTCGTGGGAACGGACCCCGTAGCCGCGGGTCTCCCGGTTTGAGAGTACGACGGTAATTTGCTTATTTCCACACTTAGGCTTAAAAACATGGCGTTAGAGGGTGAGAACTCGAAACAGCCTCCGAACAGCCCCGTGGGTGGTACCAACACCTCCCACGGGACCAACGTAACTCGTCGGAACTGACCCCGCAGCCGCGGGTGTCCCAGTTTGAGAGTACGATGATAATTTGCTTATTTCCACACTTAGGCTTAAAAACATGGCGTTAGAGGGTGAGAACTCGAAACAGCCTCCGAACGGCCCCGTGGGTGGCACCAACACCTCCCACCGGACCAACGTAACTCGTGGGAACTGACCCCGCAGCCGCGGGTGTCCCGGTTTGAGAGTACGACGGTAATTTGCTTATTTCTACACTCAGGCTTAACATGGCGTTAGAGGGTGAAAACTCGAAACAGCCCCCGAACGGCCCCGTGGGTGGCACCAACACCTCCCACGGGACCAACGTAACTCGTGGGAACGGACCCCGCAGCCGCGGGTCTCCCGGTTTGAGAGTACGACGGTAATTTGCTTATTTCCACACTTAGGCTTAAAAACATGGCGTTAGAGGGTGAGAACTCGAAACAGCCTCCGAACGGCCCAGTGGGTGGCACCAACACCTCCCACGGGACCAACGTAACTCGTGGTAACTGACCCCGCAGCCGCGGGTGTCCCGGTTTGAGAGTACGACGGTAATTTGCTTATTTCTACACTTAGGCTTAACATGGTGTTAGAGGGTGAAAACTCGAAACAGCCCCCGAACGGTCCCGTGGGTGGCACTAACACCTCCCACGGGACCAACGTAACTCGTGGGAACGGACGCCGCAGCCGCGGGTGTCCCGGTTTGAGTGTACGACGGTAATTTGCTTATTTCCACACTTAGGCTTAAAAACATGGCGTTAGAGGGTGAGAACTCGAAACAGCCCCCGAACGGCCCCGTGGGTGGCACCAACACCTCCCACGGGACCAACGTAACTCGTAGGAACTGACCCCGCAGCCGCGGGTGTCCCGATTTGAGAGTACGACGGTAATTTGCTTATTTCTACACTTAGGCTTAAAAACATGGCGTTAGAGGGTGAGAACGCAAAACAGCCCCCGAACGGCCCCGTGGGTGGCACTAACACCTCCCACGGGACCAACGTAACTCGTGGGAACGGACGCCGCAGCCGCGGGTGTCCCGGTTTGAGAGTACGACGGTAATTTGCTTATTTCCACACTTAGGCTTAAAAACATGGCGTTAGAGGGTGAGAACTCGAAACAGCACCCGAACGGCCCCGTGGGTGGCACCAACACCTCCCACGTGACCAACGTAACTCGTGGGAACGGACCCCGCAGCCGCGGGTCTCCCGGTTTGAGAGTACGACGATAATTTGCTTATTTCCACACTTAGGCTTAAAAACATGGCGTTAGAGGGTGAGAACTCGAAACAGCCTCCGAACGGCCCCGTGGGTTGCACCAACACCTCCCACGGGACCAACGTAACTCGTCGGAACTGACCCCGCAGCCGCGGGTCTCCCGGTTTGAGAGTACGATGATAATTTGCTTATTTCCACACTTAGGCTTAAAAACATGGCGTTAGAGGGTGAGAACTCGAAACAGCCCCCGAACGGCCCCGTGGATGGCACCAACACCTCCCACGGGACCAACGTAACTCGTGGGAACTGACCCCGCAGCCGCGGGTGTCCCGGTTTGAGAGTACGACGGTAATTTGCTTATTTCTACACTCAGGCCTAACATGGCGTTAGAGGGTGAAAACTCGAAACAGCCCCCGAACGGCCCCGTGGGTGTCACCAACACCTCCCACGGGACCAACGTAACTCGTGGGAACGGACCCCGCAGCCGCGGGTCTCCCGGTTTGAGAGTACGACGGTAATTTGCTTATTTCCACACTTAGGCTTAAAAACATGGCGTTAGAGGGTGAGAACTCGAAACAGCCTCCGAACGGCCCCGTGGGTGGCACCAACACCTCCCACGGGACCAACGTAACTCGTGGGAACTGACCCCGCAGCCGCGGGTGTCCCGGTTTGAGAGTACGATGATAATTTGCTTATTTCCACACTTAGGCTTAAAAACATGGCGTTAGAGGGTGAGAACTCGAAACAGCCCCCGAACGGCCCCGTGGGTGGCACCAACACCTCCCACGGGACCAACGTAACTCGTGGGAACTGACCCCGCAGCCGCGGGTGTCCCGGTTTGAGAGTACGACGGTAATTTGCTTATTTCTACACTCAGGCCTAACATGGCGTTAGAGGGTGAAAACTCGAAACAGCCCCCGAACGGCCCCGTGGGTGTCACCAACACCTCCCACGGGACCAACGTAACTCGTGGGAACGGACCCCGCAGCCGCGGGTCTCCCGGTTTGAGAGTACGACGGTAATTTGCTTATTTCCACACTTAGGCTTAAAAACATGGCGTTAGAGGGTGAGAACTCGAAACAGCCTCCGAACGGCCCCGTGGGTGGCACCAACACCTCCCACGGGACCAACGTAACTCGTGGGAACTGACCCCGCAGCCGCGGGTGTCCCGGTTTGAGAGTACGATGATAATTTGCTTATTTCCACACTTAGGCTTAAAAACATGGCGTTAGAGGGTGAGAACGCGAAACAGCCCCCGAACGTCCCCGTGGGTGGCACCAACACCTCCCACGGGACCAACGTAACTCGTGGGAACGGACCCCGCAGCCGCGGGTGTCCCGGTTTGAGTGTACGACGGTAATTTGCTTATTTCCACACTTAGGCTTAAAAACATGGCGTTAGAGGGTGAGAACTCGAAACAGCCCCCGAACGGCCCCGTGGGTGGCACCAACACCTCCCACGGGACCAACGTAACTCGTAGGAACTGACCCCGCAGCCGCGGGTGTCCCGGTTTGAGAGTACGATGATAATTTGCTTATTTCCACACTTAGGCTTAAAAACATGGCGTTAGAGGGTGAGAACGCGAAACAGCCCCCGAACGGCCCCGTGGGTGGCACCAACACCTCCCACGGGACCAACGTAACTCGTGGGAACAGACCCCGCAGCCGCGGGTGTCCCGGTTTGAGAGTACGACGGTAATTTGCTTATTTCCACACTTAGGCTTAAAAACATGGCGTTAGAGGGTGAGAACTCGAAACAGCCCCCGAACGGCCCCGTGGGTGGCACCAACACCTCCCACGGGACCAACGTAACTCGTAGGAACTGACCCCGCAGCTGCGGGTGTCCCGGTTTGAGAGTACGATGATAATTTGCTTATTTCCACACTTAGGCTTAAAAAC